>VZSF01006093.1:1494086-1685892 GCA_013398295.1 Chionis minor | reverse complement strand
GGGGGGGGGGGGGGGGGAGGAAGGGGGGAAGAAAACACCCTCCTCAAATGATACAATATTGTCCCTCCATCAAATTATATAATATTAGAAATTATTAAAAAATGTGTACATTTTTAGGATCTTAGAGGAAGTTCATAACAAAACCTCTGCCACCTCTTGGGAGGGATTAAAATTTTGCCTTGAAGGCCAATTTTGGAGAATTAATTCCCTACTAGGCAGGTCTTTTAACATAATGAATTTCTCGAGTCCTCTCACCGAAGCAAAACAATATCTGAGTATCTCAGTTTTATACAGTTTTATGAAGCTAAATTCTGTCTTCTTTACTTGTTTGAGCAGACACACCCCCTGAATCTCTGTGAGGAAAAGCCTTGACCTATTATGTTTCTGTTGGTACAACTCCCTTCCTGTTGCTATTCGTAACAGTGAATATATCAAATCTTTAAAATCAAACTAAAGAAAGAGCTGTCGGTCATTGCCTTCAATTGGTTTTAAAACATTGATTATTTTAATCATACTTTATAATAATACTGCTTGTCCGATATCTTTCAATATTATCAAGAAGTCTTATAGTTCAGCACAGGCTCTGCCATCTCTTCAATGGTAGGTGGTTATATTATACACACAGTGGAGCCTAACTATAAATGCTGTAGTGCTAAATACAGATCATTTTGCCCTATTTTCTAAAATTGCACAGTGAACTTTATCAATGCCTATTGATTATTTTTTAATCAGTTAAACATGTTTTTTTGTGGCCTTTTTCATGTTTCCAGACACTTGTCGATTCTTAGCCTTATGTATTTTGGAAATATTTTTTGAAAAGCTGAACGTGGGAAGTTTTCCAAAGCAGCTTTAACAAACTCCGTCTCTCATTTAAAAATCCCACTTCAGTGAATAGTTTAAGTGTAATTACTGTGGTGATATTAAATGTGAGATGCTTAACAGAATATGTTCAGGTGCCTAGATAAGTGATGGGATTTTGTTTGTTTTTTAAAAAATGTAAACTGAAATAAATAAACCCATGAAAAGTCTGAAATATTCAGGATCAGAGCCTTAAATATGTTGTGGAATGCATTGCTTATAACCCAGCATTTTCCAGCTGCTGCAGACACACACTTCTAAGAATAGTGCAGAGTTTTAAATCCTACCCAGCCAACTGTGTGGGGAATTTTTAGCAGGGCTCTGAGAACCAGCCTTAGTTGTTGTGTAGTTTGGTTATGTTTCATTAAGTGAAACCAAATACCCCATAACCAGGGCCAGATCCTGGGGAAAGTAACAAAACCCACATGGGTACTGTGCTGTCCATAGCAAACTGCATGACATATTCTTCTGATTCTTGGTTTTTGACGCTTGCAGAGAACACAAAGAGAACAATAGTGGTGTTTGGGTCTAACAGGTCTCAGTAGGATTGCAGAGCAGCAGTAGGGCCTTGCAGGTGTATTTTTTGTGAATGCTTAGTGCCAGGTGGGGTTTCTCTGAGTACAAGTGCTGCTGGTGGAAACATTGAAAGTATAGATGATTTGATCTAGAAGATAGAGCTGAGGTAGGAATTCCTTAGGAGAAAATCTTTCTTCTGGAGCTGGCTGCAGGGGTGTAGAAGGGGCAGGGACAAGACTGGAGGTGGTGGAAGCCATTTGGCAAGTTCCCCTAATGACCAAGCTCTTGTTTTCAGGCTGAAGAATGGAGGCTGTGTAGGTTACATCAGTTGATTCCCATCTCCTGAAGCATGGGCAGAGAGCTCTCCCTGCTCCCCTGGGAAGCTGCTTAACTAGCCTGTGCCTGTAGCACTGTCTGCCCTGAGCACTGGAGCTCAGGTGTTCTGCAAGAGGGGATGAACCTTATCTGATAGCTCTCAGCAGAGCAAAGAGGAATTACTGCTTTCTCCACCCACGCTTCCAGCCACATTTTCCAGCCGCTTTCCTTTCTCTGACTACCCTGTGAAACAATTGAGTTTGCTGATCTGTCAGGAAAGTAATTAATAAAAAAAACAAACCCAAAACAAACCTAAAGCCCCAAATCCACGAGCGTTGGCTATGCCGAGTGAGTTGAACAGGCTCAATGGGAGATGAGAGGAGCAGTAGCATTAGGGAGTAAGAAGAAATGGAATTTGGGCTGGGAGATGAGCAGCAAGAGAAAATGGAGGAAACATGGCTCTTCTGGCAGCAGTGAGTTGTTAGATGAACTCAGCCATCTTGCTGGCCTCAGGCTAACCTTACCACAGTGGTCCAGGGACCATGAGAGACCTTATACTGACGCGTATAATAAGCATGTATGCTTAGCTATTTGCCTGAAACTTGAAACTGTTGTGAAAACATGATGACTTCAGACGCTGGCAATCCTTCCTGTGCTTCCAGATATTCAGTAACCTGCACTGTGGGTGGGCAAAAAATATCCCACATACAATTTGTTTTGCGTAAGCCTTTCCAAGTACTAATGGAAAAAAATACGTGATAAGATTATGCAAAAATTTATTGTTAGCAGAGCTGATAAGAATATTTGTGGCTGATAACACTTGTTGCAAATACAGGCCTATTTTCTTCCATGAAGGAGACCCAGTTTTTTGCTGAGGAGTTTGTTACTTGGAAGCAGTGGCTGAGAAAAACTCTCAACTTGTCAGTCATTCAAACTGTTAACTTCAGCTGTCCCCTGTTCGTTTGCAGTGCCGGGTAGGTCATCTGAATAACACGGGGACTCTGAACGGCTGACGCCTGCTGCGTGGAGCGCCGAGCGATGTGGCGCAAGCAGCTGAGGCTGAATAATCATCTGGATGCCTGTGAGAGTATGTCACCAACTTATGTTTTTCAATAGATTCAAGTATTTCACTTCTGCTTCTCATAGCACTGTGTATTTACTTAACCCCTTACCTGAGAGTGGTGATTACTAACTAGGGGCAAAAAACCTTGGTCTAACATGGTTTCCTTTATTTATCTTGTAAGATTTGTTATGATTGTCAAGATTTCACACCTGTTTCATAGCTACATTTTCTTACTGGAAAGGTAATACTATCTTCCTTCTTTTCACCTGAATCTGAAGTGGATCTTCTGAGTGATATTATACTGCTTGCTTGGAATTCTCTTCGGGTAAAATTACATGAGAAGTTTGAACTGATCTAATGGCTGTGTGCTGCCAAGAAGAGGCATCCTGCTTCTCTCTCTCAGTCCTGGACATGTATTCCCACAGCTTGCTTGGCTGGCTGCTCACCGAATCCTCTTGCTCAGCTGGCAGGGAACTAACCAGGCAAAAACGTGGCTGTTGCTGAGCTAGTGAGTCGAATCATTGCCCAGAGAAGTCTGACGAGTGCCAAAATGTGGTGAGGGAAGAGGGCAGAGGGTAGAACTTGTGGCTACTGGAAAATGCAAAGGAGGGGGAAAGAGCAGGGGAAGAGGAAGGAAGAGCAGGAAGAAAGGGGAGTCATGGGTAAGCTGTTAGATAAACTAAGCTGTTACATGTAAATTTACCTTTACAGACTATTTAACACAATGCGGGGAAAACTTTTATTTATTTATTTATTTATTCCTTCCCCCTGGAGGCTGAACAAACACTGTTGGCAGATCAAAGGTTAATATTTTATTACCACCCATGAATAGAACAACAGCATCAAAAAATCTGGCTGCAAGTTACATGAAAGAATTTTTTGGGAAATATAAAAGCTCTTTGTCATATCTTCTCAGCTGCGAACAAGTTCTTTACTCAGTGACATCAGGAAAGCCAAGCTAATCTGCAGCTCGTGGTACTGCTTAATT
Source organism: Chionis minor (assembly GCA_013398295.1). Lineage (NCBI taxonomy): Eukaryota > Metazoa > Chordata > Aves > Charadriiformes > Chionidae > Chionis > Chionis minor. The sequence continues at coordinate 1,682,152 of VZSF01006093.1, read as the reverse complement.
AGATGTAATTTCTGAAGTGTCTTTGCAAATTTCTCTTCAGCCTAGCAAGCAGGCTCTTTGGTTGTTTGGAAGATCTATTTTAGTCTTTGTATAAATTTCTCACTGTCCGAATGTACCTGGAGAGTGATGGCCTGTGAAGGCTGGAGTTGGATGCTATTTTAATCATCTATTTTAGCAAAACATTTTTACATTTGAAAATATCACTGTTGCATTTAGTCTGTAGGTGAAATGACTTTGAAAAGGGTTTTGATGCATAGCGTTAATCTGGAAAAGGGGCTTGTCAGGTAATTTCTTATTTTACAGAGTATTATAATAGCTTCCTGCAAAGGGGATCTAGCTATATTGTCAGACTTCTAGCCAATGGAGGTAGGAGACTTCAAGGAGCCAGTTCTTGGGGTTTGGGTTAGAAACTTAATCCACATTTCTTGCTTGTAATCATCACTGCATTGGACACAGTTAGTTTTGGTGTTTGAAGGAAAAAATCAAGAACGCTCTAGCAGTTCTAGTTAACTGCTATCATCCTTTAGTTGCTCTGTTCTCTTATTTCGGCTAATGCTGCTCAGGATTGTAATAAAAAATTGTCATTATCCCATTGCTGCTCACTGCTTGTATGACTAGTTTTGTATTCTTAGTTTCCAGTGGACTGTCAGCAATGGGAGAAGAACCAAGGCATGAGTAGCACGTACAGTAATCTGTCCTTTCCCTGATGGAACACCACATATCAATTGCAATATCAAATCAATATTGTTTTCACATAGCCTACACTTCAAACACCAGGAAAAAGTTAATTATTTATGTATATTTTTTTCTGCTGACATTCAAGAATATTCTTTATGTAAATATCCTTTCTCCAGTTGTATGAAGTATATGTTCATGTGGGTTCACATTAACACTTGATACTCTTAGGGGGACAGCCACCTAGATAAGTATTGCTTGGAATTTATAACATAAATCTCTATAACTGTTGCAATGATTTATTGTTGAGTTGTTTAATGTTATGGCTCAGAAATTGAAGAGCTGAAGTTAGATAGATCAAAAAACTTCAATAACATCAATTTGGACCTCCAGCTAGCAGAAGGAGGCTCTTTTGGGAACCTAATGATCTCTCTGAAGGAAATGTTGGCTTAAACACACCTGAGGGACCTTAGCTCTCTTTAGTCCTAAGAATTGTCCTACAGCAAGGTTGTATTATTCTGAACTGATTCTTTTTACCAGTATGGAATTTATTCCGTGGTTGACACAGTTTCATTTCATATGTGTTGCTCATACCTAAAGAACTTCATGCCTTTTAATCATATTTATTATATCATCTTCTAACCCCACATTAATTTCCTAATTCTGTAAATATATCAATTAAAAATACTGTCAAGCCATGATTTCATGTTCCTAATTTTTGAATGCTTGTTGTAGCATAGCAGATTAAATGAAATAAAAATGAATTTGCATTTTTTAAGAGTAGTCTGCCACCACCAAAAGCTGAACAACTTTGTCAATTAAGGGATGTGTTGAGGGTTACCTGTTCTTAAGAGAGGCAGAAAAGGGCTTTGGTACTAGTCATTTGGCTTCAGAGAACTTCAGAAACAGGTTCCCTGTATTGGGAGAGCTGATCACTGGCTTTCTGAAGCTAGGTTAATACAGGTTTTTAAGATACGTGCATGAATTTTCAAGAAGTGCAATACAGATCAGAAAAGGAGCAATTTCTATACATTATGATCATGACTCTCATCTATGTTTAGCTTAGTTTGTCTGTGTTCAGATAGTGACATTGGGACCTGTCCTGCAAAACAGGTGAAGGCGTGTGTTGGGGATTTTCAGAGCTGTGTGAATGTCCCACGCTTGCACTAACTGGGTTGTCCAAAGTGGAGCTCGCACTGCCAGTTGTGTGCTACCATATGCATATTAGCAATTAGAACTGATGATGCAGGTACTGGAATGGGTTTGTGCAGTGGCTCCTGCTGGGAGGTTAAAAACAACTCTTCTTCTAAGTCCTCATTCCTTTGACCGCAGCCTTTTGCCTTAATTGCCTTATCTCTATGATCGCTTCAGCAAAACTGAGAGCAACACCTGAGCTGCCGGCTGGTACTTTCTCCAAACTCTTAGTGTCTGCTTTCCAAAAAACCTTGCGTGAGCCGCGGCCTCTTCCACCTTCTCCTCCCACTTCTGCTAGACGTTATCCTAAGCCTCAGTCTTTCTCCTATCCTATATTAATCCTATAAACCCTGAGCAAATCTGTCTACCTCTGTCAGTGTTTGGTGAGGACGGTCCTGTTCTCCAGGGTGACAGCTCTCAGTGTGCAGAGTCTGCACTGACAGGCTGTGGTCAAAATGGACCACAGTTTGAATCCCCAGTTTAATTGTTTAATTTAATTTAACCTAGCAGTTATGAAACCCTCAGGGCAGCTTTAAGTGCTCATAGGACATTCTGAAAATATTCCTTTCATACGGGTCCCTTAGGTCGTGTTGTGGTGTTGTGTGAAATTAAATGCCAGTTTTGAGAGGCATATGACTAATACAAGAACAGATATATAGGACAGACTTTGAAAGATCGTGAGCATGACTGAAGCAATCAGGATTTTATTCTGGGTACGCAGAGCTTTCGAAGACAAATGTGAATCAACACAGCATCTTGACTCTTGATTCTTCTTGTTTCTTTTCTAGAAAATTACTTTAAACTCTCTAATTAACCTTTCCTTGGAAATACTGGTTCACTTGTGATTTTCTAATTCCTGTAGGTAAAGCTATCTGTAGTACAGCTTGTCAAAAACATTTGGTATGAAAGGCAAATATACTAGAGATTGCCTCAAATGCTCCTGTGCTAAATCAATGCTTTTGGATTCACTTTCCATACTGTTTTTTCCCCCATATATTTCTATCTGCATGCTATGAATGAATCCTACAACTATTAGATCCTACAATCTATTATCTATTAACCTCTTTATTAATCTCTTAGTTGTATTTTTTATCTAGTTTTGTCTTTAATTTACTTACTTGACCTTTTGAGAGATTAGCCAACAAACTTTGGTCTGATTTACAAGAACACTTATAGCTGGTGAGACAATGACTAATCTCTCTAATTTACAGTTACTTCTAGTATCTAGATACCCTTGGTTTCAGACATGAAAATGGGATAAGAATTATTTTAATTCTTTGGTTTGTATATCTTTGATTATTCAATTATTTTGTCATTTAATCATTCTAAATGACTGGATCCTCCTGAGTAATGAAAAGTTTTACAACAATTCATTAACAAGGTGCCATCTCATTCCATGTAGATGTGGGATGATTAATAAACAGTTTGAGATCTGTCATGCATTCTCATTTATCTGTAGGCTAAATCAGTAGTCTGCCTGGGTTAATCTCAGCACTTGAGGAATTTACAGGGAGTCTCTGATGGCATCTGCCACCAATCTGCTTAATTACAAAACAGATTTGTCTAATCAAGCTTTTGTTCTTTTCCTTTTAAACTCTGGTTTGCAATGCTCATATCAATAAAAAACCATTATTATTTTCTTTTGGGCTTTTGCATGTCGTGAGAATTCTTCATTAGCAGTGTTTTATACTTTTTCTCTGACAATAATGCCTGCATGTGGCAAATGGACCTTTGCAGCGGCCCTCTGCAATTCAGAAGTGACAAACTGCTCCATATGTGTTTTGTAGTTCTAAGAAAGTGAATATTATTTTCTTACGGCTTACACGTATGACAGACATAATAGAAGTGACAGTACTAGTTTACAATTATTAAAATTCAAACCCAGTACTGCTTAGAGCTAAACCAACACTATAGTATTCACAATGGTTGAGATTTTGATGAACCATTGTGCAGCAGGAAGATTGTGCTTGTGAAATCAAACTAAGTGGCCTTTTGTACTCTTCAGTGTTTTGATCCGTGGCGCTTTTTCAAAAAAGAGAAGCTGATTGAAAGCAACTGAATTTAAACCCATCTGATTCAACTGGCAATGGCTTACTGTTAGGTATCTTGATCACACAATTCATGCTTGAAGTTTAATATATTGGCTGGGAAAATCATGTAATAATTGAAAATTCCTCCGTGTTCCTTTAAACAAGAATCAAAAAATCTAGCAACTTACAACTGATCTTCATTGCCATATCAAAAACTCTTTGCAAGACAAACTTGTGATATAGAACTAGAGAATAAATTGACAATATTTTGAATAAGAGCTGAAGGAACAGCAAAATTATTTTTTTGTGGTTTTTCTCCCCCCCTCAACAGGGGGGATCAGAATTAGCGTTCATGGGCCTGCATCAAATGAAAAATGAGTAATGCTACACAGTCAAGAAACAGTTTATACATCTACCACTTCATATTAAAGTTTGACAGAGTTTCTAGTGACTTCTAACAAACTATGTTACTTTCCAACTGAACTGCTGTGATACTTGAAGACAGTAATAGCTGTTTTCGTGAAACCTTAAAACCTTGGCTGTGGTTTCTCTCCTTTGCAGATACCATTTTCTCTTGAATGGAGAGGAATAATTTTTTCTCAACCATTCTTTAGGACAATAAGTAGAAGTGTATTTTTCAACAAAAGTTATTCATTTAATCTGTAGCATATACTGCAGTTTAAAATTCCTGAGAAAAATGTGCATTGTTATTAAGAGGTAGATACTATGACCCAGACAGTTTTTTGGCTTGTCAGTCTAACATCATCAGTTCCAAAAACTGTTGGGTAGGCTGATACAAGATCTAATAATGGCATAAAAGGAAAGTGACATACTGAGTACCAATACATGGGAAATAAATTCTCTCTAATTTGATGTTACTTCTGGGAAAGGTAATAGAGTAGATATATTATTTTCATTGATACCTTCATTAGGAACCAAATTTATGTAAAGCCAACTCAAGAACACAGAGATTGTGAGAGCTAAAAAGTGAAGGTAACAGGTCGCTGGCACGGGGTGATCCGGAACACCAGCAGAATGTGTGCTCATAACCAACATTCATTTCAATACTGTCAAAAGCAGGGTCATATGTTTAGGAAGGATGAAGTGCCTCAGATTAAGGCACTGCCCTGAAATCTGTAGCTAAAATGGCTAATGTTCTATAGAGATTTAAAGTTCCTCTGCATTTGGGAATGAGTGCAACTGTTGTGGGGAATAGTTTGTCCAATTTTGCTGGCAGTGATTCAAGAGGGATGCTAAAATCTGACTGGAACGTTATGGGAAGAATGATAGAAGGAATTAATAGAAACTATATTCTGCAAAAGGAGCTGAACTTAGAAAGTTAAGTGGTTCTTCAGGAACACTCTGTAAGAAACAGAAATTTGACAATAAGGGGCCTCTTTAGCAAAATGGTGATGAAATTCAGTGACTGGATGTTGAAAGTTAAAATTTCTGCATTCTAGAAGGCATTTTAACAGGGATATTAAGCAGTTAATGCAACAAGGTCTGAGTGCAGTCCCCATTGCTGCAGACTTAAAAAAGCAGATTGCTTTGGCCTTATAATCAATAGACAATAATGCCAGGGGAGTTCAAAAGCAAAATGATGAAACCTATGACAAAACCTGAGAAATTTCTTAGCATGCTCAGGGTAGTGACAAATTAGATGGCACAAAAATGGCTTAATCAAGGGTCATCCAACTTGTTAGTACTGGTTTGGGGCATTTACTGAAATAAGAGTAACAGAAATCCCTGAAAGAGGGCTGGTATTCCATTTTCCCCAGCCTTTCTGCCATCCCCGCCATAAGAAACGCTCTTTGCCCTTCCACGGTTTCTCTGGAGCTCTTTTCAGATTGTGGGAACACCTAAGCTTTCCTTACAGCCTCAGACATCACTTTCTAGTTTTAATGAAATATTTCCATGTTTTTCTCTGAAGATAAAGTTTCCTAGTGGTTGACAGACACAAGTAAGAGTGCAGGTGGGAGTAAGACTCTTCCCTTAAACTGAATTTATTTAATATTTATACCTACCAATATACTTATATTCAACTCCTCATCTACCACTTTTTTGTAATTCATGTAGATGAATGAAGTAAAATTATTCAAGTTATTTAGAAACAAATGTCTTACTGAATAGTTGAAAGCACTGTTTACAGGACAATTTAAAAAGATTTCTTATCGATGTTTTTAAAATTTTCTTCTGATTTTTCACATCACTAGAAGAAATTTTTAAAAAATCTGACACTTCAGAATTTGCTATTTGTCACAGGTAGGTGGTGTTTTTGGCAGTTAGCTGTCAGTATTATAATAGCATCTACAGTCCTACTGTACCGGTTACAGAACATATTTACAGAACATGTTTGTTGTGACAGTTGCTGAATCCACTTGCTTGCAACTTTCCTTTTGGAACTTTGTGCATTTTAAGCTGTCTTTTAGAATCCAGAACCAGTGATTTTCAAGTGGGGATTGGATTTGCCAGTTGTTTAGTGGTCTAAGTAATGAAATGTAAATATAAGGACTGTGGTTCCTCACTGTCTTACCACGAGCCTAGATGAAGTGTGAATGGCTTTGTGTAAATCAGGAAAATCAACCCTGGTCCACTGCGTCCATTTCCTGCTTCCCGTCTGACAGATGGGTAGAACAATACTTTCCAAGTTCTCAGGGAAGGAGTGCCGTTACTGAACACAGACTACTCCTTGCACAGCTGTTTAGATGAGATCTAAATTCAGAACTAGCTAAAATGAGGATTGGTCATTTGATAACATAAACATTGGGAAAAACAAGTCACTTTAAAACAGCCTTTTTGACTTTCAGATATCCATGCAAAATAACAATTGCAACCAACCATAGCAAAATGGAATATTGCCAAAATTGTGCTACCAAAATGCAGGCTAACCCAGCCCAGAAGAGAACTGAAACAGCTGCTTGATTCCTGTTGAAAACCCTGGAAGTCAGGAGCTGGTGCTCACCGTGAAGTATGAGCTGCCTATATTTCTGTTCTATTTTATTTCTGTTACAATAGGCTGCTGTGCCTTACTAATCTCCATAACTTTATCTTTTAATGAATTATTTTGGATGGAGCAGACCCAGCAGCAGGCTAATAGACTATAGTCATCATTAGCAAATGTGATTTGCCCTTGAACAGTCTCCTCTGCTAATCATTTTATGCTATCACCACCCTTTTCCAGGAGTAGCTGTATTTGCTAAAAGTGACCTGCCCCTGTCGATTTGCCAAGGGAAGGTCCTGTTTTGTGATTTAGTACCTCTCAAAAAACGTCTGTGTGTGGCTTGGCTGACTCCTCAATTCTTCGCATGCTGAGCCCGTTTGAATATAGCATGCTGACTATCTTCACAGAGGGCTATAGTTCAGATCTCATCTTAGTGCCCTTTCTAAATCAGCAGCCAGAGTGATGTTATGCATTAGCAGATGACAGCACTTGCTTTGCTGATGAGGAGTGGCATTTTTCACCCTGGGAGACTGGAGGCCGAGCAGGGGCTGCCATCGAATTTCTCCTCAGTCACAGCTTGTGCAGGAGTCCCTGGCTGTTTTGATACTCAGCAGAAAATGCAACCAGTAAGCAGGGCTTCTGGTATATCCTGTGTCTCCTTGCATTCAGGGTTTCCTCAGGGGTCAGCCTGACGGCGTGAAGATGAACTACCTGGGAGGAACAGTACTACTCCCACTTGGCAGAAGCACCACCTCTGTTATATTGCAGTGGTATCGCTGCCTCAGTTCAATCTTTGTGACAAGGCTGTTTGCTGCACCAGGCACAACTGCTCTTTACAAATGCATTGCTTCTGTGACAGGCTCAGCGTGCTGGGGCAGGTTTTCAAGCGGGCTCGGTCGGCTCTGGTGACACAGGCAGTTTTCTGAAGACCTAGGACCGTGACCTTCCAACAGGGAAGAGCTGCAGGAACTCTGCCTCCCTCAGCAGCGTGGGAAGTCTGAGTGCAGCAAATACCTATTTGTGTACGGAGCGACAAGTTCTCTTGTTGTCAGAGGGGCTGTTTATTGGCTTTTGAAAGGAAAAATGTGACTTGCCAATAACCGAGCTGCTGGTTGGTTTTGAATTCCTTCTGCCTTGATAAGCAGTAGTCGTTGGTGATACATTATTGTGTGGTGTATATACAGCACAAGCCACCATATTGCGCAGAAGATAACACTTCTCTCTAGCTGCCTGCATATATCAGCAAATTTTGTATCTATGAATGTAAAATCCACAAATCCAGATAATCCTTTTCTGCAGCTGTCTATAAATAAGACCTCCTTCATTCAGAGAACTGACCGCTGACAGAAGACAATGTGTGCAGAGTCTTTTACAACCAACGAAGCATGTTGTGCCCTAGTCATGCTAGAGGTTTAACAAACACTTGGGCAGGTGGTGGTGCCAGCAGTGAGCTTATAAACTAAGAAAATCAAAGGAGCCTTCATAAAAGGCTTGGCTTTGGATCTGTGATGCTTTGTATGTGCTACTTTTTCTGATAATGTCAGGGACCTTATCTGTACTGGGCAAAGTGCGCTGTTAGAAAACACGTATTTTAATGTACTTTAAATAACATAACATGATTCAATACTTACTGTGACCAAAGATCATCTAAGGCTAGCTGGACTTAGCCTTCCACTCTCTTAACTTTAACTGTAACTAGACAACCAATTTTTTAACTCAGTTATCTGTATTTAATCTAGACAGTAGCCTATATTATGGTATTTATAGTATTTTTTTCCCTGACAATACCTTCCAGTTTGGGAAAGACACAGAACATTTCACTGCCTGAAAGGTTACAAAATTTAATGGGAAAGGTAGGGCATAGTGAGTCATGGTCCTGAACACTCACAATATGGAAATAAACTGATGAGGAGTCATAGGGGATTGCCAGAAAAACACATCTGATAGTGGGAGATTTCTCTGGGCTCTAGAACTGACAATGACAATGACGAGGGCAAAATTAGCCCCAGAAGGGGTATTTAAGACCAAGGAAAAAAAAATAAGTAGAAAAACATACAGGAAGCCCACTACTTTCTTCTGATTAGTTTGATTTCATTTTACTTTTGTTACTATTTCATGTCAATGACTAACTTATAGATGTGGCTGAGCACCCCTGAAACATTCAAATAGAACATGCTTGAACTTCTGGAAGAAATCTTATTATAAAGGTAACCTCAAGAGCACATAAAACAGGGAAGAGATCATGAAGATCAGAGATCGTGATGAACGCTAGGAAAATGTTAACTGATACATGAGAAAGTAAGTTGCTGAAAAGGCACTATTCGTGATCTGTAGTTTGGTCTTTTGTCTGGCTATCAGCAGGTATATAATAACAAAGCTTGAAAGCTCTTTGGTCAGCAGTTCAGCTCCCACGCTAGGAGTGAGGCTGGGCTTGCTCAGCTGATACCTCATTCTGACAAATAAATTGAGTTACAGGATGGAGGTAGAGCGGGAATCGGTGTGGCATCGGTAAGAACAGTAATAGAGTAAACCTCTACCCGCCACTCTTTGTAGGAGAAGTAAGAGCATGGAAAGGTTAACCAACAGCACATCTAGTATTACTTGTTCAGCTGGACTAAAGGAAGCGCTTTCAAAAAAGGAAGCACAGAAACTGGCCTTGCTCCAGGGATGAACCTGCTAGGGCTTGCAGATGTCATCTGTCTCTAGTGGGTGGGTAGATTCTGTACGTGTTTCACCAGATCCTGGCAGGGTCTGCACTGCCTATGAGGAGGGCCGGGTTGTGTTCTGGCAGGTAAATATGGGATGACACAGTATCTTAAGTGTGGAAACAACACAATGACACAGTCTCAGACTGCACGAAACTCGGTGAGAGCAGAAAGACACTGCTTGAGCTGGGTTTGTAACGTAAGAGAGTTCTCCCTCTTCTGAAGTCCTGACGTGATAATGGTTCTTTCTGAGGGTACCAGCAATTCCCTCTGCATGTTTTTGTACTGGATGAAACTAATGTTGCCAAGGAAGTGTCCATAGGTGCTTGTATACCATGGTTCGGAGAGCCACGAGTACTGGCACATGCTTCATAGTTATTGACTGTGATCCTTCCAGCCTGCAGCATAGGGTAATTAATACTAACAACTCAATGTGGCTAGGACTTAATTATATGAGACCTGATCCTCGATTTATAGAGCCTGATCCTCTGTGTCTCTTCACCAGTTCAGATCTAGCCTAAGTCCCCCCAACCTGATGTGTAACCTTGACGGAGTTACTTCAGGTTTCTGCCAACAATGTAAAGAACCAGGCCTGCTATTTGCGATCAGCTCTGGGCACAGTAAACCAACGTGAGGTTCCAAAGAGCCTGAGTCCCCTGAGTTACAGCACAAAGTTTGCTCCTGGGCATGAGGTGTGTGGGGGAAATAGCTTTAATTATTTGTAGAAATCAAATTTGTTAAAGGAGGTTCTGGCTGTGCAATGTAATTTCTTTATAGCATCTGCTGGGGTATTGCAAGTTTGGGCTGAAGGAGGGGCTGGCCAAACAGCTTAGCATCTCATCTGCACTGAGGGAGACAGCCAAAAGAACATTACTCTTGTAATGCTCAAAATTGACTGGAAAGCTACAAGTAATTTTCAGTGGTATGCATAAGGTAGGATTTGGCTCACTCACAGACTCCTGGGGGTAGTTTTATAAAATAACATTTCTTGTGGCTAGCTTTCTAAAGACATGCATACAGTCTTTATCCCCCTAGCGTTGACTTTGTAAGACTGAGTATCATTGTCTGTTATTTTGATAGATGTAGAGTTATGCTAGGACTAATAAACAACCCAGATCTATCCTCTACCTGAGAGCCCTTGAAAAGCTCCATGTAGATGGGAAATATCACTTCTTACTGCAGTTCAATTCGCACCTCAAAGAAGGTCATTTCTATGTACTCTGTGAACCTCTTGGAAGGAACGTGTTTGTTTTGAAACAAAAATTCTTGAACTTCAACCAAAAATCCCACTTAGCAGATAGATTATGTCCATCTTTATGCTTAGTTTTGCATGTATCACAGTGTACGTCCCAAAACAGCAGCCATGAGTTACTAGTTTAAGTATCGCTAATACCTAATTCTTAATTAAAGTAATATGTTTGTAGATAGATGCAGTTTAGTTTTTCTTTCACTATGTAAAAGACCATCTTGAAATATAAGGATTGATTACAAAAATTTCTTGTCTCATTGTAAGGAATTTCTCTGATGGAATTTGCCGACTCTTTTTGGACTCCACTGAGCAATCCCAGAGCATGGTGATCTCTACTATGCAGGGGCTGAGGAAGAAAAGAGCACCTAGAAATTAAGTATTTGTAGTTCATAACATGTAATTACAAGCTCTGTCTGGGCAGATTCAAGGTCAAGCTTGTTGCCTCGAGACAGAGAATCTTTATGGGAAATGGCAGCTAAGGACTAAGTCTGTGGAGGAATATATTTGCCCCCTGCACAAATACATGACAAACTGCATTAATGTGCTTCAGTACATTGAATTACTGTGCAGCGCAATGAGTACTATCTGCCAAGAATTTTCTTTAAGAAGATAAATCTTTGATTTCTAGCGGCAGCATGTGGACAAATGACAGTCAAGACACACATCATCCTGGATATTCTGCAGTCAACTAGGAGCTCTGCACTTGCTGCAGTAGGGGAAAAGGAAATAACATTATCCTGGCTTTACAGACTCTCTTAGCTTTCACTTTTGGCTAGTCAGCCATTACCAAAATAAATAGGGCCAAATTAATTCTTTGGGTATCTTTGAAGTCAGAGGAGTTATAGTTGTACTAAGTCCCAAGCTTCTTAGTATAAAGGCTGTGTCAAATCTTGCAGGAGAATCCCCTTTTGAGAGCTTTTCTCTAATGGAATTGCAGCGTTTAGCGTGGCTTTTCATTATTCATCATGAGTCACCTTGCTTGCCTGTTCCAAAGCTGCATTTACAAAGGAGTGGTTTTGCCTTTTCTCAGTTTTCAGTGAAAAATGAAAAAAAAAATCTCATGAAAACAATTCAGAATCGTGCTTAGGCCCATTGGTATGGAGTGGGTTGAAGAGATGGGTCAGCCAGGGTAAAAGTCATTTCAGTGACAACGTTTTGTTTCCATTACTGCATTTAAAGGTGTCTCGATGCCCAAAAGACTTCATAGGGTTCCTTTTGCAGTTACAGTGCTGTCTCTTTACCTCCTCCTCTTTGCTGTGTGTAAAAAGTCACGATAGGCCTGGTGTCTTTGCAGTCTTTGACCTAGGTTACAGACCGGGTCACTAGCAGGGAAAAATGTCTGTTCTCCTTTCCCCACACTCTTAATGTAGGGACTGATTTTATCTACCTCTTAAGCTGACACAAAAAGTAGTAGAAGCTGTTTGCACACATGCTTGCATGATCCCATGAGCATAACCCATGTTCAGATTTTTTCCACTGGCTGCTTCATATTCCTTGTGACGGCTTTTTCCTTGAAGAATTAAATTGTTTTTTTCTGCACTTGATAATCCCCATGGCAGATTTTCCCCGATACTCTGACTTTAGCACCACATTATAATGATTTCAACAGAACTGACTCACATCACTTGCAACCTAAAGCAAATTGCAGACACTTGACATTCCAGTCTGTGTAGCAGACAAATACCTTCAAGTACTTGCTTTTGGTAGGCCATCACCATGAAGCTCTGATGGACAAACCCAGGCTTGGAGACAAAGGTTTGTTAGTTTTCCCACTTTATTCTCTTTCACATAACAGCTGCTGTATTTTCCAGCTTACTGTTTCCTCAGGTAGCATTGCCAATGTTAGCTGTTTCCACACTAATGGAAACTTTCCTCTAAATGAAGAAAGTTGTACTGCCATCTATTTGAAGATGGAAAACATTTGTAATCTTTACATACAAAGAAATAAGATCTTACCATAAATATAGAAGCAAAGCACTGTTTGTGCCCAGATCTCAAATACATCTTTGAAATAGCTGTGAGCTGGAAAAACATTTGGGAATGTAAAAGAAGATGAGTGCTCTAAACATCTCATCATGAAATGCAAGAAGTTATTCTTTTATTTTGCTTCTTGAGGTCTTTATTCCCACAGGAGATGGCCTTTTGTAAACGGGAATGTGGCTAACAGGAAAAGAAAGCATTTAAGTAAGAAACATGACTGTAGCCTGAATTGTTGGCTTGCTCATATCACATTCTAGATAGAGGAATGGAAGATGAATGGATTCACACCCAAATTCCACTGCAGTCATCAGCAGAAACTTTAGAACTGGGCTCAGGGGCCACGTGTCCACCTCCATGTGCAGCTGTTAAAGTGCAAGGATCTCTGAGCCTGTGTCCTGACGTACTTTTAGTTGGTTGATCCTGTTCTATAAAAGGGAGTGGTCAAGTATTATGGGTGCAACCTCAGTGATAGAGATGACAGAGACCTACCTAAGAGAGGTCTTGTGTAATTTTTGTGGCAGGGATTCATGATCCTACAAATCTGGCCCTTTTTGTTCTCTGGTGATCATTTTCAGGCCTCCCAAAAGAGCACGACTGCTGTCTTCATTCTTTTTCTGCATTCTGCAGCCAGAGAGTTGCATGGTATTTTGTTCAGGATCTAAAATGCTGATCTTTTGAGCTGTTTCTCAGATTTATATAGTATATGGAAAAACTTTATAGTTAAGGCAGTTCTGCACATTCAGAAATGCCTCAATTAGAAAATAGACAGAACTGCATAAATGAAGGTACAAGTAAATGGACTTGTAAAAATATTCCAACTTTCTGTAACAAGCTTTAAACAGAGTAGATTTCATAGTTAAATATAACGATGTTGTCATCTCTCTGTCTTAAAGCCAGATTAGGAAATGGAAATGGATTATCAACTGAATGAATTGATTGTCATGCTGTTTATGTTTATATATCACAGGGGGAGACAAGCTTTTCTGTAACTTTCATGTGGCAATTGCTAGAAAAGAACAAGTAAGGAAACCAGCTGGAAAGTACTGGTTTATATAACTTTATTTGCATATTGATGTAGACTACATAATTGCTAGAAATGTTTGACATTTTGAGAAGTCAAGGAACTGTGCAGTAACTTCTATGTGTTTGTTTTCACAAGAACATTCAATGGCAGGCCTGTCAAGTGCTTGCTGCGTCAATGATCTCTCCAAAGTCTTTCTTCTATTTGATAATTGCCTGAAAATTGCTATGGTATGCTCATTTCAGGGATTTTATTACAGGCCAAAGGTAAGTACAGTGTTATAAAGTAAACCAGGAAAAAAAATCACATCTTCTCCCATGACTTAATTTGTCCAGAGGTGTGTGTTGATTCTTTCCTTCAAGGCATGGCTTGCCCAAAGTAGAAAATGATATATGAATTTGAGAATTAAGCTATCAGCATAGCACGATGGAGTTTTAGTTCACTTGTACCACAATGAATCCATAATCAAGTAGTTTTAAACCTGTTTGAACTGCTCGAGGCTCTTTAAATGTTAGACTACTATTGCCACCTATTAACCACAAGACCTTCCTATGCTGGGAATATTTCGTATCAGATCTGGGTAACCTTCCTGTTGAAATATCTCTCAGTCAACAGGAGTAGGAATCTGCCTAGCTAATGGCTGATAGATAAATTCTGCTCATTAGCGGTTTCCCTTTCATACTAACTGCTTGCCATCTAGCCTTTGGGAAACTTGACTCTTCTAATCTCTTTAGTAATCAGTATGGACAAAGGTACTTCAAGGTGTGCAGGAATTAAATACAATAATAGAACTCTGTTGGCATAAGCAAAGGGAATTTTTCAAAAATGATACTATGTGAAGGTTGGGTGCTATAGATAGAAAACTATAGGTAGAAAAAACCCCATAACTACACCTTCATAGTGTTTGCTAGGAATCACGTTGTTCACTAGCATGTATGGAAATATACAGTAGTGGAGAGTCTGACACTATATTTCCATAGCAGATTGTGAATTCCCCCTGGAATTCCAAAACTCGAAGTGTTCTTATAGAACACTTTATAGAAGTAGAAGCGGTTCTCTTGAGTCTTAAGTCATGAACACGTTCTGTGAGTGCCGGTTTATGTTGACTCTAATGCCTCTGTAAAGTTACTCTGTTTTGTTACAGAAAATACCACCTGTAAACAGCTGGATAGGTGCTGAGTTATGAGTACTACCACTGAGTCCTGCTATGTAGCACTGCTGGAAATGGTGCCCACTGATAGACTGTAGTCAAACAGGCTATTATTGCTGTCACTCTGAGTCAGTCCAGACTTCCCCTCAACACCCAGCCTTCCTATCCTCCCCTGAACGCTTCTACCTTCAGACTTTCATGACATGACCTATTATGCTTTTTCTTTGCTGCTTCCAAGTACTTAAATTACTGAAATAATACAGGCTCCCCTTGCTCTCTGTTTAGATAAACTTTGCTATCAGTTGCATAGCTGGTTGCGACTGATTTATACAAGTCCCAGCCTGAAGGTGATGTGGATAGTGCCAGGCAATCACAGCGCTGCTGTTTGCTATCTGCCTTTTGCTCTATATAGCCACATTCTGTGCACTTCTGACACAGTTTCACCAGGAATTTTCTGAAAAACGTTTTTTCTGATGCAAATCAGAAGAGGAATGGCACTAGAGCACTGCTGAAAGATTGGAAAACCTTTATATTCATCTAGGTCCTGGGTTTCTGAGAGGAATTTACCATGACACTTCAGCCAACAGGAGCTCACAAATACTGGGAGAATTTTATATGTCCTTTCTTCAGGAAAAAGGCTATAGAAATCAATGGCCATTTTTTGGACTGAAGCTGCCAGAATTTGATTTCAGCCTTCTCTATGCCTGAGCTTGGACTTATTTTCATTTTTAAAGTGGGTGATATTTTTTAAAAGCAAAATCAGTGAAAATCTTCACTGTATTAACCTGCATCTGCTTAATACCTCTCACAGGAAGTCAGCAGAGCAGTTCTTTGAGATAGACATCCTGAGATCAAACTACTTATGCACCAATATTGTCTCAAAGTTCTGGGCATCTCCAGAGGGCACTTTGGCCATTCCTAAAATGCTGAAATAGATGAGTTACTTTCTGGAAGTGACTGACTCCCTCTGCTGACTACAGAGCCTCTTTCTGCTGTGTTAGTTTTCCTGTTGACAAAACAATGTTCTTGATTCTTTGTATAAAAAAAAAAAACAGTGCAGGTTAGAACAAGTCTAATGTGTGGGCAAATGCAAGTCCATAGACTTTGAAAATACATTAAATCAACATTTTAATATGGAGAGAAGCATTTACGTTGCATTTTCATGTTAATGTACATTCTTTATCCCCCCCTAATATGAGCATTCAGGAGTGTTAACTCTATTGGACTGTTGACTTCTCAAATCTAGGAAAACCAAAATGCCATCCTGGCAAGGGAACCAAGCTGTATGTGTCAATTATCCCCTTTGCCAACGCTGCGTAGCGCAGTATTGATACTTCTGACAAAGGCCTACCAGCCTCACAGTAGGCAGATAAGGAATAATCTGCTTTTCCCTCATGTGCCTTACCTGATCTGTAGCAATTAAAGATTGGTTTGAAGTCAGTAACATTAAATAATTTTTCTACAAAGCTGGTATCCTAATTGTACTTGAAAATTCTGGAAATAACTACTTAATCCCTTTCTTAATATTGAATCACAGGTTTCAACAGCCTCCTGTGGCAACAGGTTCCACAGTTTGATTACATAGTGAGTGTAAAAGTATTATTTTAATTGTCTACCTTTTACTTTTATGAAATACCTCCTTGTTTTTGAAGAGAAATGCATGCAGATTAGGAGTTTTTCATCTCCCTTACTTTGTCTGCTCTTTTCTGCATTGTTTCTAAAATAATATTCTCTGTTTTTTGGCAAGTAAGGTCTTTTTTTTTACCCTTCCCTAAGTCTGTTCTGATTCTCCAAAATCCTTTCCATAGATGCAGAGATCAGAGTGCATATAATATTCTAGACAAATTTGTGCTAATGATTTAAATAAACACAGTCTAACATTCCGTTATTCACAGTTTCAGCCTTTATATATCTTCTTTGCATTTTTAGCTACAGCTATGTACACAGTTACGTCTTCACTTACCGAAGATAATGCTGATATTCCTTTCTTGAACAAATATTGCCATGTAAAAATACCTACAGCTAATTCAGAGTTCAGCAGTGTCCTAGTTATTCACACCACATTTATTGGCTTTGATTTTCCTTTCTCATCTTTGTGTCCATTCACCCAGTGCACTTGGATCCCCTTGTGTAATGATTTCAATTTTTATTGTGATGTGCATGGTCTGTTGATTGCTAGTGGAACTCAGATTCTGCATTCCTAGGTAAAAATAGTAACCCATGGTAATCTGCATGGGAAAAGGAAAGCCCCTTGCATTTAATAGAAGCTCCGTCTATGCAAGGTGAGGGCGAGGGGAGGGAAGGGGCAAAACGCAGCACAGAAAATGGCAAGAAAAGAGATTGAAATAAAAGTGCAATCTGAGGATATACTTTAGAGGGGCAAGAAAAAGAAGATTGAACTTACCTGTTTTCAGCAACTTAAGGAGAAGATTGAGGTGCCAGAATGTTTAAAAGGTGAAATAACCAATTTTGAGAGTGAGAAAAGCTGAGCAGGAATTATAATTTGTGGGGGTTAGGGACTGAGAAGTTAGGTCAAACACGAGCTTCATGAGAATGCGATTTCTGATAATGGAATCATCACATAAGACAGGAGAAAACGTGGTGTGGGGGTTGTTTAAGTTAATCCATGGCTGGATAAAGCTCTGATGTCCAAAGAAGATGCACAGAGCAAGGCAAAAGTTGTCTTTGTTTATACTTATTTCTCAGTAATGGCTCTCCTCACAATGCTTTTTGTTGCCATTCCTGATTATACAGAATGCTTAAACTACAACTGGCTAATTAGACTCTCTTATTAAAATAAGTAGTTCTACTGACAGTGAAAAGTTGTGGTTTACATTAAAGTCAAACCGCACAATCTGTGTGTCTATGTAAGCTGTGAATATTGCTACGCATGGCTGCTTTGCTTGTGGCCAAATCGGCACAGTGACCACAGAGTTTCTTCTGTATTCAAAATCACTCTCTAATGCAGTTTAATTTCACAGAGGCAGGTTTAGAACAGTTGGATTAAATTCAGCTGTATTTCAATATCCCCTTCTCCTTTCTTCTTCACCCGTCTTTCTGTCCTCTCTCCTCATTTTCCCCTTGTCTTCCAAGAACAGCTATAGTCACAGTCGCACAGATATTTTAAGATCTGTGTAGTTCTAACTTTGAAATAGATGCTCATCTATTGTGAATGGGCACAATGCATTGAAGGTGTGCTGGATCAATACAAATAGTTCTCTGTCCTGTCTTCCCAAGTCTGAAAGCACAAGAACTCATAATCCAGATCCACACTGTAACTGTAGATGTATAAACTAGGACTTTTTTTTCAGTAAGCAAGAAAAACAGAATGAAGAGCAGAATCAAAATATCATGGAAAGACAGATTTTTCTAGTCACATTTCTTAAGAGCAATATGCAGCCTAAATAGATTTTAAGAAATTGGCATCTTACCTTTTTTGTCTTTGATATTCAGAAACCAAAGCGTCAGACTGCATTTTGATGTCACATTTATCCCTACCACCTTGCGAATGACAACAAGGTAGAGGACTGAAAGAAGTACACTCTGAGATGATAAATCCTTTTGATGCTGTGTTATTGTGCTTTATTCATGCACATATTCATCCAGGTGAAGTTTGAGCTTCTTTTGTGGGGTTAAGAAAAACAGATGGGAAAAAATATTTTAGGAATGTCCATGACAGGGCTAAGAAATACTTGCTGAAGACCTTTCCTCTGACAAATCAGTTCTGTGGGACCTAGTTTTGTTGTTTGCTGGTTATAATCTAGTAAATATTTAACTTGCTAAATAAGAGACTTGGGGCTGTGTGATTTATAAGTGGGTGTAGCCCTTACTTTGGTATTTATTGTGGCCCTTTGTTCTGGACATAGCCTAACTAAATTAGCAGGTGAGGTAAAGATTGTGGTGATTTACTGTAATTTCTGGACAGATAAAAATGCTAGGCGGGTGCTAGAGGTTGCTTTTAACAAAAAATTATAAACTTTCATATTGTAGAATCATAGAATGTTAAGGGTTGGAAGGGACCTCTGGAGATCATCTAGTCCAACCCCCCTGCCAGAGCAGGTCCACCTACAGCAGGTTGCACAGGATGGCGTCCAGGTGGGTTTTGAATGTCTCCAGAGTTGGAGACTCCACCACCTATATTGATGAGATCCCCCCTCAGTCTTCTCTTCTCCAGACTAAAGAGACCCAACTCCCTCAGCCTTTCCTCATAAGAAAGATGTTCCAGTCCCCTAATCATCTTCATGGCCCGTCACTGCAGCCTCTCCAGCAGGTCCCTGTCCTTCTTAAACTGGGGAGCCCAGAACTGGACACAGTACTCAAGTTGTGGCCTCACCAGGGCAGAGTAGAGGGGGAGGATGACCTCCCTCGACCTGCTTGCTACACTCCTCTTGATGCACCCCAGGATGCCATTGGCCTTCTTGGCCACAAGGGCACATTGCTGGCTCATGGCCATCCTGTTGTCCACCAGGACTCCCAGGTCCCTCTCTGCAGAGCTGCTTTCCAGCAGTTCAGCCCCCAACCTGTACTGCTGCATGGGGTTATTCCTCCCCAGGTGCAGGACCCTATGCTTGCCTTTGTTGAATTTCATTAGGTTTTTCCCTGCCCAACTCTCCAGCCTGTCCAGGTTGTGCTGAACAGCAGCATGGCCTTCTGGGGTGTCAGCCACCCCCCCTAGTTTTGTGTCACCAGCAAACTTGCTGAGGGTACACTTCATCCCTTCATCCAGGTCATTGATGAGTACATTGAAGGACTGGACCCAGGACTGACCCCTGTGGAACACCACTAGTCACAGGCCTCCAAAGAGACTCCGCCCCACTGATCACAACCCTCTGTGCTCTACCTGCAAGCCAGTTTTCAATCCACCCCACTGTCCAGTCATCTAACCCACATTTCCTAAGCTTACCTACGAGGATCCTGTGGGAGAATATAAGGAACTATTTTAAATTAAAAAAGTGTGTTGAAAGGCTTCAGGAAAAATCACAGCAAATGTGTCCTAAAATCGAACTTCTGTGACCAGGAAGGCTGAATTTTCTTAGAGATACAATGAGAGCACTATATTGGAAATGGAATTAATACATGTTTTGTTTCATGCAAAATTGCTTTGAAAGCAATAATTTCATGGCACCTGTTCAATTTTCCTGTGTCAGGTTTCATGACACCTTGATTTATCGATCCTAGTGGTATGTGAAGAATTAGAGACGTGGCTCTGTATTTGAAAGGATGCCATGCTTGCTCTCTGAGCCGCATCTCAGACTGTGTAGGATTCAGCATACATGATGCAGAGAATGTCTGCATCAAATCTGTAAAGGATTTGGCCAAAAGAATATGCGGTCTCAAATAATAAAGTTGTATATTAGACAAATAAAAAAATCTGGAAAAGCTGCTTCTCTAAACAGATACATCAGGAACAAAGAGTTAAGGAAGCGGGGAGATTGGGAACAGGTTAGGAATGTGAGGGGACATTGCCTCTTGCAGTGGAAGTTTTAGGGGTTGGGGAATCTGGCACGTCCATCTGTGAAGTATCACAGAAAGACACGGTCTTATTAGTTCTTTTCATTTTGGCGATGTGGGATCTCTTTGAGACGTGGAAATACTCAAAGGCCGGCTGGGATATTGTTCTGTGTTTTGTAGTGTAACTAAAGGTAGGTTGGCACAGGTGCTGATTAGCACAGAAACACCAGCTGTGTGGCAATCTGGGTCCAAGTCTGCGATACTTGTGCTGGCTGGTACAAGCTCTGTTCTGCAAGCAGTGTAGCCCATTTCCCAGCCGTGACTCCTGCTGCGCAAGATTACCAGCTATAAATACGGTCTGCTCTTTGCTGCTGGGGAGACCTGCTGACTTATGAGACTCACTAGCACCAGCGTTTTGGCCTCCTACCAGCAGAGCTGAAGGCTGGTGAGCTGTGTCATGGTACCACCTCCTCGCCTTCCTTCTGAACCCATGGCCCTGTCTTTTGGGTAGATAAATGTAAATGTTCTGGAAAATATAATTTTGTAGGTGTCCTTTCTACACTTGGCATGGTAAAACTCCTAAATATCCTGTGCTTCTCACATATATATTGCCCTAGTTATTTGTCTTCAGGAAAAGATAGGAAAAATATGTTAAATACTAGAGAGGAAATAATTCTAAAGGAGATTAGAAAAAAATCTTTAACTACACTGTTAACTACATATATCAACTCCTGTATGTAAGATTTGCATCTTTAGATTCCATAAGAACCCAAACATTGCCATTTCAAAAATATTTCATTTAAGAAGAATTCTTTGCATTTAAGTCTTTCCAGAAACTGGACTTCCCAGAAGTTTTTACGTGTAAAACTTCTCCAGAAACAAGCATAGTGCACCTGGCTGTAGCTTCCAAGAGCTACATTTTTCAGTGTCTCACTCACAAGGTCTGATGCGATAAAGTCTCCCTCTGACGGGATCTCTCTGGCACTGCAGGGACTCCGCAGCGCGCAGGCAAGTGCTGCTTGGATATAAAGTAAGAGAGAAAAACAGAAGCAATCCCAAATCCCGAATGCTGCCCGCTGTCTCCAGGTGAAGTCTCAGAAAGGTGACTGCCAGCAGGAACAGAGCACTGAGTCTCAAGCTTGATTATTAACTGTTTAATGCTGCAGGACACAGTTATTTTTAGAGCAATGTACTAGTCCTAATGCATGCAAAAAAGTTTGTGCTCCTTAACTTGGACAGAAACAATGTAGCTTATTTTTCAATATATGTCTTTTATATTTTTTATGATCTCTGAAAACATACACATGGCATTTTTTTTTTCCTGTAGGTCTGTCAGCCTTTTAAAAAGGGGGCAAAAAGTGTAATTCAGGTATTATAATTATGTAATTCATATGCATCCTCTATATTTATTTAACAAAGACTTCCTGTATGCCATGTTCAAGTATTACTTACAAAGGTTTAATTCTGGTCTACTATGGATGTTTCTGTCAAATTCAGGGAAACCAATACCTGAATAGTAACACTAAAAGTAGGATGGGAATGTAACGAATGTACACAAATATTCAGAAAACTCTGGGCAAAACAGAGAGGTACCTGCCAGACTGTGACTGGTAAGAAAATCTCCCTTCCTTCATAACACAAAAAAATTCTTGTTTATTCATGAAACCATTGTCTGGGTCTGTGTGATACAAAAGACAGGAACATGCAGTTAGTGCTCTGCAGGTTTTAGTTTGGCCATTAAAAAATATGCTTAGATATACATTAAGGACCACAGACCATGTTTGCTTTACTTTATAGCGAGACTTTCATCTTCATACAGTAGTGTCTGTAGCTTGAAATTATCTTAATATTATTTGTTGTACTACAGGAACTTTGCGTGTCTGAAGAGATAATTTTGTTCCCACTGCACTTGCTTGATTAGTTTCTTCTGAGTTGTGCTGCTATTGAATTTTAACTCTAAACAGCTTTAAAGCAAAAGAACTCCTTTCCCTCCTCTGTTGAGATGCCTTCTTTTTTACTGTTGCTCAGTTTAACCAGAACAGCCAGTAGCATGGTGGGTTGGCAACTTGGATTGGATTTATGTTTTATTATTTTTTGTTCAGCTGCTCAGATATGAGAGGCAGAAGCAAAGTGTGTGAAGTCTCAAGTTTTCTACCTAGCTCTAATGAAGCACCACCTAAGTCAATCAAGAGCTATACACACTTAGGCTTTCATTAAGAACTGATCCACTGCAACGGATAAAAATTGTGTTTCATTTGGCACTGGATTACCTTTCAGATTAGTATTCTTGAAATTAATTTAAATTTTACGTTTAATAATATATTGTTCAATTTTGTATCATATGAAAGTAACCCACCCTCACTGTGTCATTTCCTGTGTGTCCTTTTCATACACACAGTACTGACAAACTTTCCTCTGGGCCACTGAAGTGCTGCCCTGATTGAATTCGACTCCTGCATTAGAAAACTTAGGTGCCTGCTTCTTAAATGTGTTGTAAATGTTTCCAAACAAATATATACAATTGTTAATGTCTTCCAGCTTCTCACAGAGTGCTGAAAATAAATTGCTTTGAAGTTTTGTTACTATTTCTATTTAGGCCTGTCAAAATACCTGTGGTTAATTTTGTGTGAAAAAGCCTAGATATAGAAAAGCTGAGTGTCAAAGGTCTTAAGCCTGGAAAAAAATCCTGGTCTTTTTTCTGTTGTTTGAATGTCACTGGAGAAAGATTCACTTTACTTTGTCACTGGAGAAAGATTCACCTCTCCTCTTGGTACTTAGCTCTGTGGCTTGTGCTGCATAGCTGCTCTCATTCACTTAAAATGTAAAAGCAAATTTTACTCTTAGAGGGAGTAAAATTATTTTAAATTGCCTCATTCCATTATCTCTAATTTAAAAAATTGCCTGCCCATCTGTTTGTCTTTCACATAGCATCACCTCACTTTGGAAGGTGCATCCTGATTCCACTCTTCAGGGGTGTACCTCTGGGCGTAGCACAGAATGCATTTTATTCCTCTGTATATTCTGCTGTTAGGGTCTCATAGAGAAGAATTTATAGTGTGTCTAGGTTAGCGGTTTAGTTCAGATCGGAATGTGCTTTTGAAGCCAATCTCCTTGTCCCTGCTAAATGTGCTTTGATTCATATCATGAAGTCTTGGGTGCTTTATTGGATCTCTTTTGCATGAAGCTGAAGAGGACAATGATGTGTTCCAAGAGCACATTCAATGCTCACCAACTGCATTCAGCCTCTAAAGGGACCTGATTAGTTTTTGTCTGAGGAAAACCCCCGTGAAACATGCATAATGAGGGTGTCAGGTCATCAGCACAGACTGATTCATTCCACAGCTCTCTTTCTAGTGGCCCCCAGTCCTTGCTGGTGTGTACATAGCCTGTCTTGTTAGCCTGATTCCTTTTAGCAGAGGTGGTGTCTGTGTCTTTGGCCTTGGAAGTCCTTGTGGAAATGCCTCTTAACAATATGTTTCTGTGAGACCACACATCCAATTGCCCTTTCTCTGTTTGAGGAGGGAAGGAGGAAGAAAATCAGTTCTTTGCCAGAGCCCGTCTGAGGTTTTACTGAATATCTGGCAGATTGCTCAGTGCTGGAGTTCTGCTTTGGCTAAACTAGAGAAGCTGGAATTGCCTGTGTTTCGGTTCAAATATCCCTAGAGTCAGAGTATTCCCCAGGTACTCCCGGGAGCTTAACTTCAGGCTTGCCCCTTCTACAAAAGTAGGGGAGTGGAGAGAGACACAAAGGGAGGTTTGCCAGCTAGCGACAGGAAGGTGGCAAAATGGAGCATTCTCTCCTTAGGCTGTAGAAGTAACCAATTCTGGAGTCTTCTGGGACACATTTTCATTTCCAATTTCTTTCTTGTCTTCCTAAAACCTTGTCCCAAACAGAAGTGGCAGAGACTGACCTTCAGATGTCATGTTTCTTCATGTGGCATCTTTTTTGGGAAAGCTTTACTCTAGTGAGACTAAAAGAAAAATGAATTTCAGTAATGATGAACTAATGCAGTCCTAATGGAATGCTCCTACACTGACTGGGATTTAATGGCATGGCAGCGTAGCAAATTTCTGGATTTTAATGAGATAAGCAAAATAACTGCCCTTTACATGATACTATTAATAGGCTGAACTTGATTAAATTAGAACAGAAGCAGTTTGCAGACTGAGGCAGGAATACTGTGGAAACACTGAGTTCAACATCAGTGACAGCAAAGATTTTTAGGTATAAATTACAGCCACAGGAACCTAAAAATATTAAATTTGGAGAACTGCATGCATTAGCAGATTGGATTGTTGATGCTTCAAGATTTATTTTTTTTCCCCTGCTCTGTAATAGCTCAGAGTTCTTTAGAGTTTGCAATGAACTCTGGAAGACAAAGTGCATAAACGTCAAATCTGAATAGC
Source organism: Chionis minor (assembly GCA_013398295.1). NCBI lineage: Eukaryota > Metazoa > Chordata > Aves > Charadriiformes > Chionidae > Chionis > Chionis minor. Next base: position 1,657,349 of record VZSF01006093.1, on the reverse strand, counting down.
TTGAGATCAAATATCCTCAGTAAGACAGGAATACCTGGTGCCTGTAGGACAGTTCGGAGCAGTTTTCAGGTGATCCTGGTTTTCTGATTTTTACCAAGATTTGGCACTTCTAATTCTATGCTATGATTGAATCTGGTATTCTTTGATATATCTGAGACTGATGTGTCTCTAGCACCTAAGAAAATGAAGTGATCTTCCTTAGGATTTTGGGCAATTATGTGGAATTTGGGTAATCAATGGTAAAAGTGTCCTCCGGTTAAAAGTTTAGTCTGAGCAAATAGCTTGAGCTGAACTCACAAAATACTTGATGTGCTTTTCAGATATGAAACACGCTACTCATTTTTGTTCCTCACTGGAGCTCAGAGGCAGGAAATAAGCTTCAAAGAGATGTTAGTGTAGCAGTGTGTTATTAACTCCTCTTTGCAGTTGGATGAAGCCTTGAAGAATTTAAGATAAAACTGAGCTGTCTTAATGAAACAGCATTTTTTAAATTGTATCACGCACCAAGCTAATAGCTGCTTCAAAATTTTGCTTCATTAACTGGGAAGCATTAAAAGCTCAAAACCACTGTGAAGGATGTGTTAATCAAAAATATTAATGAAATGTGCTGACCTCCAGGTATATGTTCCTGTGCACAAAAATAAGGTCTCTGTAATTGAGACCCTTTAAGTATTGTGGCTGTATTGGCTGAGTTAGCAGCCTCAGGTGCTGGCTGGCATTCAATATTGGCAATTTTTTGCTCTGTTAGCTATATAAATGGGAGGAAAAAAGAGAGCCTTAACAGCAATCAAGTCTTTACTAATGGGAAGGTGCTTAAGATGCAAATGAAAAGCTCTCCTATCCCATCTTTCAATATATGTAGTAAGTGTATTCAGTCTGTCCTCAGTTTCATCCTGTTAGGAAATTTATTATTAAGACTGAGCTGTGCAGATTTCTGTGCTGCTCAGTGGTTGTGCTACAATACAAAGATCATAGATCTCATTCCCATGTAAGGACACCTCTTTCTTTCTGTAGCAGAAACTCATTAATTTTAATACACACCAGTGAAGAAGCTGAGTGGGCTTTGAGGTCTCCTTCATAGCAGCATGTTATGTTGCTTCTGCACCGCTGAGTTCATTATTCTTTTATTAAGAAAGCAAGGAGGAATACAGTGTGTACAGTCCTAATGCTATTTTGCTCAGATATCACAGGGCATCAGCACTCTCCAGAAACATAGAGAGCCTGCTTGAGAAATGAAATGAAGCATTCTTTGTTTTGTTTAATCCATGAGTGAGGAATATGTGGCACATATTGGTACATGATTTGCTTCTTGTCTATTTCTGACTTAGTCTAAAGTTACACAGGTCAAGACTAGGAAAATTGGCTGTGTAAGAAATAAATGCCAGCGAAGAAACAGGGCCAGTAAAGAACTTGTCTGCATTTGCTGTGAAAACAATTGTATGTAAGGTATTTCCTCAAGCCTCCGATATTTAACTGTGCTGATGGGAGTATTTGTACAGAAGTACACATTTACTTTCTGTGTTGCTCCTTTAAGATTGAGACTTCTTTCAAGGCTTGGGAGACTGGTTCCATTTCTGCCAGTTCCTAAATGGGCCTGAAAGTCTCAGCCCAGGTCTGCCAGGATGCATGAGGGAGGCATTCATCTAGTACTCAGTTCGGTGAAGCTTTTTAGGGGAGGCACACAGTGGTGCTCGAGACCTGAATGTATTGATTCAGGTCCAATTCAGATTTTAATTCAGAACAGAGGTTTGATTCAGCTGTCACATCATCCAGCCTCTTTGTCCCGCCTCTGTTCTGTCAATACAAAAAAAAATTAATAGATAGGGAGTCTGTAAATTTCACCACACTGTCATTTGAAGCTAGTACTCAGGCAGAATTTGTGGTCATTTCTGCATATCCAATATGAGCCGTGTTTTGAATTTGTTAATTAAATAAGTCTCTATTTAATTTCAGTTTTGATTCTGCAGAATTTCTCAGGACTCAGCTGTGGGGATTAAATCTAAGCAGCTGTTCCTAAAGTTTCTAAGACCAAGTCTCCCTTCTTTTCTCTTTTTAGGTTTGTCTCTCCTTACTGTCCCTATGTAAATATGCCCTTTTCTCCTCATTTTCCCCAGGACTTGTTAATTCTAATTTATAGGCCCAAAAGTCTCCTTTGTTATGCAGGAATGCCCATACTCTGAAAAATGTGCAACCCAAGCTCCAGTAGAGCCTTATCCTACCTACCTCTTCTGGGCAATGGTTCAGGGAAAAGAATTGGAAAGCATATTGGAATGTCTCCCAGTAACCCCATGCTGTTGTCTCACTATGGTGATCGACTAGTGTCCTGTCAAGAACTACATGCGTTGATTGATGTGCTTTGTGATAGAGGGTGTCTGCTCTGTTTGCTTGTTGGCAGTTCGCACACAAGAGAAATGTTCTTCCTAGTGTCCTTCTGTTCTGCCCCGGGAATGGGGCTGTGGCTGGACAGCAGAGAGGCAGGCAACCTTGTTTAATTGCCCTTGCTACCTACATAACAGGTTGGGTGAACCCCTTGGCAGGAAGGCAAAGCAGCTGAGCATGTTTTGCTAAGTAGACTTTTGTCTGGTATGCACAGAGCCAAGAGGGTTCCTGTGAAGAGCAGAGAGTAGACAGAAAGCCAAGCACTGGAAATAACTAGTAGAATAAAGACTTTGCTGAAGACCCAGGGTGGTGTGCTGCAGTCTAAAGATGAAGCAAAGTTTATTGTATGTATTGTTCTCACTGACATTAGTGTCAGTGCTTTCTTGGTTCCCTGAGAGTTTTGTCAGCCGTCCAGAATCCAATGTTTAGCCAGATCGATTTTTCTGAATCTTTACACAGTGCTCTTGTTGCCAGTCGAATGGGAAGGAGTTAAAGGTTGTGATCTCTTGTAAGTGGTGTGGCCTTGGATCAGTGTAAGATGATTGGAAAGATTCTCTCACCTTTTATCATTGCCTTGTCAGGCAGAAAATAATATTTGCCTCAGAGTAAGAAAACAACCTGTTTATATTTAAGTTAATCACTGGAGGAGATGGTAGCACCCATTTACTGTAGGAAGAAAGGTGTTTTCCATGACCAGATGTCTGCATTCCCTTGTTACGAGGATATGGTCAGAACCTTGGTGTCTGGCATGCTAAAAGTAACTGACTTGCTACCAAGAAATCTCTGATGGATGATTGAGGACAGCTGGAATCAGAATAGTAGGTCTGAATATGAAAAGACACATAAATCAATGTCCTCCCTCTATCTTGAGTGCTCAGGTAGGCAAAGGAACCTGGATGCCTGGCCAAGAGGTTGGGTAAATATTCCGGGAGTGTGGTGGTTGGTGAGAGAGTCTTGCTGCTTGGACAAAGGCAAATCCTTACTGTGAAATATCCTCACAAAAAGCATTGAAGCTTCCTACCCAGAGAAAGCTCCTACTCAGGCCTGGAGATAATTGAGATTTAGAAAATGTCAGGTTTTATGAAAAGAGCCAGATGATGGCAGCATAGAATGCAACAGAAGACGGAGAAAAATCCTGGGTTAAGTAGCAAGAGACCTGCCCTTGAAAACTGAGTCAGAGTTCAGCCTTTCCATCTCATCCTCCCCTTCAGCTGTGGCTTTTTGAAATACAGGTTTATGGTTCTGGGAAGAAGAAAAGAAAACAATGATTTTGTTCTGTGTACATGTGTTGATCTTTCATAAGCTATGCGATAAATCAGCTCAGAAAATTTTCTGTGTAGCATCAGAGATAAACAATTCTGCTTCATCCTTTCAGACCCAGAAATTTTGTATTTTTTCCTCAGCTGTATAAATACTTCTAGCAAGTCCTACCCTCTAGAAATAATATGTTTGTAATTCTTGCCATCAAAACTTAATCTGTAACTACTGCAGCTTCTAAGATATCTTCTGGGTATAATGGAAAATGCAAGCCATGTGCGTGTTAGTTTTTCAAGAGAAAAGCTTAACAATTGATGTCTGAATTAAAGATGATTGACTTGGGCACCTAAGAAAGTGTCTTTTTTTTGTTGTGTGTTAGAGAAGTGCTGTCTCTGTGGCAAAATACCAGCCTGCATCTTCCTGGAGCACTGCTTACTGGTATTGTCAGAGGACAATATGATCACTGTGCAGGGGCTGTTTTCTCTAGATCTACTGGTTTGTATTGGTTGTGAAAGCAGGGAGTAGCCGTACAGTCCTGGGAGAAGCAAGCATGCGGCAAAATGCTTTCAGGACACATACTGTCATGAGATAAGAAGGGAAGACAGTGAAGCAACCCACATTTGCAGCGGCTGTGGATATACCTTACTTCTATGCTGGTACCATTTGAAAGTGGGATTGCCAGACTGCTCCAATGGTTTTATTTTAATGTTTATTGACAACGTTCCCCCCATAAGCTTATGGAAATAGTTTCCTGGATAAGCAAAAGATAAATGGCTGTAATGCATTTGACAATCGAATGTTCTTCTGCCAACAGAGACTACTGAATTAATGCTCATTACGTCTGCAACCTCCCCAATCTCCTTGGGGTTTAATTTGAAATTTCAAGGACATGGGTACTTTACACTACTGAACACTTACAGAAAGAAGAGACGCTGCAAACAGGAACTGGGACTGTACCAGCTTCTGAGTTTCTGGGTGGGATGGGAGTGCAATATGTTTTAAGTTCAACTGTTTTCTGGAATGGCAGATGCTCATTACTGCTGTGACAGGCTCTGGCTCTACAAATCTGTTATTGTACAGTTGGCCCTAGTTCGTAGGGCAGAACCAACTCTTTTGGCTGCACTTCCTACCACCTGAAAAGGAGCTGATCTCCTACAGACAGCAGGAGTTGTCAAGCCCTGCTTCACTTGGCTACCTTGGAAAAACTAAGGACAGTAACTTTTATCCTTGTATTTTTGTAACCACCATCCCCAGGACTGTGCTCATTGTGAGTTTCTACCCCAGCATTTGTGAAATATGAGATTCTGGCTTACTCTGGCTCTATTAGTTGTGACAGTAAATAAGGGCATTGGAACTAGACAGGAAGGGGATATTTCCTTGTGAAACCTATCCAGGGCAGCTCAGTGTTACGGCAAGACTGCAGGCCTTAGAAGAAAGTTGAAAGAAAATCTCTCCTGTATGTTCCTGAGAGATCTTACAAATAATAGATGTCTGATGGGTTCCTCTGGTTGGTAAAAGCAAATTCAAACTATTTGGTAGCATCTGTAAGGGATGTCTGGAATTTCCATGGACAGAGAAGCAAAGCCCTCACCTAGCATATGTGCAATAAAACAGGAAGGGGAAAATACCTTAGTGCAGGGATGCAGGGGTGGGAAGTAAGAAGATACATGCTGCTACTTACTGTCCAAAGCAAACTAAAATACTTGCCAATAGGGAGAAATTGTTTAATATCCATACAACACTTTGAAGATCTAAAGTACGGTAAGTGCTATTATTATTATATTTACTACAGAAGCTTAGATTGCTCTTCTAAATAGATATATTGGAGTTTTATCTTTAAAACATTGTATTAAAAAAGGCCTATGTGAAATTCTTCTGAAAAGAAATGAATGATATAGTACTTTTATCAACACAACGATGAAGTATTCACAATTAGGCCCTCCACTTTGTACAGGCTTGGAGGAAAGGAATTTCTGAGTCAGCATGTGGTGCCATTAAACATATTTAAAAGGTAGTTTAATAATAGTCTTTTCACATCCTTTTAGTGCATATGATTCTTACTTTAAAAATAAAAAAGAAAATTGCTCCTGGGGGTTGAGTGCATTGCATTCATGCTATTCTGCACCTCTGATTGTAAGTACTACAATCACCGGGGTGAACAAAACATGACCATGAAAATGGGCAGCATAATTGTGGAGTGATATTGCTAGTGTGTATTTTCCAGGAATGCAAATTAGGTGCATGTCAGGGGTAAGCAGACAGAACCTCAGTACATGGCTGTGCTGCTCCCCCTCGGAGATCGTGTTTCTATTCATGAAATCTTTGATGTCTTTTCTAACCCATAATTTTCAAGACAGCCACGCATTGGCGTGTCTGCTGTACAGTCTCTGCTGTTATTCCTTTGGAGCGAACAGGAATATCCTGACACTATACCTTGTCACAGTCAATTTTAAGGGTATGAACAGCTCCAAGAAAACACTTTGCTCCTAATTAGCAGCTAGTTTAATATACAAAAGTTTTGCAGCATCACATGGCTACGCTGAAAATGTTTGTGCTCTTTGTTACAGAAGGTTGCAGCACTGGAATGAGGACAAGACCTGCTGGTCATTTCCTATAGAATCAGTAACACTGTCTTTACATCTTTTTTCTGGGATAGGAAGGACCACTGTGGCTAGGTTATGAGGACAAACTTAATACTAAGACTGCTGTGACTTTGCGTGACTGGGCCTGGATTACTGTGGGTGGACAGTTTGCATCAAAAGAAGCATGAACAGCAGGGCACGGGAGGTGATTCTCCCCCTCTACTCTGCGCTTGTGACACCCCACCTGGAGTACTGTGTCCAGCTCTGGAGTCCTCAACACAGAAAGGACATCGAACTGTTGGAACAGGTCCAGCGAAGGGCCACTAAGATGATTAAAGGGATGGAGCACCTCTCCTATGAGGACAGGCTGAGAGAGCTGGGGCTGTTCAGCCTGGAGAAGAGAAGGCTCCGGGGAGACCTGATAGCAGCCTTTCAGTATCTGAAGGGAGCCTACAGGAGAGCTGGAAAGGGACTCTTTGTCAGGAAGTCTAGTGATAGGACAAGGGGCAATGGTTTTAAATTGGAAGAGGGGAGATTTAGATTAGATATTAGGAAGAAGTTCTTTACTGTGAGGGTGGTGAGGCACTGGAACAGGTTGCCCAGAGAGGTTGTGGAGGCCCCATCCCTGGAAGTGTTTAAGGCCAGGCTGGATGGGGCTTTGAGCAACCTGCTCTAGTGAGAGGTGTCCCTGCCCATGGCAGGGGGGTTGGAACTTGATGATCTTTAAGGTCCCTTCCAACTCTAACCATTCTATGATTCTGTGATTCTATGACAGCAATTCTTAGAAAATCAAAGGTAGGAGCTGGCAACGGAACTCCCTGGGTTCTTTGAAAATCCTCATCTTAAAAGTCTCTTTGAATAAAACCTACATTTCCAGTTTCATTTTAAGTGCAGTGAATGGTTTTGTTTTAAGTTCTTCTGGGAGCTTTATAAATATGCAGCATAAATTAAATTATGCTGTATGTCTACTTAATATTCATTTCATTTGTTGAGCAGCATTTAGAATTGCCTTTTGCAGCACATAAACATAACATGAATATATCTAGAGGAGGTAAGAGGGATGCTGGGCTGAAACAAAGTGTCAGTCTGGACGTGGTAGAATGGTAACCAAAGGTGGTAACGTTTCCGAGTAACAGACCTCACTAAGGCAATTTTATGTTGTTTAATTCGAAAATTAAATACTGTTTTCTTTTCTGACTCTGATGAGTTTGGCACTCTGTCACATGTTCTTTCTCCTACCGTTCATTTTTCCCAAGATGGATAAAAAGAAGAAAATTTTATTGTATTTGAAACAACTACTTTTTCTTGATTATTCTAACTTGCATAGTGATATGCATGACAGTATCAGAAACTGTCCAGAGCCTCCCACACTACCTCATAATAACAAATATAAAAATTAGTATAACTTTTCTTGGCCACATTACCTTTTGGGACATTGAGATTAAGATGCTATTTACACATTTACTGTACATATGCACAGTAAGTCTGCAAAACTAATAGAAGTTATCCACTTAGTCTTGTGTTCTGTTTTCAATGTCTGTATTTGCAGATCACTTTCATAGAGTTGCATTTACCAAAAGGAAGAAGCTATTTTTAATAAATTATTTTTTCATATACCGGGTGAAACTGCTCAGATTGCAACTGCACAGTTTGCAACTGATTTGTAACTATAATTTGTCTGCCTATGTTCCTCTCATGATTTCAGTTTGCTCTGACTTTATTCTTCAGAACTAGTTACAAGTTGTTTCATAGCATTACTGTGTGCTATTATGCATTTGCCAAGTTTTACCCCAAAGGTATTTGCATTTCAGTTCTGAGTGAAATTCTTCCTGTACAGTAGGTAATTTGCAAGGTGCTTTGTGATATTTGGTGATAAAAGGTGATATGTAAATTATCTTTACTACCATATGGCCTCTTCATGTTCCCAATTCAAATCCATTGGGAGAAATCTTTCGGCAGCTTCAACAGAAGCACATCTGGTCCACACACTGCGAGTATTCTTTTGGTCTGATTAGTCCTTCTATGGAAGTTCAAATGTATTAGGCATAAGAAGAAGAAAGAAAGCTTCTCAAAAATGGAAACCACTCTACAATGTGTTTGAGATATGCCAAAAGCTGTTCTCAGTAGAGACGAGCATAACAGATTTTAAATTGGCTTGGTCAGAGTGAAAATCACTTGTAAGGGCACTGCTTACAAACCATCTGGACTTTCAGGTCAGTGGTTTGCTTCAGAAATGCTCCAGACCCTGCATATTCAAGCACAACAGATTTTACTTAGTTCTCATTTTCCCCCGTTGCTGACCACCAACGTGCTGACAGGAAAGTAAATGATGACTGTTGGTGCAGCTATGTTCTGTGTTGCTTTCAGATGAGGGAAACAAGTAATCTTACCGGTGGGACATGCTGATTGTCATGCCTGCAATGCAGGCAGTTTCCTTCCACTGCTTACAGAAAATCATGCCAAATTTGTGTCAGTGTTTCTTTCTGTTGCAGCCCCTTGCAATCTGAAAACATTTTCAAAAATAAAAATGACAATGCTAGTGAGAATGAACTTTGACAGCAGTATAATGAAATGTGTGGGAGGCAGGACTCAATCTGCAGACTTTGAAAGAAAATCTAATTCCACCTCCAGTCCTGCAAAATGTGGTATTGGACCAAGGACTTTCAGTACAAGTAGCAACAGTCTACAGTCTAATTCATGCATGGTGAGAATAATCCCTTCTGGTGCACGCAATATTAATACTCCAGGGTTTTCTCCATCTGTTGTCACGTATGCTTAAAGTGTAACCTCTTGGAGGCAGGAAGTCACTTTATTGTTTCATGTATTTACTGTGCCTAGCACAGTCAGACACTGTTAGGGGGATATAATCACTACTGTAGTACAAATAACTTTTTGTTTTTTTTCTATTGGAGCAGTTACAGGAATGAAGGAATAATAATACTATCACTCCTAGATGTATAAACTACTTCATGAAAATATGTGTATTTTTTATAACTGAATGCAGGTATAAAAGTTACCTCATTACTTTCATGAAGGTCCAGATTTTCACATAATATGGAAAATTGGTGGAAATATACTGTCAAATGTACCAAACAGCAGCAGCAGCAGCAGCAGAGACTTTCTGTACTGGTAGGAAGTACAATAATCATAGTACCGAGTAATCATGGTGAAAGTAGGAAAAGGAAACTGGGCTCCCTGATGGCTCTCTGCTCTGAGGACACATGCCATCAGCGTGATTTCTAAAGCACGATCTCTCAAAACTGCCACCTCTGCCCAGGCAGAAGTGTCCATGTGTTTGTCCCTGAGCGCTAAGAAGCTGGACTGCATTTCTACAGCCATGTTAGGAGGAGCATTCCTATTTGTAATCCTACTGCAGGAAAGAAGGTCGCTCACATGGTGATATCAGTGTGGGTCTATTTTCAGGTGAAATTTTTGTAAGCCGGATGTATTAATGACTGAAAGGAGTGAGGAAAGGGTTGGTGGACTTCCCATTGCATCAAGTGAAAAATAGGTGGTTGTTGGTTTTGAAGAAATTCTATGGGCTTCTAGATATAGAATTAGAGCATTTAATGACCCTTTGTGGACCTTTATGCTAACTATATTGAAAACTTACCAAAGATTAAGAAGAAGATGCACAAAAGGAAGATTCTGCGTCTGTACAGCACCTTCTAGAAGAAAATTTGATTCCTGCTCCCCCCTTGGTGTACCAAACATCCTCAACAATTAATTTGAAGCTGTTGTTTTTTAGCTTATTAATGGGTCATAGGTGAGAAATAAGTCAGACTCATATTTGCATATATACTTACGCTTTATTGTCCTGCTAACAACCTGCACTTTGTGAGGGAGCAGAGAGCATTTTCCCCACAGCGGGTGCTGGAAAAGCAGAGGACGGAGGCAGCCATCTTGTTTTCTGCTCTGCTGAGGTGCCATTTTGTTTGGCTCATCTGAGGGGGAGAATTACGTTGTTTGTTGGGAAGAAGATGTGTCTTTGCATCTTATGGGTGATGAACATCTCTTTCAAGCGTATTTCATAAAATATTCCCTACTGGAAGAGCTTTGGTAAAAGGGCTTTTGCAAAGAAAGATGGCTCGAAGAAGTTAGGAAGGTAGTTGGGAAATGGAATTTTCCTCCAGGAAAACATACAAGTGATTTTTTTTTTTTTCTTCAAAGAATTTTTTTCATCCCGGATTAAGATAAAAAGCCAACAGTTCACAGTCTCTCTTGGGGTAAAAACAGTGTTTTAGGAGAACCAGGTTGGAAATTTCAGTTCACCTTTATGTGCTGGTCGGCAATACAGCTAACTCTTGGGAATGGCCGTATTTCGCAAAATCTGCTCAGTTCTTTCATGCAAGGCCTTTTTAGCTGATGGTATATTTCTTTCGTCGTGGTTTTGACCAGCTGAAATAGTGATTATAAATGTGAATGGGGGATTGCAATGACTCATTTCACTAGAGAGAATTCCATTTCAACCATAAGGGATCACACAAATTTCAGGCAACTGCTAAAAAGAAGTCCCTTCTGTGAGCGGGGAAAAATATAGCACTTTTCTTCAAGGAAAAACAGCAAACTATTGTCATTCTCACAGTGGTGCGAGCTTCACTTCATCGGATGCCAGAAAACGTCCCGAATTTTCTCTCTGTTGGGTTTCTGCACGCTGGGTGTCTGTGGCGCGGTGCTGGGGGCGGGGGCTGCAGGGGCGGCCGCCTCTGTGAGGAGAGGGCGGGGCTGGACACAGCCGGTTCCAACTGGTTCCAGCCGGTTCCAGCCGCCCCACAGCAGGGCACAGCTGAGCCCCTCAGCCAAGCTGTCAGCGCCTCTATGAAAGCGTCTGTAAGAAAGGGCAAAACAGCACTGAGGTGGTGAGGAGTGAGGGGGAAAAGTTTGAGAAACAACCCCGCAACCCCCATTTTTGGAGAAGGAAGGGGAGGAGGAGGCGGCATTCCAGGGACAGGAGCTGAGATCCATGGTGTGAGTGGATCCCTAACACAAGCCAGGAGCTTCCCTTGCATGGGTCCGGTGAAGTGATGCAAATGTCTTTCTAGCCTTTGCTGGTTTCAAGCCATGGCAAAAAAAAGTATCTCAGGTAGGGGAGAGCACATATCTTTCTGAGGGCTATAATAACGTATATCTTTGCCTTAATCTTTTCATGTGTGTGTTTGTACTTTTGATCTTCTGAAACAAGAAGGAAGAGTAGGTGCTTAGGACACAGAAAATCTACAAGTATTAATATTCAATTGTCTTAACTGGGTCGTTGGCTTTTTGGTCTTAAGTGCGTAAAGCACTTGACTGGAGTGTGAGGAGATGGAAAACCTGAGCATCCCCATTAGGCAGCGGAACACAGTCTCCGCAGGGAGTTTTTCCAGAAGGTGAGTTACACGGCCAGGCAGGCTGCAGAGGGGGAGAGCCCAGCCACAGACCGCAATGAAAAAGCAAATTAGTGCCCTGTGCTAGAAAAAAAAGGTGGGTTCCTTACATACAGTTTCTGATCACTGGGCCAAGTACAGGTAGCCCTCTCAGCCTTTTCTTACTCTGTTTTCTTTTCCAAAGGCAGCATGATGTTTAATTATCTTTTTATAGTGAAAACAAATATTTGCAATGCACTTTGTGCAGTACAACGTGTTGTGTCTGACGCAGCCTTATGGAATGTGAGCTCAAATGGATTTTTAAAATTTGCACAACTGGAATTTGCTTTTGTCTTGTTTTTCTGGACAACTGGTACTCTCTTGCACGCACATGCACACAGGCACGTTGGTGGTTTCTGCTGTACTTAACAGTGACTTTGCTGCTTTCCTTTAAGCAGCTTAAAGTCTTGTCTGGGAGGCAGGGTAGCTTGTCCTGGCTGCATCCTGGGCAAAAAGAGTAGGTCCTCTAATGGTCTCATGGTGGGATGACTGGGATTGCCAAGCAGCATGTCTTTCTGGAAAATATGCTCAGACACTTAAAGGTTATATGGAAGCCATTTACTGATTGTATAGAGGTAATTTCTTCTATAGAATTCCTCACACTTCTTACAATATCACTGAAATATCTTCCTGCTATAGGTTCACTTCACTTCTCTCTTCCCCCCATTATGGGTTGAGGGAAAAAGTTTGCAAGGCTGTAGAAACTATCCTGTGTCATATTAGCGAAAGGGAACAGATACAAGTTTTGAAAGGAATTTCCTGCATGCTGTTTTGATGAGGGAGGATCACCAGTGGTCCTCAGCAAAAACTGACCAGAGCCAAGACACATGTACCAACCAGTCTCGTAAGGGAACTATCTGTGTTTGCTAATGCCAGAGGTTTTCTTTTATTCAGATAACTTTAAGTGCTTGATGAGTATGCAAGATAGATAGGCAGAAGTGGTACCTTATGTTAGACAGACCAGTTGACTGGAAAAAAAGAGTTTTGGGGACAGAAAAGCCATTAAGGACCATGTGTCTTGAAAAATTCTCCCCCCCCCCCATCTGTTTCTTTTCGTTATATAAAAGAAGTCAGCTCTCCTGGCCAGCAACCCAAAGATGTGAAGCAGCATGCCTGGGAGCTATGTCTGAAGCCTTTGCCACCTACCTCGGTTGGCTCCAACTCTGTATGGGCTTTGGGGCAAAAAACTTCAGAGAATGACAGCAGTTAAAAGGAGAGGTGTTACACAAGGAGGTCTTGAAAGCCCCAGAGCTTGCTAGGCAGGAATGTCTTCCATTCTGCAGCTTCTGCAGAACTTAACACTGAGGCTGGTCCCTGGGGGGTCCTTTCTGAGGCCTAGAGGTGGGGCAGACTGGTGCTATCTCTAGCTTGCTCCAGGAAGATTGCTCCGACTTGACTTGTAGGCAGTTTGACTGTCTGCCTCTTCCCTGAGGTCGTCAAGAAAACTGCTTGTGGGCTGGATGGCCCAACCAAACAACTTTAAGCATGGTAGTGTTTTATAATCCAAAGTACCACAAAAAATAAGATACTTTCTCACCTTGCAAAGCTTTCTACTAATTTATTTACTTATTTCCTGTGTGCAGTTAGAATATTAAAATCAATGTTGTTATTCACCTGAGTATATCCTATTTGACACAAACAGGGATTACAGAATCAGGTCCCCATCTGAATTATTTAGAGTATGAATTTGTATAAGTCAGGGACTAAATCAATTACAGTCACTGGAGATAAACCTGAATCCTTTCTGTGTTTCAATGTAAAGAAAGTGAGAGCTCTCTTTTTTAATTAGACTTTATAGCACCTACTCGTACCCTTGGCAATTTAACTGAACTTAACCAAACTGAGATCTCATCAGGTTTTAATTGTGTGGTTGGAACATTATTAAAATAAGCCATCAAACGGCCCTGAAAACACAATCCTATGTACCCCAGTACCTGGGGTTCATAAAGACATATAATCCCTAAATGACTGAGCACAAATTAGTCTGGGTTGGGTGGATAAATAGAGAAAAGGTTGTCCTGCGGTAATTGTAACAAATTGTTCTCTAAACATTCTGGTTTTAGTCTGCAGCTGACTTCATCTTCATCTGCAACCTGCCCTTTCTTACCAGGTTTTTCATCAGTCAGGGACATTGTATAATTCTGTGTCACGCAGCCTGGGGCGTTTTCACATGCCTCTGCCGGGTAGACCAGTCTGATAGCAACTTGCAAATTCACAATTTAGGCAAATTGTTATGTAACTGCAATGAGATGTCTCATCTTCCTTTGCCCAAAGCTGTCACACATGGCTGCATTCATGGTGAGTGCAAAGCAGTTAAGGTGAAGGCAGTGGAAATTATGCTGCTTTGTACCAGTTGAGAATCTAGGCCACAATGTATATGGAAACCATAAAGCCTCTGCTCTGGTTACTGATATTTTCTGGTATTTTATTGTTTTATTCTTACATATGCTTCTACAGTTGTTTCTGATTTCAGTTGTTTGGGTGAGAACAGGATTGAGTAACTCTTCCTCTCTGCAGCAGGAAAACAGGAAAGTCGTACGAATCCATTTGGTTTTTGGATGGATGATGAAGGCAGACGCACCTCAAGAAAGTGAGGTGGACAGGGCTCTGGCTGCTGCTGAGACAGTTCTGATTTATCAAGAGGCCCATGGTGGTTCCTGGAGCTTGGGAAGGTGAGTGTACTCCAATGTCACAGTCTGGTCTTGCCTTTATTGTCATGACAGCGTGCGCTTGCAAGCACCATTGCCTCAAAGGCTCTGGTGTGTTCGGAGACTGCAGTGCTGGTGTTGCTGTCAAACCTCCAGTGAACTGAGCGGGCCTGAATGATTTTTCCCACCTCCACTGCAGCTCTAGTGTAGACAAGAGCAGAATGTGCTGCCTGCGGCCATTAGAGTCTACAGCACCCAGAGTTCAGGGCCAGAGAAAGCTGAAATGCCAGTGGGTGACCTGGCTGCCTGAGGGAGTTCAGGAGTGAACAGAAGTGTTTTGAGCTGAAATGGTATGAAGGAATTGAGGCTGCAATATAGACGTGTCAAAAATAATCTAAACATGGCTGAATGTGCTGAAGAGGTTAAAATTAGCAGTTATCTGGTGCTGTCTTATTTTGTAACGCTTAGAGGAAATCATTCAGTGAGAGCAGAATTGCAGCAGTTAAGTGGATGACAAGTGTTAACATTTTTAAGGCCTTTAATTCTGCTTTTGTCTTTCCTACCTGTTGGATCTAAAGTACCTTTTCAACTACCAAGCTGTAAACCACAGCAGGTCTGTGCTATTATCTTTGTTGATCACTCTAGAAATAAAAAAGCCTTTTATGTAATCTCTAAATAAACAAACTTTCTGTCATTCTATAGGTAATGCTATATCTTGAGCTCTTACTGAAACACCATTGAATAATGGACACTCTATGTTTATATATATTTTTACTATGCATTCTCATTTAATTGTGACTATTAAATATCTATCTAGAATAGAAAGGATATTGCAACGTTGTGAAAATTCTGCAGGTGCTTTGTTAATTTTTAGATAAATCAACACACAGCCTTTTAATTAATAATAATAATAATGATGATGTATTTCCCTTAGTATTTCATTAAATCTTGCTGTGTTAAGTTATACACATTCTTTTTCACAAACAGCTGTATGAGAAATGAAGTGTAATTTGGAGCTTCAATTGTACAAACGGGCCTTTGTGAAACCAACAGACCCGCGGCCCGTGCTCCCACCAGGGGGCAGGACGAGACAAAAATTAAGGAGCATTAAAGGGAAGAAAACCCGACAGCCCTGCTTTTAATTCCCCTCCCCACTTTCTGCAAAAGCACAGGCTCTGCAGCTGTATTACCAGCTGAGTGAAAGCAAGTCTTCTGGTTTTTTGTTTTTTGTTTTTCGTTTTTTGGTTTTTTTTTTTTTTTTGGGGGGGGAGGCAGTTATGTAAACAATGCTTGGCTTCTGCTTCAGTGAGTATGCATTGCTGCTTCTGAGATATTGTATGTCCTCACAAACAGAAGTCCTGTGATCCATTTACAGAAGCATTTGAAAGCTACATAAAGCTATACAATAAACCTGTATATTTCCCATCTTGTAAAAAACAGTGGTGTTTAAAATCCCTTCTGCAGCTTTTTAGCTGTTATTTTTCCTCAACACAGTTTGAAGATAATCCTAGACACTACAATTCAGGACTGCAGCACTGGATTGTCCTTTGTAAAAACAGCGTAGAAGGAGCCTGAGGCTTATGCCATGCCCAATTACATGGGAACTCTGACGTCTTCAGTGTTTCTTGTGTCTAGGAACAATGCAGAAGGCAGCCTACTTTCTAAGATGTTGCAGTGACCCACTTGTGCAACGATGGAAGGGGACTGACTGATGTCTGTTGAGTCCAACCATAAGTCAAATAGCTGTGAAGAGCAAAAACTATTGCAAAAACTAGGTTGATTCATAAAATGGATGTCCTTGTAAGGAATGCTGTTCATAATTAATTATAGCCTAATCCCAGATGACTTGGGTACTCATCTCTGAGCAAGAAGATCGTGAAAGACTTTTTAGTAATTACACCACAGAATTTTGTATCTGTAAAAGGAGATGAATCATCTGAGAATAGAAAAGTATCAACTAGTTCCCAGGCCACTCCAAATCTACAGCTGAGGTGTGAACAGCCTTTACCCACTGGTTACTAACAGCCGTGATTTCACGTGTGCTACCAGAGGTGCTGATCACCAGGCACCAGAAATGGTGGTTAAAGTAGCTGGCTTTTCATTCATCATAGCTTTGCATAGGAACACTCTGGCAGTGGAAAAGCAGCTTGAAATTGAGAGTACATTCACCTTTGCTGAAGGATGTCCCAGGCTTAAGGAATGTGTTTCAGCAGTTACCAGCAAAGCAAGGCCCCCCGCCCTGCCCTTGCTTGAGAGAAGGAGGTTCTCTTTATGACCTGTAATTAAATACTCTACTGACTTGAGCGTCTCTGGAGCTCTTGTTTTTCACTTAAACTTTATGCTTCAGTATGGCTTTTGACTTGAGAGAGAAGTTATTCAGGTAGGTCAACTATGCCAAACAGGTAGTTAGAATAAATAGAAACAGATGTAGAAGGTCTGAATGCTAGAGTTGTAAATGACTGCATGGGAGACTGGCACATGTTGTTTCTCACCCACCACTTCTGAATCGAAACTGTGGATCTCAGCATGGTTTTCTGTGCTGCCAAGGCTTAAACCACTGCTTTTGGGTGGTGGTGGAAGTGAAGACAGTGCGGAAGTCAAGCAGCAATGACGTGATTGTGATCACCTGCCAGTTCTCTTCCAAAGAACCCAGAGACTTCGAGTATGTTTCTCCTACATTCTTGGGGTTTCTTTCTCACTTCAAAAATCAGAATTATAGGGAAAAAATTTTAAAAGTCCAGAGTCTGGAGTGCTTCAGGATCTGTCTATGTAAGACATTATACTTTTGGCTTTTACACAGACATGTCATAGACTCACAGACTAATGTCATAGACTCACAGACTAATGCAGGTTGGATGGGACCCATGGTCCAGTTCAATCCACTTCTCAGAACAGGGTCTGCACTGAGTTCAGAGTAGGTTTCTCAGGGTTTTGAAAACCTCCAAGTGTGGAGACTTCTCGGGCTACCTGGGCAACCTGTTTCACTGCTTCAGTGTCCTGTCACTGTCAAAAACTATTTTCCTCACATCAAGTCAGAACCTCCCATTTTAGTTCATGCTTGTTGTCTCTCACCTGATGTTGTCAGGCATCTCTGTAAAAAACTTTGTCTTCCCAAGAACCTTGTTTCAGGTATTGAAAGGCTCTATTAAGTTGCTGTAAAACTTCTATATCAGTGCTGTGCAGGTGAATGTTTGTGTTCCTATATTTTCACCATGACTACAACACTTACATAATTGTGATACCATCTTTACTTATTTTCAATATATTTACATGGAATCCAAAATACTCTTAAAGGTTATGGGTCAGAAGTGGTAACTTCCCCTTAAATAAACACAAATACATATGATATTTTAATATAAATATAAAATGTATCTATATGTATAACATGTAGGCATGCACTAGCATAATAATTATAAAAATTCTATATATTTTAAGTAAGAAATAATCATAATTCATGTATCTATAAATTACATATATTTATATATTGATTTCTAACATCTATCAAGTGCTTTAAGCACTTTGTACTACTATGCTAAAACGTCAGAAATCTCACGTTTAAGCGCAGGAAAGTAGTAACTTGTATCAAAGAGCTCTGGTCTGGTAGGACTAGAAATAAAAGTTTTCTGGTCATATAAACAGAGTAAAAATTAAATACTTTACTATTATTACTGGCCTCATTCATACTCATGACTCAACATAATGAGTCAGCCTCCCCAAAAGAGAGTAGAAATATTTATTGAGATTATTTTTATTTCCCTTCATTTTTTGCTTATAGTTCTGCTTGTTTCATGTTTTAAGCTTTCTTCATTGGCTACTGGAGTTAAAAACTTTAAATTTTCTGCTGCTGCAGCAACTTAAAGGGGCCAAAATGAAGTAGTGGTGAGAGAATCTCTGCATACTTTATTTCAAAGGGAATGAGTTAGCAAGGAAGAGCTGAAGGTCTGTGTAAGGCAACCTGAAAAAAGTACTAAAGGGAAAAATTTCCTCAGGCATGTTAGTATGCGCTAACTTTCAGAGGTATAGATATCCACACAAAGTGGAAGCCAGAAACAATGGGTTTACTAATTTTTTCCTCAGTAGAACAATTCAGAAAGTGGCTTTGTGTGTGGGAGTTTCAGAGCTGGCTGAAACACAAAGTCAGAAAGTTTTCAGCTAAAAACATTTGGCAGAAAACTGAAATTTTTTAAAGCAGCTGCACAGACCGTTCTGTTTTGCCAGTGCCTTATGTCTCATTCTCCTCCCTTGGGTTGTCCAAGGCTGAACTTCATGGTGCTCTTGCAGCAGTAGCATGGGGTTGGCAGTGGGGCTGCTCAGGAAGCTCAGTAAGCAGTGCAAGCTGCTGGTATGTCTTATTGGGCTGTATTTCCTCATCAGATGACAAATTAAAACAGGTAGTATATGAACTTATAAGTACTTACATACAGGGCAAATATAGTTCTCTTGTGTGACAGTGAAATATATTAATATGGCTAAAGCAGGCTTAAATAATTTAGTCCAAACTCCAAATTATAAAGCTAAAATCAGATTCAGGTTAGTGAAATGAATCTATGGGGTTACCCTGGATACGGTCAGAACCTACTGCATATGCAGTGGTAACTAAAAATCAGTGTCCATGCTATGCACAGGGGTGGTGGCAAAACCATAATCTAATCAGGCCTGTGTTACCTGGATACAATTGATTAATGTGTGATGGAGGCAATTTACATTTTTTGCTAAAGCAAATTATGATATGGAATTTCAAATCAGTTAAGATACTTTGCAGCAAATGGCAACTTTTAGGAAAAAATAAAATAGTGAACTGAAGAGGAGAATCTGAGAATAACAGTATAAAATCTCTCCTTGATTTAGTTGTGGTTATGACAGTGAATTCAAAGTTTCTTCAGAGCCCTTCACATATGTACTGCTTTTTCATCTGAGAGTCTCATGAGAGCTAGAAGCATTAATTAATTAACCTTCTTAATAATGCTGTGAAAGAAGATTGGTAATTATTATGAGTTACTCATTTTAGAGTGGTAAGACAAGGCACAGAGAAGTTAAGTAATATATACATAACATTAAATACTTTGGCAGTATCTGAAGTAGTTACAGTGTCAGTGCATTCTGACAGGTAGAGTTAGGGTCTGAGAACAATTGGAAAAAAATAGCCACCTTCAGGATATTTTAGACTGAGAATAAGAAACAATTTTCTAATCTCAATACTCTTGTTCTTTTAACTGTTGGACCTAAAAACTGTCAAATATTAGTTGAACAGCAATCTGGATTTCAGTAGCTGTAGAAACAGATGCAAGTACAAATATCTCTTATGATGGATTAGCTTCTATTTGGTATTTTTCTAGACTTCTTTGGATCAAAAAATCCCAAGAAATTCTTGGATTCTCAAGTATTTTTCTAACATTTATAGTACAGATAGAAGCCTTAAAAGATGAATTAATCTAATGGCTTATGTAATAGTAGGCAATCTTTTCTTAAAGAAGTCTTTGCTTTAGAACAGTGGTTTGAGTGGTTAAACCATTATTTTAAATTCTAATGTTGATACTCCTGTGAATTGTAGGAATTCTTCCTGATGTGAGAGTAGTATTTTGGATCATAAAAAAAGAGATTAAAATACAGACAAAAATGTAAAAGATGATGGGTAATCTGATATGTTTTAATGAAGAAAAACCTCATAGTCAGTACTCAGATTTTATATGCGGATAAGATCCTACAGCAGGAGCAAGGAGGGAAAAAGGAGCTCCTAAAAATTACGATAATGCAGCTAAGAATAATTATTTAAA
The DNA here is from genome assembly GCA_013398295.1 of Chionis minor. Taxonomy (NCBI): domain Eukaryota; kingdom Metazoa; phylum Chordata; class Aves; order Charadriiformes; family Chionidae; genus Chionis; species Chionis minor. Next base: position 1,637,307 of record VZSF01006093.1, on the reverse strand, counting down.
TATATTTTTATATTCAGTGGCAAATACTGTTATACTGAAAAGAAAAAAACAAAGCAGTGATTACAGTGACTTCTCCTTAAGTGCTTATGTTTGAGTTTTGATCAGATGCTTTGATTCACTTCAGTTGTTCCCGAAGCTGCAGGCAGGTTGTACAAGCCCAGCCAAAGGAGAGAAAAGGCAATCTCTGTTTCTCCCCCTATTGGCAGGCTGACCTTGGAGTTAAGTAGGCTCTTATAACTTGGAACCAGGCATCTTGCAGCTTCAGTAGAAAATGAATATAATACCAGCTGTACAGTGTGCAGAGAGGGCCTAGAGCCATGCTATTCCTGTGGCCAGGAGGGAGTACTGTACAATTCCAATATACATGGACTCTTATTAACTGGGGGATCATGAGGGAATGGGGGAACTATGTCCATACGTTGAGCATTATCTTTCTATTGCTGAAAGAGAAGTGGCTGGGAAGTTAGCTGATTTTCACTGTGGAATAAATTGACATCCAGGCCTGAAGAGCTGCAGATTTGCACTTGGCTAGGCTGCAGTGCGTTCCACAGTGTTCAGTTCCTCTGAACTGAACGTGGTGTGATAAGGCTGTTTCAGAGTCCTTCAGCTGTGATTTCACGTTTATCTGCTTTTCTTCTCAGCTTCATCAAGGTGCGAATTTGAACACTCTTCATTAAATATCTTACACGGATTATTAGCTCCAGCTCTGATGACTAAGGCAGAATTCTTCCTTGGATGAGCAAAGTGCAGTGTAGATGCAATGTACTCTTTCCTCGGGGCAAATGGGAATGCAGGATGTGAAGACAATCTATAGATAGATATATACATACTGTGGAATAGGAATCTCCTTCAGTCTTTTTCCCCTGCATCTTTCATTTCTTGTATAACTTTAGGTCTGTGTGTAAAGTATTTTATAAAATAAATGTATTTAAAGTTGGTTTAACTGAGAAAATGGAGAGAAAAAAAAAAGACATAAATCTAACAGAAAGGCTGTAGATATCTTCTTGGCTTGCAGATATCTTCTTCAGCGCTGTTTCCATGGAAATTATTTATAGTGCCTGGAGGGAGTGAAGTGCAGGTCACAGATCCGCAGAGCTACAGTAGGCTCTCAGCCCGGTTAGGCAGAATCTGACAACAACAAATGAGAATGTCTTTGAATGGAGCTCTTCTGCTTTCAGAGGAAAATGTAATCTCTTATAAAAATGTGGCTCTGAAAGAAAAATATTAATCTCTATGGCAGTTTGGGGTGAAATTGGAACCAAGAGCTGCTGGTTTTCATAATGAAAACAGCTTCAAACTCTATTCTTTCCATTCCCTCTCTCCTTGCTGCTTGAAGTTGTTAAGGGTTTCGTCACATTTATTAGAGCAGAATTCTAAGCACCATTTTGCATAATCACTGTGCATTCCAGTTTGGCTAATTATTTTACCTCTTGAATGTCTACCTGGGGTATGCTGAAACAAAGCACAAAAGATGAATCTGGCAAATGCTGTGGCTATTACCAGTCATCACAAAGCATATTCTGCATTTTATTTACATCAAAATATATTTATATAAAATATCAAAAGATACATGGAATGTTTTTTATATGATATTAACGTATGTCTTTATGTGATTACTTATATGTATATTTTTTCTTCTCCAAAAGTTACAAAATTAGATTACATAACAATTTTTCTGACAGCCTTTTGTGGAAATGAGTGCTTCCTATGAAGAATTTGTAAAGAAGGGTGAACAGATATATGGCCTGCAGTTTGAAATAGAACATCAATCTTTCATTTTGTCACAAATTACTTGGCAGCATTAATACAATATCAAGGAGTTTTTTACCCCTTTCTGCTAAGAAAAAACCCTTAGGGGAATTTGATTCATACAGTTTATATCCCAGCCCACATTGGAGACAGATATAGATCCCCTCTCATTACCCTGGAACAGAACAGGATGGTGATTGGGGTATTGAGGCCTGTGCTCATTTGCAGTCAGAACCATGTAAAATGGGATGCAGCTGGGTGTGGCATGTTGGTCATTAGTTCTCAAATACACTACAGAAAGATGAATTTTCAGCAAGGAAGCTGTATGACTAAGGCAGAGGTCCTTCTAAGAGCACTTGTGTTTCAGCTGTTTATAGTTGGCTTTCTGTAAGCAAGGTCTAGTGACTGTATTTTTTGTCTGTGGTTAACACAGCATGAATCTTTTATTGGTCCATGAGCAAAAAAAGTGAAAATGGTTTAAATTTTTTGTTTAAAGAATTTAGAAACCAAAAGAAATTAGTTTGTTGTTTGTTTGGGTTTTTTGTTTTTTTTAAAGAGAGAGTAATTTGTTTCTTAGTCTCTTTCTTCCTGGTACTAGTTTGCTGTACTCTTCAAAGTTTAAGATATACCGTGGAGTTACCTGTGGCTTATGCAGGCTCTCAGTGAACCAGATACTGTGGAAATAGCTACAATATAAGAGTGTATGAGCAGGCATTGTTTTTTTTCCATTTTGTTGGAGAAATGCAGGATATTTGATATGATAGTAGGTCACTTCAGAATGGCTTCATCTGTATTTCAGGAAAAGAATAAACTCAGAGGAAAGATAATGAGATGGAGTGTCCTAATAATTATTTTTGTTAGGACAGTAAGTATTTACACTAAGAATGTTAATATTTCTCATTTGATTTTGCTCTCTGTCTTTGAATTCTTGTAGGCACTGTTATACAGTGCATTTCCAGTAGTTACTTCAAAATGTAAATGAGAGTGAGTATTAGTAATATTGAAGGGGTATTGAGGACGTGCCATATCTGCTGGTTGTATGAAGCAAGTGAATTCTATGATGTCCTAACTGCAGTGACAAGATTCATTATGGCAGATGAACTTTCTTTTGTTTTGAGTCTTTTTTTATGGAAAAGTAAGTTTTTACCATTCTAAAATTGTCTAGAAGTGAAGAGAAAAAATGATATCTCTTACTGATCCTTTTCTTTTTCTTCATTTGACTGACAGTATAATATGAGCTTATGTAGTCTGTGTGTCTTTCCTCATCATACCTTCTCAGAGGGGAAAAAGTACTGAATTTTCAATTCCATACCAGTATTGTAACAACATCTCTACTTTTTCCCCTCCCCCCTACTCTCCAATATCAATTAATTTCTTTCATTTGGAAGCTACTCTTCAAATTAGCAGAGTGTTTCCAACAATTCAATTAGGTAGGCCTCTTTAGCGCTCAGGTGTAAAAATCTTAGAGGTGTCTGCTGGCTGGAGGTTAACTATTAACCACAACCTAGAAATTCAGCACTCACCTCATTAATCCATTTGAAACCATCTGTCATAAAAAGATGCAATATGCCACATTGCTTTTTTTTCCCCTTTGGCATCTGCCAATTAATTTTTAATCTCTGAAAAATGTGTTGTTAAATTCAGTAATTTTTGTGGCCCTGCTTTTGTCAGTTTGGATATCTTGGCTGATGTTTATTAAGACTGATTCCATTAAAAGAGGCTCCGTTTGAAATCTTTTCTATATGGCAGTAAACAATTCTTCCCTTGGTGTCATCTTTTCTTGTTGGGACAGACTGTTCCGAACAGCAGTTATGCACAAAGCTGTTCTCCCTAGGAGATGCTCTTGGGAAAAGAAAATGAGCAAAACAAAACCAGCCCATATGCTCCCTTCTTGTGCAAAATGTGTTCAGATTCCCACAGTGGTACGGACTGGCTATAGGATGAAACATCTTAAATATGCTGGGATCTGCCCATGTATGTTGTGCTCCATTCCTATAGGCATGGAGTGAACACAGAGAGCAGTAACAGTTGTGTGCCTTTCCCAAAAGATGTGGTGAATGGAAGATGGAGTGCTTAAGTGCTTTCCAGAGTATTAAAGAGAGTAAATCTGTATGCATTTCTAGGACATCATACTGTTGCAGACTGAATGCCGGGCTGTCTCTCTGACTGTGGTGAGAGCTTCAGCAGATGATAATTTCCTATGTTGTTACCAATGGTGGTGTGCTGAAGAGGTATACTAGTTAGCTCTCCAACACTCAGTTTTACACTGATGGGGATAATTGTTGTAAGAAAAAGCGCTGATGCACCATTATGGCTGGCTGAACAGGTCACACGTAGGTATTTCAATGCTCCTTCTTGCCATTCAGTAGCATGCTTAGATCCACGCTGATCCTTTTGCATAGCTATTGAAAAGAAGCCTTATTTTTCTTCACAACAAGCAAGATGGACTACTCCACTTTTGGAGATGTGTTCATTTATTACTTTTTCTCATTGTGCTTTGAAGCTATTTCTTGGTAAGAGAAGGCTTACGTCAATGGCAGTCTTCTGAAAAATAAATTTTTAGCAGAACATTAATCAGCAATATTGTTTTTGCTGCAGGTCTTTTATAAATGCTTGTCCAGCACTGTAGAAAACTCTTTTTTGCTTTTGCAGATGGAAATAAAGAGATACTGTTTCTGACTATATTTTGCCCTCAAATTCTCATGCATGTAATTGCAGTGGTAATTTGTTAATTGCTTGCTTACTTTTTGATCTACAAAAATCCTGAATATAAGCAGTCAGCTTATGAAGCAATATTTTAACCCTATTGGATCCTTCTATTCTGATGGTATCCCTATTTTTCAATTGTATAACATCTAGATTTGTGTTTCATTATAATAATACTGTAGTAAAGCTGGGTAGTTTCAACTCCATTTTCATGATGTTTTGACATAATACAGCTTCTTATTTATCTTATAAATTGCTAAGAGGTGGTTTTTAATTGATAATTGGTTAGCAAACAGATGTTTTAGTTTAGCCATTGTCTTCTCTGTGCAGAGGCTGAAAAGAATCACCTGCTAGAAATTAGTACCCTGGTTAGCTTTGCAGTTATGTGTGAAGAGAAGGGCAAGTCTCCCCTGATGAAAACCTTGCAATGAGTTGCTTTTTCCTGAGGTGCTAATTGAAGCTTAGCAATGAAAAAAGATTAGATCGGCAGTCATTAGTGCGAACACTCACAAAAACCTGTACCCACTTCTAGTCATTTTACTGGTCTAAATGGCTTCCTTGGCTTTTGTTTTCCATTGTACCAGATTAATCTCATTATTATATTTCACTAAAGTGAAAAAAGTAACCAAAAAATGTAGGGTAAATTGTTTCTTTTCAGCTGATGAGTAGCTACGTGTTTACCAATCAAGCAGAAGAGTACTACACATTAATGTGCATAATGCTTCTAGGCTCAGTTTCGTGAAGTACTGTCTATTTTTTTTTATTTAGGCAACCAAGCAGAGTGAGTCTTCTGAAATACATTTCACAGAGATGACTTTATACATGAATTTAACACAGTTGCCCCAAATTTGTTAAGAACTCTGTGATGGATATCCCTGTTGAAATATTCAGGAGATATTTAGTTGTTCTGTGCAGTTCGCCACTAGCCATTACTGTGCGGTAGCTCTACAGAGACATAAAATGTACAATACCTGAGAATATAGGACTTCAGCTTCACTACTTTTCTCTAAAGCTTATTTCACAGCAGCTTGTGCAGAACCATTATGAATAAACATCTACTCCTGTGTTTGCATAGCCAATTCATACAAGCATGAATGAGAAGAAATGGTAATTCTGCAGTTTTCTGCATGTGCAAGAGACACTTGTTTCTAGAGTCATTATTTCATCTCTGTAGGATTTTAAAGTATTGTGCAGTAGCTTGTACATGTGAGCAAGATGATGTACAATGCACACTGAAGAATTCTAGGTAAATAAATAATCAGCTGTCTGGCAGGAAGGTGCATTTGAGAGCAAGAACACTTAGTGTAAGCTGAAGTGACCATAGGTAATGTAGCTACAATGGATGTTTCAGTTGCCTGTTGTCTTGTTGGAACTTAAAACTTGCATTTTTCTGTTACAATTGCAGGAAAATTATGCAGCTCCCTGACATGAATGGACTTGGTCAGTTCCAAAACAGAGTATATTTATAGATGAAATCAATGCAGTCAGTGCTCTTGGATTCTGTTAATTAAGGCTGACACTGAAGGCATGGAGGAGAAATGTCTAGATAAATTGTGTAACTGCCTTCAGCTCGGAGCTGTAATAGTAATTACATATGGAAATGCATGAAGCAGAATGATTAATTTTTCTTTTTATGACTCGAGCCTCACTCTGGACTTGTGCTAAGGACTGTTTTGTATGAGCTATCTGCAAATGGGTATCTGGTCATTTGGGCTGGGAAGGCAAAAGTAACCAGATCTGATGTTAAATGAAACCATTCCCTTGTGTGACGTTGGCTACGCAAGCTGGTATGTCTTAGTTGTACTAGTCCAGTGATCTAACTAAGATCAGGAAGACTTTTGGCCTTTTGAATTAGAATATAATAGAATATTTCAGATGGAAGGGACATCCAACTATCATCTAGTCCAACTGCCTGACTGCTTCAGGGCTGACCAAAGGTTAAAACATGTCCAAATGTCGCTGACCAGCATGGGACATTGATCACCTCTCTAGGACACCTGTTCCAGGGTTTGACCACCTTCTCAGTAAAGAAATGCTTCCTAATGTCAAGTCTGAACCTCCCCTGGCACAGCTTTGAACCATTCCCATGCATCCTGGATACCAAGGAGAAGAAATTAGCATCTCCCCCCTCACTTCCCCTCCTCAGAGAGCAATAAGGTCACCCCTCAGCCTGCTTTTCTCCCAACTAGACAAAGCTTTAGCTGCTCCTGACAGGACATTCTTTCCAGCCCTTTCATCAGCTTCGTTGCCCTGCTACGGATGCATTCGAGTACCTTAACATCCTTCTTAAATTGCGGGGCTCCAAACTGCACATGGTACTCAAGGTGAGGCTCTACCGGTGTTAAATACAGCAGGATAATTACCTCTTTTGACCAGCTGAATTAAGTATAGAAAAGAAAACTCTGACATGATCTTTACACCTGTAAAGGAAGGACCTTGCCATCATAGCATCTTATTGCAAAGATAAGGCCTGTAGAGATATGTAGTCTAACCTCAGACCAGGTTGCTCAGGGCTTTTCAGTCTTAAAAACCTCCAAGGAGGGAGATGGCACAGACTCTTTGGGGGAATCTGCTCCACTGTCTGACTCCTTCACAGTCGGAAAGTGTCCTTACAACCAACCAGCCTGAGCCTCTCTGGTTTCAGCTCACCCGCACTGCCTCACGCTCTCCTGCCGTGCGCCCGTGTGCAGGGCCTGCCTCTGTCTCCTTCATAATATCCTTGCAGGCGCTGGCAGGTTACCAGCAAACTGGAAGATATCTTTGAAGCGCTATTTATTTCACTTGTATCTCTGTGTTCATCTTGAATCTTGCATACTAGCATGTGAAACAGCATTTAGATCCAACAAGATGTATTGAAGCATCCCTGAGTACTTTTGAAGTCTCAAGCTTTCATAAATTTAAATTTTATGGGAGGAATAGAATGCAGTGGTTTGGTTTTTTTTTTTTTCTTTCTTTCTTCCAAAACTGACTTTTAAAGCTCACAGGGGTGGGGGAAAGAAATGGAGAACACACACACCCCCTCCCCAGCCCCACCCCCGCAAACCAAAAACCACCACAAAAAGATAAAAGGTAAGTTTTGATTTTTCTTGGATTTCTAATTCCCTTCACAGTAACATTCAGTCTGGCTGTGAAGTGTGCATGAGAGTGTTGGTGAAACTCCTCTCATAAGAGAGGTATTGATGTGTTCACAATCAATGAAGTCTTAATGTTTCCATTTCACATTAGGGGCACCTAATATAAGGCTGACTTTTTTTTAATTAGGATCTCAATTATGGCAAAATAATGATTATTGTGTATTTTTTTACATTTTAACTCTCTAGATCTGTTTGTTCCTCAGTAAAAAATGTACAAATAGTCCAGGGCTGAAATGTTTGTGCCTTTGATGCTAAAGAATGGTATTGGAATCAGAATGGGACAAATTAATTTCTGTCACACACCAGTGTTTGACTTCCTAAATATATTATTAGTGAATTGCAGCTGTTTAACTCAGCACTGGGTGTGCTAATGTGAATTTTGGAATTTATTTAATAAGGGTAATCAGTATCTGTTGGAAGGCAATTCTAATAAAGCCTCTTAGAACAAGATGAAAGACAAAGGAGGATACTTCTAGGAGTTCTTGTTCAGCTAGCATCAGTGTGGACCTTGTTTAAACAAATGAAAAGGGAGTTTGGTTCAAAGATCAAACACAGAGGTGTATAATTTTTCTGGCTTTGTTTGTATTTACAGGTTGGCTGTAAGGTAGCCACAACAGGCACAATGAAATTACATGGAAGCTTTAGGAAATGGAATGCTGTGCATATGGCATAGGAATACTGTTTTTTTACGTGAGCAGTAAGAATGCTCTCTTGCAGTTCTATTCAAGTTGCTTGCTTTAAGGAAACAGTGTTATGATTATTTAGTCCACTGGATAAAGACACACCTATTGCTGCACTGTACCGGTGCTTTTTGTAACCACAACAAAGGGGAATATTGACTCTGAGGACTGTAGCAAGTAATACCAACATACTGGAGTAAGGGAATACACCACCAGGTGTGCCACCTGGACTCTGCCCATTTGAGATGTGTTGGTAGGAAATGAGTGGCTGAGGGTCAGATTTAATTTAAATGCTCCTACATTTACATTTCAGATAATTGATTCTTGGGTTTGTGGGGGTCTTTTGACTCCCTCTTCTGGTTGATTGCTCTTTCATTTTTAACTTTTGTATTCTCATAAGTTCCTGTGATGTGTAATAAACCTGGCAGTGAGAGCACATTACTGTCAGGAGCACAAATTGTATCCCAATAAGTGTTGAATCTTTTCCTCTAGTTAAGTAATTACAACATCAATGCATGTAACAATATCAAGTAACACCAAATGTTAGCTTTTTTTTCCCCCCTCCTTTATTTGCAAGTAACAGACTAGTTTTTCAGCACAACCTCTTCTTGTTCCTCTAAAATTTTGGTAACTTTCTCAGCAGAAGTTAGAGACCAAATGACAGCTATACTTGCTTCAATAAAGTGCTGTGAGGGGTTATTTAGTTTAGTGGCTTCTCTTTCTGCACGCTTTTCTGAGATTTTTTTTCCTTTATTTTCCTCAAAGCACATTTCATTTTGCTTTACTTTCTGGGGTTGCTAGTTAAAGCTGATGATCTCCTTTAGCATTGCCTTGTCAGACTGTTAGGTTAAGCAGCAACGTAATGTACTGGAATCTTCGTTTTGAAATCCAGTAGCTAAATTTATTTTACAAATGTAGCCTTCACAAAAGTTAATGGAATTAAACTGGGGTTCTGACTTGACTCTCACATTTTAGCACTGAAAAGAATTTGTTTACTTGTTCTAGCTCACAACTTCGCACTGTTCACCCTTTGACCTCAAGAACTCTGAGCTACAGGACAAATAATTTGTATAGGGAGTTCAGTAAAGATGGTCATGGAGGCTTTACACAGAGAATGATTGTTTTGAGGGCATTTTTACCTTCCTGCTAAAAAAATGGAGTAATATGTTCCTTAAAATCCCTCCTAAGTTACAGATAAAGATTCCCATGTTTGTACAATAATGACCAGCACTATCTGACAATATGTGGTTGCCCAGAATTTCTGTTCTTTGCTTCCTTCTGACCCCTGCAAACAAAATCCTACCTGCTATATTTATTTGACACTCCCCTCTAGTTGTAGCACTGTTTCACTTCTTTGTCTTCCTCTTCATCATACAAAAAAGAACAACAAATTGTTTTCATGCAAGAGTTGTGGATTGCATTTTCAAGGGCACAGCAGGAGTCTCACTATCCCCGCCTACTAATTCCAGTGTTCATGCATGTCCCTGTGCACACATAGCACATATTGGCCCGACTTTGGTTATTGGCTTTGTACATGTAAGTTCTGTCATTGTATATACACATCAAAACACTGGAGCAATGCAAATAGGGAAAACTTGTAACAAACAGCCCTCCACCTCTTAATCATTTCAGTGGAAGTAAAAATTGGTGAGTAGAAGATGTTCTCACTTCTTAGCATCCGGTCTTAGACCTGGATGCTGATTAAATGTTCTTGAATGGAGGTTTTTCTTCCAGTCTTCAGCTGGCTGCAATTATATTTCTATCATCTTTCATTTTAATCTATGCTTTTTTTTTAAAAAAAATAAATCTTACTAAATATGAAAGTAGAAGCAAGGAAAAACATCTGCTGTAGAAAACATTCTGAGTTGCAGTTTAGAGAGCTTGTGCATACTGTAGGTTTATCACTTGTGCAAAACTATGTGGGTGGCGCAATGTCAAGTGCAGACAGCATGGGGGGGGAGATCCCAGTCTGAAAATCTTTCTTTAATAGTAGCGAAAAGATTAAAAAAAAAAAAATTTGGAAGGAAAAGGCTTGATTTGGAGGGTGAGAATGGCATGTTGGACACAAATTAAATTACTGTATGGATTTAGACAGATATGACGTGATTAAAAATCCATGTGCTTAATCCACCAAATCTTTATAGCGCTCATTAGCATCATGTGGGAAAATTCCAGCTGAGAACTATGGGCCGATTTACATGAATGAGTATTAACTTATGGATCTCAGGGAACTGGCCTTGTACTTCTAAAATCTAAATATTTGATGCTGTTCTGTGAACCAGGAAGGTTTTGAAAACTCAGCTGTGCTTTTTCACTAGTAAAACTGTATGGGTTTTTTATACTGCTGCTGTTGTTTTCAGCTCTTTTATTAGTGCTTCTACCTGGCTTTAATGTTGCTATGTCTACTAGCTGGGTCTCTAGCTAACTCCCAGGAAATATTAACAGAAAGTGTTTGAGAAATGGATGATTGGGCTGTACAAAATAAATATTGTGGGCTCTGACAGAATGTAAAAGATTGTACTTATTACCAGAACACTCTTCTGATTTCCAATATAAATGCCATCTAATATGTGTGTTCCAAAGACCTGCCTGCCAAATACATTGGATTTGGAAAAGAAATTTTCCTGCCAATTGCTGTATGCTTAGCCTGCCTGTCATTATCCCCCTCAGCTTTTTTTCAATGATTGTGCATTTTACACAAGTGCAAAAGAGAAGCAATTTAAAAGGCTTTTTGTGTATGAGATACTTTACAGGCAACTCACCTGCTGGAAATGAAACAATTCCGCATTTGTGACAGTTTTCTCCCCTGCATGTAACATTTGTTCCACAAAAGGCATGATTGTGGAGATAGAGTTATTTGATGATGCATTAGTTAAAGTGAATAAAAACATGATTTTGGATATGGTTTAAACCAATCCCAGCAATTCTAATAAAAGCAATTTCTTTACAGCAGGGCAGGAAATTGTTTTCCCATCCTATAAATATTCACTATTTAAATACGGTCTTTATCATAATGAAATTTGGGCCATTGAAAATATTAATGAACTTATATTATGGAAAAAATGCAGTCAGGAAAATCGGATCCTTTAATTTAAATTATTTTGGAATATTTAATTTATTTTTTTATTCTTATTTCATATTATAAAGTCATGTCTTCAAATCTATAAGGAAATTCTCACCAAAAGTAGTAATTTCTGTGTTTTGAAAAACCAGCATTAGCTATTTGGCTATCCATAGACATTTTGTCATTTCTGTTAAACAATAAATCTGTTTGTTTCTTTTCCACAAAATATTTTGGCTCTGACAATGCCATGTTTTTAATTGAAAATATTTAGTCAAGCAATTCTCATCTACCTCCAGTACAGACTTTACCCTTACATCCATTTCTGATCCAACCGATGCTAGATTTGTTTACCTCTGTGTAAGTAAAAAGGCAATATAGTACATCTGTCATATTTTAAATGACCTCAGTAAACTGAGCAGACCCACTGTTTTATTGATCTTTGTAGCAGTGTAGTCACCAAGATGTTGTAATTAAAACTTCTATAAGACCTTTCACATTGGCACTGTGCTGAATTATCTTGGACAGACTATGCCTATCCTGATAGTAGCCCTTATGCTGGACACAAAAATGCTAGCGTTTGACATATACAAAGTAATTAAAGGGGTCAGAATGTAATCTTGCCTATAACAATAGAGAAGGGATCCCCCTGCACTCCATGATTTTGCTCATGTGAGTAAATGTCCCCACAAATAACTAAATAGGTGCTTCAAATTTTAATGGCAGATGTATCTCCAGATCAGCAACTTCCATGGCCAACATGCCTTATCAGACACACCAGCAAACGGTTCGACCTGCTCAGCAGCGAGGGGGTGCACAGTGCCCTGCTCAGCACTGGCTGCCGAATGTAACTGCTCGCTGCACAGGCTCCTGGTATCCTACATGGAGAGAGGGCAAATCTCCCACACAGCATGTTTGAGGCAGGACCTCAAAACCTGCATTTTTCCTTGGAGTGTAGAAAATTTAGGATGATCTGGTAGAGTTAGGAGCCCAAAGGTGAGGGAATACATATACCTATATGGATTACCAAGGCATTCTGCTGCAGAAGACCCCCACAGGCTGAAAGCCTTGGGGGCTTTGTCAGTAGGTCATAGGAGAGCAGGGCCATGTGGCAGTCCCGTGCACGTGACATGGTCTGATTGCACTTAGTAGGCAACTTAAGCAGTACAGGAGCAGTTTCTGTGGGTGTTCATTGTAGTTATTTTCTAGATGAGCTACTGTTGTACCTCTCATTTGAGACACGTGCGGGGTCCTGGCAGCCTTTGACACATACTATGAGAGAACCATTTTTCTCATGATACAGCCATGGCTTAACAGAATCACAGAATGTTAAGGGTTGGAAGGGACCTCTAGAGATCATCTAGTCCAACCCCCCTGCCAGAGCAGGTCCACCTACAGCAGGTTGCACAGGATGGCGTCCAGGCAGGTTTGGAATGTCTCCAATGTTGGAGACTCCACCACCTCCCTGGGCAGCCTGTTCCAGTGCTCTGCCACCCTCAAAGTAAGGAAGTTTCTCCTCATGTTGAGATGGAACTTCCTATATGCAAGTTTATACCCATTGCCCCTTGTCCTATCACTGGGCACCACTGAAAAAAGACTGGCCCCCTCCTCCTGGCACCCTCCCTTTAGGTATTTGTAAGCGTTGATGAGATCCCCCCTCAGCCTTCTCTTCTCCAGACTAAAAAGACCCAACTCCCTCAGCCTTTCCTCATAAGAAAGATGCTCCAGCCCCCTAATGATCTTCATGGCCCTTCATGTTCTTCTAGGTGACTACTGGGATTGCTAGTTTAGTTTTCAGATCCTTGCCAGTGGAAACAAAAGAGCCAGAATTATAGTGTGTATTGCATAGCTATATACTGTGGCCTGCAGCCCACCTACATACAGAAGGCCACCCCCAAACTAGCTCTAAAGTCTCTGTTCTTCTGCAGCAGCTGGTTTTGCTGGTTCAATTCATAAAGTCCATCAACTGTCATGATTTTTTCCTTGCTTATTAAAAAATTACAGTACTTCTAAGAAAAGTGAAGCTTCAGGCTAACTTAAGCATTTTATAGAGGATTGGTTGCGTGAAGTAGGACAAGAAAATGCCAAACATACCAAATGTTCAATGATCCTGAAGGTCTCTTCCAACCCAAGTGATTCTATGATTCTAAGAAAATGCCAAACATACCAAATGTGTTCTCCTTCAGAAATTTATTGTGTTTCTGAGGCATCAGTGCATGTTTTGTGTGGCAATGCTGGGTTCTGGCTGTCTCCTCTAGACCCACTTCTTATGGCTCCCTTAGGCACTATGCCTTGCTGATGCCATGCTGGTTGTGAGAAGGGGATGACTTCTTCAAGGAGTGCTTTACTGTCTTGGGGGAAGATCAAAAGTTATTGCAGGCCACCACTTTGTTTCATTTTCAGAGTTTCAGTAGGCTCTCTTCAAAATATGCTAAGCTGGGATGGACCTTAAATTAAAGGTTCTCAGACAGATTGATGGGAAATTTTCTGCCAAAGAACGATATTTAATGAAAGTTTTGCTGTTTCACACCATAACATGGTTAGTGTTTCATAGGTGGGACAAATCCTGATCTTCAAATGGATTAAATTTGTCTCATGAACACCATGGGTCAGAATTTGTTCCCCTTGGCTTAGAATTAAAATATTAGCAAGAGGATTTAATGTAAATCCTTACTTAAGGGTGTTAAAGATTAAAGTGAGTTCTGATTAGCATAAATCTTTCAGTCTCTGCTCCCTGGCCCCTCACCGCTGCCCATAGGTACCATCTCTTAAGAAACAGCACAGGGAGATTTTATTAGTTCATCAGAGCTTGTTGGGACAGCCCACTGTGAAAAGCAAATCCATCATGACTTTAGGCTATATAGCTCCCTGAGTAGGGAATCATAATCACTGTGCATTTGCCAAGTGCCTGGGAAAGTCCTGTAATGACTAAATCTTGTAAAATAATTCTAATCTCTCCTTCTTTGTCTGATCCTTCCCCATTCAAATAATCGTTTCTAGTTTTCCTGAAGTTGAGGTTCATTGTTTTTGAAATTAATGCAAACTCCGGTACCTAAATAAATAACCTAAGCGTAATCCAATGCTTTCATAAAATTTGATAGAAGGTGCAAGCATCCAGTGCTTTTTAAGATGAAGCTGTGCTTCATTGGAATCAGTATGTAAAATATAATGGCCTTTGGCTGAATCAGGATATTTAAATGTGCATTATAATAGAGCCTGGACACCAGCTGCCTGTGTGCCATTTGTGCTTTAAAGTTTTGGCCACACAGCCCTCTTTCAAAAATCCAGGTCTGAAAATGTGGAGAGTTTTTCTCAACTAAGAGAACAACCTACTAATTAATTACCTAAAAGTGGGCTTCTATGCTAGTATTCTTCAGATGTCAGAGCTTTGGTACAAATTTGTATCAGTATTAAAACAGTATTAATGATATTGAAATGTTAAAGAATATTCTTTTCGTATCACACAGGCAGGTGCAGTATAGTCATGGAGATCTTATGGCAAGGTACTGCACTGAAATATAAATGCTATTGTTACAATCCCATTTACTTTTAAATTTTGGTTTATTTATAAAATTTATAATATTTTAAAATGAGCATTTATTCCTAACTCTTAAGACACTAAGGGTACATTTACTCACCCATGCACACGTATACACACACAAAAAGCGGTAGTTAGCATTAGTAGAAGCCTCAAAGTTTATTTTTAATTATAGACTAAAATATAGTAATGTTTTTTTCTTTTATTCTGATCAACAACAGCATCTTCATATTATACTAATTGTTCATTTTGGTGCCTGTATATGCTAGTATGTACATATGATGTATAATATATACATATTTTGAGGGGAAAAAAGTAAGACTTCAGGACTTATAGCTGCCCTGAATCATGTTCCTTACGCTGAGGTTTTTGATCTTTCTGGTGTATCTAAAGTTCCCTCTCTACTTTTCACTTATATTACTTCTAACATTCTTTACGCATACTGTTAGTGCAGCTGTGATAAAAGGTAGCAGTGGTAAGTGACATCAGTGACGGATTGTTGGCATTTTTCGGGCAGGTTTTTTTTCCTAGAGAACTGAGATTAAAAACTCTTGGCTGTAAAAGTGTTCCAGGTACTCTCCTCTTCAACTTTTGCTCCCAAAAATGGGCTTATATTTACTATTAGTGTTAATGCTGCTGCTTCTTCTAATAGAAATCTTATCAATATAAGATTATATTAATAATAATATAAGATTATATGGGCAGCGTTTTTATCTGCTTCACAGAGAGAATTTTGGAGTAGCTCCATCCACTGTTTAAGAGAGGGTTATACATCCCAAAC
Source organism: Chionis minor (assembly GCA_013398295.1). NCBI lineage: Eukaryota > Metazoa > Chordata > Aves > Charadriiformes > Chionidae > Chionis > Chionis minor. The sequence continues at coordinate 1,621,658 of VZSF01006093.1, read as the reverse complement.
ACAATTAAAATGTAGGATCAGGTGCTTCATTCTGTGACAACTTTGACTGAAGACAACACTCCTCCTTGGCTACAACATTTTTCTTGGATTATCAGGGTGATCCTGTGCCCTTTGACCAATGCCAGGAGGCTTACTGTTACCTCTTTTATGGAGAAATGACAGAAATATTCAAGGCTATTAAGACATGCCAACCTATTATAATATTACTTTAGCTCTGATAACTCCAGTGGTTATTAAGAAGAGAAGGGAAAACACATTGCAAGCTCACAAAGGCAGAAGGGAAAATGTTTTTTCCTTGGAGTTCCGGCTTTTCAAAGGAATTTGAGAATATGTGTGTGCTGTAAAGAATTCTGTTTTAACTAGCTCTTAACATTAAGTTTTTTTAATTATGTTTCCTTCTCCATGAGACATTTTAACAACATCAAATGATTTTTAAAAGTAACACTTTTAGGCTGTGTCATTATGGATAGGTGGATGGATGAATATCTGTCATTGTGTATGACAGGCACCTGCTCTTACAGAGCTGTCAGGCTTGTGCTTTTAGTGTTATTGTTTCCAAGAAAGATTGCTGTTGTTAGGAGAGTTCTTACAGGAGAAGGCAGAGTCGAAGGTATTTAAGATCTCTTCTTCAGCAAAGCTGAGGCTTCGTGTGACAGGATACTAAGTAACTGTATGCATAAAGTACTGGACACAATTTTTAATGTTAATTTTTGGAGAGGAATGTTGAAGTATTGAAAGTCTTGATGTTCCTGTTTACATTGCATGTGGTTTTCTGTTGTGTTGTTCTTTTTGCAGTCATTTGTGAAAATTTTATTCAAAATTTGTGGTAGTTACTCTTGATAGCTGCTGTGTGACAGTGAGAGAGACTGTACAAAGTTTAGGGAAAAGGAAAATCACCTACCTTGTTGTTTAGAGACTGCATGGTATCCGCACCTTATTTCCTCATTCTGGCAATACTTGGAATGTTGTTAGCATACGATTATTCAAACATAAAGTAATCCTTAAGGAGAAATTTATGTTTGAATTGTGATCTTCTAAATCACCTTACAGCTGAGTGTCAGATATCAAGAACTACATCCTGGCCACTACATTTTTCTGTCAACTGTGTAAATTCTCACTTTTAGGTGACATACAATATTTTAATGACCACAGATGAGTAACACACTCTGACAAACGATAGTGAACAACAGACTGCAGCAGTTCAGAATATGCAAATCACACCTGCATTCCCATTTTTCAAGGCAAAAATAAGTAGGGAGAGGTGTCTAAATGAGGTGGACTAGTGGTGTGCTGGTGGAATACTGTCCTGGTCCTGATTTTCCAGCCATGCTGCTTTAAGTGAAGCTACTTGTAGTTTTACTGCTGATGGAAGAAAGTTGTATCTAGGAATTGTTTTCTGGTTTATGCTTGACTAACTGTGTATCATTTCACAGCAGCCTGTTAATGCCTGTACATGGACCCTAGCCTGTCCTTCATGGATGAGATCCATGGAGATACATTATGGAATCTGTGTGAGCCTCTGAAAGTGCTTAAAAAGCTTTATAAATTGTATGTCATATCTAAATAAGCCATCTAGTTTGCCAAAGAAATAACTCACCTTAGTGAGTGTTTTATTTAGAACCACTGAATAAAAATATTAACTATGTGTTATTCTAAAAGTAAAGGAAGAACACAAAAAATCACCCTGAGAAAATCAGAAAAAAAGTTTTACGTGAAAAAAGTGCAAACACAAAACTAATATGTATATCTTGCCGCCTATGGTTTTTTTTGCAATGTGGATGAAAGTAGGTGACCATCATGAGTTAAGATTTGTTTTGTTTTGCAAAAGAGGGAAGCATTTAGAATAGATTTGTCTGAAATTTTGGGGGATTTTAGTGTGAAATTCACTGCTGAAAAGCAAGAAGAAATGTAGTATGCTGGAGAAAAAAAGAGAGAATTCTTCATTCTCACATTATGGTGAGGAAATACTCTGTGAGAAAGTGGGAATTTTAAATCATGGCCGCCTCCCTATATTGAATGACAACCCATCTGAAAACTCTGCTTCTGGAAATTATGGTACTGAATCTTGTGATCAACATTGCCAGTGGAAGCAAGGGGTTAGGATGAAGCTGGCAGCTGTGGAGATGGAATAGGTGGAGAGAGAAGTAAAAAACCAGAATCTTTTCAGCAGTTATACAAAAGTGCTGGCGTTGTTTTGTTTTGTTTCTTGGTTGGATTTTTTTTTTTTTTTTGCTATGTAGGAATGAGTGATAAAGCAACAGGGAAAACAAATGTGATTTCAATCCATCCGTTATGAAAACACATAAAAGTGTTTTTATCAGTAGCTAATTACAGTTAAAAACCATTTTAATCATGACTAAGACCAGTTAAAAGATGACAAATGTTGAGTTTTGTAGTTATAACTACAAAAATTAATCCCGTGACAGATGTGATTTTAAGATACAAACCTATGATGAAGATATTAAATGTTTCATTAAATTCTTGCTATGTATCATTAATTCAATTCTGAAACATCTCCTAAAAATGAAAAGGAAGAAAGAGTACATAAATAATATTGTTATAGGACATGTTACCCCACATTAAATCAATATTCTGCATGGACAATAGGTAATGGTGATTAAGTCAGCTGCACGAAGGTAGAAGGTTACTAGACTTCTGTAACAACATTAAATCTGCAAATCTGCATGTCTTTGCATGCTCTCCTTGTAAGACTTTGTTTTTTGGCCTAATACAAAGTTGCATAAAGGGTTGCTGTAAATATTTTTGGAAAATACTGCTTTTAGCAGTCTTAATATTCAATCAGAGCAAAAGACCGAAGGATTTTGTGTTAACTATCTTACACTGATTTAAAAGAATCTGATTTTTTCCCCCTGTTTCTTTTAAATTTATTTCATTAGGTATATGACAAAGTTTAAAGCTGTATTGTGCATGAGCTAAGGCACGCGGTGGGCATACTCCCTGTCCTAGTGGTGAATTCAGATGCATTTCCCTACAGTGGCAGGCAGTGGTTGTTCTCTGTTACTCCAGTGTGATTTTGTTGACACATTGGACATGAAGAGTGAAGTTATTAGTTTGTGTATTTTATAAGGATGTTTAGCACTGGTAACACATGCTATAAATATGCCATTGGGGTAGCTTCTGTTTGAGATTTCGAGGCACTTGAATGTTTTCCTAATAGAACTGACTGGATTCCTAGGAATTCTGTCTAATTTTGCAGGGAAAGAGTAAACAAGTTTTAGAAAAATAAACTTGCTCTGTTTCTTTAATTTGTTTGAATTTTACATTTTAGCGCTCATAAGAATGCATAGTTTATACTTGCTTTTAATCTAGGTTATATTTTGATGAAGCTCTGTCTTTTAAATAGTAACTGGTCAAAGTAATTTTCTGGTAAATACTTAATTTATCAGGCACTCACCTGCTTTTGATATTGTGTTGCTGCGCCAAATGAGGCACAAACCCCAGCTTTTTAATGTTTTGTTTTTCCCAAGTTGACTTTTAGAGGCTTTCTGCAGGAGGATCTATAAACAAGGTCTCATCTGAAACTAGAAAAGGTAGTTAGCATTAATATTTTGGTGCAATCCTAAAGCAGTCTGCATTTTTAACCATTAGGAACCATGCAGAACTATAATGCCAGCTTTGATCATTTTTATTCCTAGTGTCCTGTTGGGTGTTTTGAATTGCACTTTGGAGTGAAAGTTACCATCAGAGTATTATGGTTTTATGGTTCATTGGAGATATCACAAAACGTCTGTGTGAGTTTGTTCATTTGTAACTGATATAGATGAAGAGAATGAAAACAAAAATTATGGCTATATGCCATACTTGTCTATGGAGAGGTGTGATGAGATATTTAAGGACAGCTGTTTTATGCAGTCTTAATGTATTCATAGTGGCAGCTTCAGTTCTCTTAGAACAGAATAGCAAGAATATACGAGCAACAGTGCTGTACATTTTGAAGAAGAAAATTTTTATCATCTTCCCATCCATGACCAAACTGTAGATTTTCATAATAAATTTTCATAGGAAATGTCAGGAAATTGCATGGTAGATGTTCTTGTGAGGGCTCAAATTAGATACTAGTAAAAGGTAGCTCTGGTTTAGGATATCACAGTCATTTGACATGTCCTACATGAAATCCAGTTTGCATCAGGCCCTGTATATTACCACAAAGACGTTTTTTGAGAACCCTCTGAACCATAGAAAGTTGAGCAGCTGAGATTTTTCTTACATTATTATATTGATATTTCTGCTTGGTCTTCCATATCCTGAGATATTTTTCTCCATCAAGCCGTTCTAGCACTAACTCTTGAAACACTTTTGGTTTTCACTTTGAAGCTCCAGTCAGTCCTGATTACAAGATGCACAAACAGGTACGATTATTAGTCTCGAAGAACTTTATACATGTGGAGAAAACAGAATATGGTACATTGGACGTGTGTTGTGTGTATTAGCCATAGCTGCCGGTAAAGATAGAATTCCATATGCTTTGCTTGTTTTAGTGAATTAAAAATTTGGAGAATGCAGAGGAGTGGTGGTGAGTAAAAGGGGGAGGTGAGTCCCGGATCTACAGAAACGTTAGTTCTTGTATGTCTCTTGTAATAGCCAGCTGGTAGTCACAAACATTGGATGTGCATTATGCCAGGCTTACATTTCAGCTAAAGCACCTATAAAAATATTGGTACAATTGTGGGAAGATACATTTTAGTTCCTGTTTTAGTATTGTGCTTTTCTTTGCAACTCAGAGATACTTGGTGATATAATTATTTCAGCCACCAGGTGGATGTGCAGCCATCTGTCAGTTCTGCCATCAGCCAGGCTGCTGCTACACAGCTGCCTAAACAGAGAGATTTTTCAATGAGTAACCAACGCCTTTTCTCTTTCAAACTGCCCAGTCTGTTGCAGAAATCAGTTCTTTTTCCTCAGACCATTTTTGTGAACATGCAGTAGATATTTCCCATCATCAAGTGAGCTTGTTGGGAAGGGCAAAGCTACTCTATCGCAGACTACTTTTGCTTTGATCTCAAGCAGAAATGTGCTTTTATCAGGCTCAGTAAGCTTTCTTTTTCCACTACACTGCACTGCAATATTAAAAAAAACCCCTAAAATGCAGAGAAAAAAACCTAGGTATCATGGGATTTTCTCTTTCTTTCTGATAAGCCACCTTCCCAGTAGCCTTTTCCAGGGGTGGAATCTAGACAGCTACTGCGGTTTGGCTATGTTAACATGTTCAGCAGATACATTTGCATTTAGGGTAGTAAAAGTCTGAAAACCACTTGAACGTCACTTATTCTGAGTTCAGGTTTGATAGGCTTTAGCACTTTTTTCTTTTTTTTTTTTGATGTTCCAGATGCTTAAGTTAGTAGTAAACCACAAGATGTCATACAGTAATACCAGCTAATTATTACCTTAGCCATATAGGGAGGTAGAATATCTGCATTTCAGCTGTATATTAATGTTCATTATGACACAGCTTATACAGTGCTCTATCCTAGTCTCTTGTATAGCCCCTGCATAACATTGGTTAAAGGTCTGAATTTGCATTTCATAAAGGAAAGTGGTTTTGATTTCCTTTTAATTTAGAGCAAAGCAATTTCTAAAATTTTTTTCTACATAATGGAAATTCATAATATTTCAGTTTTAGCATTTGATTTCAGGATTTTGAAAAGATATTTCAAATTATACAGTGCAACTATTTTTATTAATGGATATATATATGAATAACAATCTGAAATAGCAAACATATGCATACAAGTCTAAACAACAATTGGGAATGTATATATTTTTACTCATTTTTTAGTATCAGACCCTTTGTTTTTCTAAAAAGAAGTTTTGACAGGAGAAATGAACTAATTTCATACTGGAGTTTCAAATGAGCTGTTAACAGAATTACTCAAATCAGAGGTTTGCTGTTTTAAAACGTGATGGCATTCCAAGTCAACTTTAAAAGGCAAATGTAGCTTACCATATTGCTGTCCTGTGCTCTATAGCGTGATAGTAGACAGCCTACTTAAATAAAATGGTCTTTGAACGCTTCAGAATAATCCTTACGATTAATTCTGCTATAAGTCTTATAAATAAAATATAAAAGTGTCACTGCTGTGTTCATTTGCATATCATGTGCATTTTCCTTTTAACTATTGCCTTGACATGGAGATAATCTTTCCCTGTGACAATGGCAGACCTTGGTGTCTGCCATCAAGGCCACTATTTCTTTGGGCTCAGCCTGTAACTTACAGGACAGAAGTTGCTTAGAAGAGAAGTTGTGTGGTGGGCCTATGTTGTCCAGCTGTCCAGTCTGGCGACCAGATTTGGAAGCAGGTTGGGGCAAGAAGAGCTTTGCTCAAACCAGCTTGACGAATGAGGTTTAGATTTATTAGCCATCAGGCTTGTCTCAGCCTTCAGACATTGCAACTCCAGTGAAGGGGCATTTAAGGCTTTTTCTGCCTCCATCTGCCTGGACTCTATGTTCTGGAGTAAAAACTGTACCACTGGGTAAAAAACTGGCTGGATGGCGGGGCCCAAAGAGTGTTGGTGAATGGAGTTAAATCCAGTTGGTGGTTGGTCACAAGTGGTGTTCCCCAGGGCTCAGTATTGGCGCCAGTTCTGTTTAATATCTTTATCAATGACCTGGACAAGGGGATCAAGTGCACCCTCAGTAATTTTGCTGACAACATCAAGTTGGGCAGGAGTGTTGATGTGCTTGAGGCTAGGAAGGCCCTACAGAGGGATCTGGACTGGCTTGGTCAATGGGCCAAGGCCATTCAACAACAATTGTTATATGACATTCAACAACGCCAAGTGCTGGGTCCTGCCCTTGGGTCACAACAACCCCATGCAGCGCTACAGGCTTGGGGAAGAGTGGCTGGAAAGCTGCCTGGTGGAAAAGGACCTGGGGACGCTGGTCGGCATCTGGCTGAATATGAGCCAGCAGTGTGCCCAGGTGGCCAAGAAGGCCAATAGCATCCTGGCTTGTATCAGTAATAGTGCGGCCAGTAGGACTAAGGAAGTGATTGTTTCCCTGTACTTGGCACTGGTGAGGCCCCACCTCTGTGTTCAGTTTTGGGCCCCTCACTACAAGAAAGACATCGAGGTGCTGGAGCGTGTCTGAAGAAGAGCAACAAAGCTGGTGGTGAGTCTAGAGAACAAGTCTTATGAGGAGTAGCTGAGGGAACTGGGGTTGTTTAGCCTGGAGAAAAGGAGGATCAGGGGAGACCTTATCATCCTCTACATGTACCTGAAAGGAGGTTGCAGACAGGGAGTGTCAGTCTCTTCTCCCAAGTTACTCATGATAGACGAGAGGAAATAGGTTCAAGTTGCACCAGGGAAGGTTTAGACTGTACATTGTGAAATATTTCTTCACAGAAAGGGTTATCAAGCATTGGAACAGGATGCCCAGGGAAGTGGTTGAGTAGCCATCCCTGGAGGTATTTAAAAGATGTGCAGATGTGGTGCTGAGGGACATTGTTTAGTGATGGACTTGGCAGTGTTAAGTTTACGCTTGACCTCCATGATCTTAAGGGTCTTTTCCAACCTAAATGATTCTTTGATTCTGTAGCTATATGAAAATGATGGAGGCTGTGCAAACTAGGTGTCAAACGTGATGTCTGTGACATGGACCTGTACTATTGCTTGCTTTTCTTGCAGGTTATCTCCCATTTTCTTCTGAATTTTAGTTAAGCCATTCAGAAAAACTAACATCTGGCTCTTTCTACAACGCTTGCTGGCTATGAATCTTCTTTGTATTATAGGCAGTTATAATTTCATCATTTTGTACTAAAAGCTGCATTTTGTTCTTGTTTTATAACTTTGTATTTTGCATACTACCGATACTTTATTTCACAAAATAGTAATATCCTCTTCTGTACCTTTATATTATCTGCACGTGCTATGAAATATTATCATGTTTTCAAGTGTTGTTAGTAGACATTCTTGTATACAGTCATTGGAAGTCGCAGAAGCATATAGGTTTGTTAGTAGGTAAAATGTTGCTCGGAGAAAACAGGTTGTAGTTTGCCAGTAGAATGCACAGAAGAGAAAATAAAGCAAGTGGCAGCAGCTGAGGTGAAATTTTTTTGGGGGAGGGAGGTAAAGTTTATTTTCTTTATTATATAAGTATATACTTATAAATATAAGTATATTATCTTGTGTTAAGTATTACGCGTGCAGAGCTGCCTCTCAGGCAAACAAGCTACCTCAGGTTGTTCTTTTGGCTTTAGGTAAGTAGTGACTTCTACAGTGCAGATTCAAAAATAACTGCCGACAATTTCAGGTACAAATAATACAGAACAATTTCAATGAGATTAATAGATTGTTGAACCTGAGAACAATTTACATTTGAATTTTTGCTTTGAATTGTACTTCATATCTGCTAACCATGTACATATAGGCTATATACTAATGACTCAAACATGGATATAAAGAAGAATCTCTTCTAGTGCAGTAAAGGTGGTGAACAGATGGATATTTCATTGAAACTGATACTGGGGGTGTTTGGCAATGATGCAGGACACACGGGCCCCAACACAACACTGTTAACTTATTGTACCAGTGGACATGCTTATCGAGGGTTTCTTTACGATCTACCGTATGATGTAATTTTTAAAGTACGGACACTTTCTTGCACCCTTCAGAAATATTTGTTCTTCATCCCGCAATCCAGAAGATCAGCTGCTTTTTCTCAGAAAGACTGAAGTGCTCATAAAAACTTTCCAGACCAGCCTAACATTTCATATACCATATGCAATGGGGAAGGACCTACAACAAATTACTAGGCTGCTGCTCTGAGCTTAGGTACACAGCAAGCACTTGTTCTCTCTGTTTGCTGTGTGTGAAGATGCAAGCAGAAGCATCTGGTGCTGCTGTATCCATAGCATGGAAAAGGAGATGAGGAGCTGCTGCCAGTATTTTGTTATTCAGTTGATGTTTAGGAGTTATTCCTATTACCTGGATCCTACTATTGCATTGATGAGCCAGAATTAGTGCACAATTTTTCATTGCTGGCTGTGCTGGCCCTGGTCTAATATGTATAGTTCTGCCGAGGACAACGTTTCCAAGTGCATAGCCTCCCAAATGGCAAAACATAAAAGCAAAAAAAAAAAAAAAAAAAAAAAAAATCAAGCTTTTCATGGAACAAGTTGTCTCCATGACAATTCTCTTCTTTGGGATCAAGTTAATCAAAACAATAGTTCCAAACTTGCAATTTTTTTATTTAAAGCAGCCTTTCTACATTCACGCAAGCCCCTGAAAAAATGTTCCCTAATTCAAGCACAACTGAAGTTTGCAAATAATATTTACCACCTGAAGTGCAAATAAGAGTATATAGGTTATAGTGGTGAACAGGTATTTCTCTTTTTTATAAATACTTCTTCTTTTCTGCTCTTTATTTTTGACATTCCATTATGCTAACCCCTGTGGGCTACGTAGAATCACTGTTGCAAACATTTAGAAGTAATGAATACTTACGATTCAATACATCTGGTAAATAAGATTATGATGAGGAGGTAAATTAGAAGAAGAAATGGAACAAACGTTAATTGGCCATGAACTGTGCAATGAAAGAAAAGAATTGGTGCAACAAGGAGATGAGTTGACGTTAATGAGAAAAATGACTTAATAAACAGTGAAAGGGATTATCTGGTCATTATTTGACAGATACAAAAGATATAAGGAGGATGGAAGGATGAAGATAGAGTAATAGGCTTCAGTTAATTTGAAGCTATGAAGTTGCACAGTAGTTTACCTGTGAAACTGTCTGGTTTTCATTTCATGATTGCTTAACTTTTTGTAACCAGTGCATCTGCTTTTGTCCATTTCCATCTTTCTTTTGAATCTTGCTCTAAATTATTATTTTATGTGGACTTTGTTCAGTGCAATGCCATGAACTTCAGTGTACTGATGTACCCCATTGCATTGTGGGTGCTTCATCTCATGGAAATTTTTCTGATCTTTATGTACTGAACTTCTGTACTTTCAGCTTATTGCAGGTGACTGCAAGGTATTTCCTTTGAATTGTGACTTCCATCTGTATATCAGCTTACCAACACGTACAAGCCACATATAACATACCGGGTCTTGATTACTTTTATTAATTTCAAGATCCGTCCCAATACAAAGCGTAATTATTTAAGAGTGTAACACCTATAGTTTGTCAAAATGTTTTAAGAATACTGTAAGCCTACCTCCTCGTTAGCTTGTTGTTTTTAATTGCAATAAGAGTTTTTATTTTTACTTGATGTTACAGAACACTGGCTTTTCAGTAAATAATACTCTAGACTGATTTCAAAGTTTGAGGACCTGGCCTAGATCCAGCCGTATTTTCCTCTTTAAGAAAAGGTCATAGAAGTAGGGCACATCAGTCTGGGCTCCCAGCGGGGAGAGGGAAAATGTGTCATGACTTTTTTTGGGAAATGTGAGCAGTGCCATCCTGCTCATTGAGTTCGTTTCTGTAGAATCAGGCACAGTAGCAGGTGACCTGCCTCAAAATTGTAAATTCAACCTTAATTAATTTTCAAGAGCAGACAAGGACCTGCATTTGAAAGTAGTCATGTGATGTTTAGCTTCCTGACATCACTGCAACCAGCTGTATAACCGCTATAGAGGAAATCTTGGAGGAGATGTAACTTGTCAGTATTACGTTTGACTTTTTCTGAAAGAGGGGCATATCTGAATCATTGCAAACTTGTCATTTCAGTTTCTTACAAGTGGGACCACAGCAAGTGAGACAAAATTCTTCAGATTCCTTTCCCTGCCCCAACTCTATACATGTAGTCTTAACATTTTGAACAGGCTCCAGTGCCTATACTGTAAGGACAAAGAGGCAGACTCTATCAGGGAGTGTAGTAATAGGACGAGGGATAACGGTTTTAAAATGAAAAGTGGTAGATTTAAATGGGTAGATTTAAGTTAGATATTATACCTATATATCTATATTATAGCTATAATACCATATTATTATATGCCCAAGCAGAGGAGTTGGCATGCAAGCTAAAGTAAATGGTTATGTCTGTAAATCTAAAATACATTTTCTGCAAAAATAATTGCATTTAAATTGATTAAAAAAAATCTACTCTGCTGAAAGTCAATAAAAAGATTTTAAAAGGTAAGGAAGGAAAATACCATACTCTGGGATCCTTATGCCTACATTTTATTTAAGCTAGAGTAATTACACAGAAGATGCAAATGCTGTTGATAATACACTATGCAAATCCACCCTTGAGTTTGCAAATTTGTGCACGAACCCCAGGGCATCAACTTGAAAAGGTTTAGCCCACAATGACAACTCTGAACAAATGATTAATAATAACAATAGTATTGAGCTGTATTTGTGTTGGGTATAGAAATCTGACCTGAGAACCAAAAATGTATATAAAATGAATAGCCTTTAAAATTCACTGATTAACATCCATATTGTGAACCTTTCTGTCAGATTCCAGAAAACAAAAATCAATAATGTTTTAGAGAAAATAATGCTCAGAGAGCTGCCAGCATCATTTCTTTTTTGGGTGACTAAATGAAAGTGCAAAATCATTGAACATGAATCTGGTATAACAGCCACTCTCATTCACAGGGCTCCACTGACTGCATTGGAGTTACTACAGATTATGCTGGGATAAATTAGTTCTTAATTTGGCCATTGTTATCTGATCTGATTCTTAAAAGATCAAATATTTTATACTGTTTGCAAGGGGAAAGACTTGTATTTTCTAGGCTTAGACAAAGCAGTTACATCTGGTGAGGCTCACATTTGAACCAGGATTTCTATTGTATCCTTCACCTATTCTGACCTTTTCTAGTTTTACTTTTTAATTCTGGAGAGTGCTGACAATTTTTACTACCAAAAAGCCCCAACACTGCAGTGTCGTGTCAAGAATGCATAAGCCATTACATGTGCTAAGGATTTTTGCTAATGTTCTTAATGGCAAATGTATGCTCATTTAATCCATGGATTTAGAGAGGTTAGCATTGTTTCTGATGACAGTNGGGGGGGGGGGAGGGGGGAAGAAATTATAAATACAAGTAGGGTTATCAGTGCAAGAGATGGGACAGTTCTTTGATGGACTCGTTCTATATTTATTGGTGCCAGATAGACTGCTCCTTGAATATCTTCATTTTGAACAAGTAGTGATTTCCGGACTAAGGGTGATGATTTTTTTAATAAACCTATCAGGATGTCCACACTATAGCTGGGAAGTCTAACAATAGCGTGGATATGAATATCTGAGCTTGCATTAGCCTAGCTCTGGCCCCCAAACCTGTGTGCAGACTTCATCATGTGTTGACCAAATCTGTTGAAGCCAATGCGCTTGAGAAAATATTTGCACTGAAATATACATTTCTGCTTTTCCCAGCATCTTCTAAATGGAGACATGGAGAAGAATGGGATGAACTCTAATCCCTGAATAATAATCCTCAGTGATCACTATGGAAACAAGCTATGACATGGGGTTTCCATTTTTGTAGCAGTCATCATGCTCTCAGCCTTGTCTCTGCTTGGCTGCACCCATCCTCTGACTGTGATTTATAGAATGCAATGGGATTTGTAATACTCGGTCCTAGATGTTTCACTATGAATAATTCATAATAGTGTCCAGGTTTTGATGGGGACTCTCAGACTTTTTTGATTGAGGGACAAGCATAACTTGAGAACTCAAAGCCACTATGAGAAGTGTAGGTTTGCGATAATGCAAATGCAGACACTGAATAATAGTATATAATTAATTTGGGTTCCTGTTGAAACAATTCATGATGACAAAAATATCACTGAGCTAACCAGTTTCTTGAGTTCACACAGCTTTATCCAAAATTCCTTTCGAAAGCTGATTCCTTTGACTTCACTGAACTTTTAGTCAGACCTTCTTTGATACTTGTTTACGTACTTTTATTTTGAGATTTGAGGATTTCCACATGACCTCTCAGTACTCCTCATGATTTCATTCTTACAGCTGGAATGGTTGGTGTTGATTCAGCACAGCCCGCTTATCATGAATCATGAGTCAAACCCGGACATGTAAGAGTGGAATCATGTTTTTAAAAGAGCAAACTCCTACAGTCCTACTTGACCAATGTAGAGTGACTCGGGCAAGAGGAAGAAACATTTTGTACTTTTGGATTTTAATGTTAGATATTTCTTTCTTGTGTATTTGCTTTAGTAATTGCTAAATTCCGTCTGATAGAAATGACAAATAGTTTTGTTTTCCAACTGACAATTTCTTCATTGCTTTTAGTTTAAAAACCTGAGTACTTTATACATGAAAGACAATTAAGATTCCTTTCTTTAAAATGTGGTGACATCTTTAAAAGCTTCAAGAAATTGAAAATAGAAATAGTGCAGCTGACTTGAATAAGCTTAAACGAAGAGTAGTAGAATAAAAACATAATAGCAGAATAGTTATTACTGCTTAATAGATATCTATGCTACAGTAGCCCCTAGAATTCTCGACAGACTCATGGACTCATTGTACAAATACAAGAGAGAGTCTACTCATGCTTGCTCAGAATCTAAGGACTTAACTGCAAAGGGATCTTTACACTGAAGTTTATGTGCCTTTGCAGAGTCCCTGCCTATGAAGAGTTCCTCTGGTTGAAATCCAGCTGCAGGGTCAGAATTTCATGGCTCACAAGCAAATCTGAGTAAAAATGTAAGGCTTGACACAGACAAATCAAATGCAGGTAACTCTGGAGAGTTCAGCAATGTAAACGAGCAATGCCAAAATACTGGCCCTGTGACGCATCTATGTATTATAGCTACATGAATGGGAAATTAGTCTCTATCCGTCCAATGCTTCAGATGCTGCTGCTGCTTGTCTTGCTATACTTCAGTGCTCATTCTCTCATATTTATTGTGTCTCGTTGCATAATGCTGAATGCTTTTTATTTAATTTTTCTATACAATAAGCGGCAGAGCTAGGCTTTTATTTCACGGATGTTGGCTTTTGCAGGCAATCTACACTTGGAGACCTACAGCTTTTTCTCAAACCTAAAACCTATGTTCCTACAGTTGCTTTGGGGTTTTTTTTATATTTTTATTACTATTTTAATTTTATTTCTTGCAAGTGTCACAGGAGTGGGTAGTGAAAAGAAAAGGATACGACTAAGTCCAGAAATTTTTGCCCAGTTCACTTGGTTTTTACCTCCTTATATTTTAATAATTGCTTTAAGTGAAAGAAGCTATTCATTACAGAATTTTCATCAAAAAGGAAAATTTCTTTGCAGAAAAGATTGCACTGAGTTTCTGCTATTTTAAACTTCATCCTGTGCCAATATCTTTCTGCACTGCCAGTTAAAGCTGCTGTTCTCTTCTCTGTATAGTGGGTTACAGTGACTTTTTTGGCAGAATTCAGAACTCTGAATTAGGTAAACTCTCTAAGGCTTTTCAGTGTTGGCTGATGATCTGCTGTGGTTAGTTCTGCATCTCTGGTTTTGGTTTTGTTTTGGGTTTTTTTTTAAATTTATTTTTTATTGGGAGAGTGAAAACCACCATTAAGTTGATGAGCAATGGTTTGAAAAAGCATGGCACTAAGTTCCTAAATTATTAGGAAATAAACCAAATCGGTCTGTGGGGCTCAGCGGTAGGAAGCCACTGTGTGGCCAGTACTAAAGGATTTTAAAAAGCTTTTCTACCAAGTACAGCCTACATTATACTTGTGTGAGAGGTAAGCTTCTGAACTGCAGAAGAGGAACTAAATGATCAGAGATCTGGGAAGACCCTATAAATATAGCAAGCCTCATAGCTCTTTCTTCTTGTTTATCATCTATATATTATGTGTGTAGTGGTATAACTATCCTTTTTTAGCTCACCACTGTGCTGCAAGGATCAAATAATTATGCTACATCAGTGCTTTGAAGATGCAGTGTGCTATAGCCATTGCTATGTGGAATTAGTCTGCTTTCATACGTGGCACTGTGCTCCTGTCAGGCAGTATGCGCTCTGTGAGTTCAGACTGGCTTGATTTGTGTGAAGCTGTCAGTGTCACAGACAGTACAGATTTTCTTCGGTGTTTTTGTTTCTAGGGTTTATCTAGAACAAGTCTAGGGATGCAGAGGAGTTTTACACCGTGATCCTTGAGGTTAGTCAGATATTTAGGTGCTTACTTTGGTAAGTATTAAGCTTTCACTCTTTTGGAGGAGGATGTAGTCATTAAGATTTCTTCATTTGGGGAGCAATAGCGCAAATAGGAGAGCCTTTCTGCCATCCCTGGGTAGGAATGGATATTGTGGCAGAGATCTCTGATACGAATACCCCAGTGAAGCTGTGGGTGAAGTGAGGAAATAAGCTTGAGATTGGTGCTAAAATTAGCAAATGTGGGATGGAGATGTCAAGTCTGGAGTCGTTGTACTCCTCTGTAAATAATTTAATCCTGAAGTAATGTCTTCTGTCTGAAAATAGTTAATTGGCTGTTTTATAGCAGCAGACTAACCTATTCAGAAATAGAGAAGTTTGGTTTTTTAACTTTGAGGTAGGTGACTCCTTATGTATGGGTGTATCTGTATGCTGAAATAAAAGTATCTAGACACTTAATGAAATGTATCCTGAATAATTTCCCCCCTTTTGACTTTCTCAGAAGGAATTTAGAAGCATAATATGGAAGAGTTGCTAATATAAGTGAAAGAACAGACGTTAGTTATGTAAAACTGACTGGTTATTAGCTCTTACACTATGGGGGAAATCAGTGCAGTGCAGGCCAGGCTTGGGGACCTCTTGTAGCCAGTTGGTGCTAAGTAGATATTGAGAGTCTTGTTCACCACCCCATATGAGGACATTCAGACAGCTGAAAAAAGCCATGCCAGGAGCTACATTTTTGTTTTGGTTTATAACCAGAGATACTAACAGAGTAAAGCTTTTGCTGTCGAAGGATTGTAATTGCAATAGTTGCAGTAACCTTACATGAAAGTCTAGGATTGACTGCTAAATAGGTGATTGGCTTTGGAACAGGGAATTTGGAACACCGAGATAAACTACCCTTTGACCTGCTTATGAAGAAATGGATATCTATTTCACCTTCTACTTCAGCTATTTCAGTTGTAGATGTCAATATTCCCCCTCACTTTAAAATAAATCTTACTGAAATCTACATGAAATAAGTCCTATTTTGAGTTTGAAACTTTATTTAAGAAATAATTGGGTACCTGCTTCTCTCTTCATAGAACTGTAGAATCATAGAATAGTTTGGGTTGGGAGGGATACGGTTGACCTTCTGGGCTGTGAGCACACATTGCTGGCTCGTCTCCAGCTTTTCATCCACCAGTACCCCCAAGTCCTTCTCAGCAGGGCTGCTCTCAATCCCTTCGTCCCCCAGCCTGAATTGATACCCGGGATTACCCAGATCCCAGTGCAGGACCTTGAACTTGGCCTCGTTGAAGCTTGTGAGGTTCGCACAGGCCCACTTCTTGAGCTTGTCCAGGTCCCCCTGGATGGCATCCTGTCCCTCAGGTGTGTCAACTGCACCACTCAGCTTGGTGTTGTCTGCAGACTTGCTGAGGGTGCACGCAATCCCACTGTGTCATTGATGAAGCTATTGAACAGTCCTGGTCCCAATGCAGACCCCTGGGGGACACCACCTGTCACCGATCTCCACCTGGACACTGAGCCATTGACCACTACCCTCTGGATGCGGCTACCCAACCAATCCCTCATCCAGTGAGCAGTCCACCCCTCAAATCCATACCTCTCCAATTCAGAGGGAAGGATGTTTTGGGGGACTGTGTCAAAGGCCTTGCAGAAGTCCAGATAGACGACATCCATAGCTCTTCCCATAGAAGGCTACTAGGTTGGTCAGGCAGGACTTACCCTTGCTGAAACCTTCCTGGCTGTTTCAAATCACCTCCCTGTCCTCCGTTTGCCTTAATGTAGCTTCTAGGAGGATCTGTTCCATGATCTTCCTAGGCAAAGAGGTGAAGCTGACAGGCTGATTGTTCCCAGATTCCTCCTTTTTACCCTTTTTGAAAATGGGTCACATGTCACTGAAGAGAGAGGTGATTTAACTCTTCTGCAAGTCCTCAGGCAGACTACTTTGGCAAAAGTATGCTTTTTACCTTAACAGTAATATACTTACGACTGATGCATTGCTCTGCCTTTGCTGGTACAAACCCCTCTGCAAGTCAGTGTGATCGTGCCAATGTGAACAAGAGCCTTCTATGTCATTCTTGATTTATTAGAAAATGCTAAATTGCTTAGCAGGATTTTTTTCCTGTCTCTCCTTCCCCACTACCCTGCTGGCAAATTAAGAAATTTGCGTGAAGCAATGTAGAGAGTAGCCTCATCAGCTGTGGTGAAATAAGGTACCTTGAGATTTCCTATATTCGTAACAAACTCTCTGCACTGGAAAACAAAATACCGCTATGAAAACTAATGAATAAAAAGACAGAATTAACCAGTTATAGGTAGTAATATGGCATCCAAGAATAGGTCCCTGTCAGGAGTAAAATGACAGAATCTTGATCGCATTAGTGTGGGCATAATTATATAAGAATTCCCATGGATAGCAATAATGTTACTTGCACGTACAAATATTTGATCTATTGGGTTGCTAGTGGAGTGGTTTCTGTACAAAGATTGCATCTGGGCTTTTGGCTTTGTGGTAACACAATGATGGGGATTTTAACAAAAGCCATTTCTTTTGCATGAGATCTGTATGTTTGGTCTAGTGCTGTAAGAACACAGTTTTGGGGGTTCTGAGAGCATTAGCATTCAGCTGTGCCTTTCTGCTACTGATAGGACAAAGTGAGGTGGTTTGTATTCTGTGTGATTTTCCCCATTTTTCATGTTCTCAGTCTCCAAAAAAGCAAGAGTTATGGCCTATGACCCAAGTCAAGTCATTAATAACAGCAGCTGTCAATGACACAAAAATAAAGTTGGTAAATAATCTTCTCAAGGATGATGCCTTTTAGTTCTGAGAGTAAATTGAGCCAGTTTGTCTTTTTATCCTTGTTGCTTTCTTTATATTTATGTGGAAATACAGACCAATTTACAACTGAATTTCCTTTGTAGTGTCTACCCTCACCCTGAGCTTAGACCTCACTCTCATTCCTCCTTCCAGTGAAGTAACTTCCTTTTCTGCGTTGTTGCTGAGCCAGTTATCCAACTAATTGTCCCCTTTCCCCCATCAGCCAGCTGCTTTGCCATTCTGGGATGATGTGTTACTTGTCCCTGCCACCTGTCATCATGTTTCTTCCACAAGGTAAAGTCCAGGCTAAGATGTGCCTTGCAGGTTTCCCATGAAGTCAACTATATTGCCTCCTTCTCTGCTCTTTTCTAGTATTGCCTCGACTGAAGTCTGTTTCTTGTTTCTAGTCTGTAGCCTTAAAGGGCAAGGGAGCAAAAATGGGCCAGAGTCCTTTTAAAAGTGCCCATGCAAAAGTCCTATTGCTGATTTCACAGTACCCAGCACAGTGAAGCTTAGGTACCTGTGTTCTATTGACAGGCTAAGTGTTATTTCAGCTCAAACTGATTTCTTCACAAACATGGAACAGAAGCCAGTAAAATGTGAAAGGAGGAAATTCTGGAACACAGATTTATTTTCTTCAGTGTGGTTTGATCTTGTTCCCATTTATTTCAGTGGCTTTAGATCAGGCCCTACTGCTAATTTCTCTTCCATTCAGTTTCCCTGGTAACGTTTTATTTTTAGCATCATTATTCTTCAGAGATCTGGCATGGAGGGTTCATTTTGAATATGAACTATTGTAATTTTATTTTAAATGTTTCATTTCATGGGCAAAAATGGACACCACCACCATCCCTCCCCAAGCTGTTCCAGAAAATATCTATAAATATCTGAAAAATATGGCAATATCACATGATTAAAGCCTTTATTACTCCCTGCNCCCCCCCCCCCATGGCTTCAGTGGAAGATTTTTGGAAGACAGGTTGTTATGCATTCATACATTTTTAAATCTCTTAAAAAGGGTTATCCTTTTGTACACTAGAGGTGTGTTACTCTGATTTTTCAGATCTGCTATCAAAGCAGGCCCCAAACTGTCAGCAGCACAGTGATTCTAAAAATAATTGGTCTGTCAGAAAAGGAGAAATACTTCTCTCATTCATCTTCAACACTAGTCACCTTCTCCCCCTGCAAACTGGCAGTACAGAAGTGAAGAAGCTATGGAGATTGTATCTGTTTCCATTTCTGGGTTCTGTTTAATGACATATACTTGTATAGTCATCCAGGTGCCTTGTCTAAAAATTATTTCAGTCTCTATAACGAATGAGACTAGCTGAAATTCTTAGTTTGGAGACCCCAGAAATCATTACATAATGGAATTATAATTGGAGGCTGCAGAATTCTTTTTCTTTTTTCTCCAGTATTACCTGCTTGTCCATTTGAAATTGACACAATGACTCTGACTAAAGAACAAGTGTAGCAGTTGGTACGAAATTTTGGTTTTCATATGTGATTTAATGAATTAATTATGATTCACTTTAACCCTTTCTTTCAACTGAGAGAGAGGCCAGCGTCCCTGACAAAAAGCAACGCTGAATTTAGTGAGGATGAAAATAACTCTACTAAATAGTGGTCACTAAATAGTGAAAAAGTAAAAAAACCTTACAAACAAACAAAACCCCCACAGTCCTATGTCGATATGATGCTTAGAGTTCAGTGATACTACCTCAGTGACAAAGAGAAAAAAGTAAATTGACATTTTAAAGCTTTCAGTATTTTTCAAGGTAATTTGTATTTAGTGTTGTTTGCCCATTAACAGATCAAGGACTTTCTGATTATGTCTTTCACTCAAGTTGCATAGGAAAGATGGTCTGTCAGAATTTATCAGCAGATGAATAATTATTTATCCTCTTATGTAGGCTCCTATTTATAGTATTTGTCAAGCAAGTTCTCTCCTAGGGAGGGACTGTAATATGAGGACTACATGGTGTGATGAAAGCCTTTCCATACCTCAGGCTTTGTAATTTCCTTTTATCTGAAATAATTGCCATAATAAGATATAAGGTCTAAAAAGCTCTTAGGGTTTTAACTGAAAGTTCTGTGCTATTCAGAAGATGCCTTGGTTACAAGCAGATGCTTCTATTTTCCAGCAATCGTGAAATCAAGGCTCTTCTGTAAATGAAAAAGAACCCCTCATTTTCTCTGTTGCTAGGGAAATGGTAAGAGAGAAATAATCCTTCCTCTTGCTTGAAGAAATGACCAATTCATGTCATAAAATGTGTCATTCTCAGTATTTTTTAGCTCTGTAACTTCATCTGTCCAAACAATCTCGACTAAGTCTGAGATAAGATAGTCTGACAAGACTTAGATGCTAATTGGGCCAATAAGATCTCATCACTATCTCTTGAGAGGTTAAGTAAAATGATGAGAGAGTGGCTAGTTATGGCCATTGGCCTATCCCAGCTGCTATACCCAAGAGCAGTGCTAATGGGAGTTGATGGGCTGCTTTCTGCCAAATTTACTTGTTCTCTTCACACAGACACATTTTTTTGCCTCTTACAGTGAGCAGGAATGAAAGGCTTTCTAAAAGAAGGAATTACTGGAGCTTACATAGTGCATAGTACAAAGGCTCATACAAATTGCCTGTCAGTCAATTGGGTTTGATGGGCAGGAAAGACAGATTGGTGAGAGGGAGGGTTAGGACATTTGCTAGGTTCCAGCTAGACCATTTCTCATTTCGAGGTTTTGAATTTTAACACTGAGAGCTGAAATGCTGGTGCTTTCGTTTGTTAGTGTGGGATAATAAGTAGCCCCTGCTTGCATCGATGGTTTTGTTAGTGCTAATTATTTGACCTGCTTCGGAAGACACTCTCCTGTTTCGAAAGCTACAGGTGATGGTACTGTGCATTACTTGCACTTACCTTCTGTAGAATCTTTTTGTCCTTTCTTAGGAGAGAGAGAAGGAATGGAAAGCATTAAAAATAGGTATCTTGAAGCAGTGTCAGCCTGCTAGAAGTGTGTGTTAATCAGCTTTTGTTTCTGTAGACAAAGGGGCATAACGCTGCCAGTGATTCATACTGTCAATACAGTAGGGCCCAATACTGTCTCAATGGGCTGTGGTGTAGCAGTTTATGTTGGGTTATGCAGTACCTTCCCCAGTGTCCTGACTGCTAGCACATAAATGCTTGGCAGAGTTTGGCCTCTAGGGTCACTTCTTGACATCTGTATTATGGCCATCTATATAGGTTACAATCACTATCTTTCTGTCATGGGTTTGAGCCGGATTGGCCCAAGCAAGGCGAGTGACAGATGTTCCCTCTCCCCTGCCGAGCAGCAGAGAGAGAAGAAGAGAGACTAGTTTAGTAAGAACTAAACTACTTTAATGAAATATAAAGAATAAAATAATAAAAAGAAAATAATGAAATATATATAAAACCGTATCAAGCTCCCAGGATGACAATCACGTCACCAGCAGGCACTGGGGAAGTCCCAGACTGGACTCAGCAATGGATGGGAGCTGAATTCAGGAACATGGGGGTCAGGATCAAAGGCAGATGACCAGATGGAGTCCTCCTTGGACGCCAGCCATTGAAGAAGGAGAAAACCAGAGACTTGACCCTTTGATCCCGCGGCTTTTTATGCTGAGCATGAGGCAGATGGGATGGAATACACTGTTTGGACAGTTTTGGGTCACCTGTCCTGTCCGCTCCTCCCCACAGGTGTGACCCCTCTGCGCTTTTCCGCTTCCGACCCTCCAACGGGGCAAATAACAAAGTTATCTGGCCTTAGTCATTATAGCAATAAGTGTAAGCAAGGGCGTCTCTGCACACCATGCCTTGGCATCAGCTACAAACGTGAGTCTCATTGCTCTGAGAAAGAACAGTTTTCTGCACAATCTGCTGCTAATTTCAGCAGTTAGAAGAGGCCTAGTCAGAAAGCAGAGTTACTGAACAAAATTGGTCCTGTTTTACCTCAAACCAAGACACTTTCTCACTGTGTAATGGCAAACACAGGGAGAGATTGTGCTTCTCAGAACACGTGCAATTTAAGGAAAAACAAAATTAATGGTAGGGAAGGAAGGAAGGGGTGAACAGAACCTATTGTATGGAGTTGTAGGTTTTGTGAGAAAAGAAGAGTGGGTACTAGGACGTGGCGTCAATGCTGTGGTGAGGAGTGCTAGATATTATAAAATTTAAAAAAATACCTGGATTTCCACATTTCTAAGAGCATTAAAGGAAAATGGAAGAAAATGGAGACCTCATTGTCTTTCCCTCTTGTCCTTGGTCTCTTGCTTGTCAGTAATTCGCATGCTGGTTGATCACTGACTCCTGCTACTACTACCCCAGGTTTGTCATTTTCCGGGCTCTTATTGCTAACAATTTTCAAAGCCCAAAGCCTCACACCGGCTACTGATGCTGGAACAAGGAGAACAAGGAATGCACTGGGCCTGTGTGAATCCACATGTTCTACGTAATCATACATATGCATATAGTGCATCTGGTTTCTTACTGGCAGTTATCAAATAGTTCTGGTCATTTAAAGGGAATGTGTCTTTTTATTTTTCAGTCTTTTAGAAATTAATGTAATACACCTATCAATCATATGTGTGTCCATGTGTGTGCTATATTTTGACATGTCATGTCAGGATTGCTTATCTGGGCAGAGCTGTAAGTTGTATCAGGAGCTAGAAGATTCCCTGCTAGATTTCAACATATGAGATTTTTTAATCTTGGGTTGAATTGACAGCATATGTTTCGCCCAGATTTATCTGGTTGCAGTCAATTCAGTGGAATTCAGATCCTTCAATCACTGAGTGATTATGTTAGCTAACACAGAGTTGCAGAAATGTTTAACATCCACTATGATCCGTTTGAAAAGAAACAGCATACAATATACAAAACCTTCTGTCCTTTTGGCTTCCATTCTTAATTAGCACTTATTACTCTGGTATATACTAAGCACTACCAAGGGGTAAAAACAAGGCCAACCCAAACATAAGAGTTTTCGTTCTTAAGACTCCTTTCAGGCAGTTGGGAGCAGCAGACTTACATATTTGAACTTTGTGTTTAGTGCAGAGACAATATAATAGTCAACAAACATGTGGCATAATATCCTAGAGACCAGAACTGCTGAGCCAAAAGGCAATGCTTTTCTCAGTAAGGTGAAGATTCACCAGAATCAACTGGATGCTCAGCAAAATGTCTAAAAAATGTTTATTGCTTCCATATTTGGGAAGTATATGTCGTCTTTAAAAGACATAGATTGGAAATACTTTCAACTCTTTTATGCTTAACATAATAGATCTGTGAAATTCATATCCAGAGGCTTCTGCTTGCATAGCTTGTTCTATGATATTGGTACCAGAGATGTGTAAACATTGCAAATATCTGAATTTCTGGATTAACAGCTCCTTAATTCAATTCAATTTCCTGCTCTGGAAAGATGAAAGATCTTTTCATTACTGCAGGAAACAATTACTGCAATTTACATAAGGTCAATTCATGCTTTTTAATACCAAGCAACATTACTGTGTAAGCTGTTGCCACTGCGTACCATTATGCAGTGAAATCCATGTAGGAGTGCATTCAAATGGAACACCTTATTTTGGTCTCACAGAAGAGAGCAAAACTGAATAATTTTGAAACATATCATTTTTTTCCCATTTAAGTGATATCATCAGAATTCTACTAGGAACTGGCAGCACTCAGTAAAGATTAATACAGTTGCAGGAGAGAGATTATAACATTACCAAATGTCATCTTTGTGCCCTAAATATAATACACATAACAGATATTTCTCTCCCTGTTAGTTATTGTACTATCAATTTGTTTCATGTAGTCAAATGCTGTCAAGGAAGTGAGAATCAGGTGGGCTCAGAATTCAATGTATCAGCTATATATCAATGCTAAACTCTCTCTGGATAATCTAATGCTGCATGATGCCATCATTTTAAAGCAGCAATACATTTGCACTTGCCTATAGAATTATGAATAATGAGATACTGACTACACAGGAATAACATTTCAGCCTTGAACTGTTGTCATTATAATTTTTTCTAAAAGTAAACTTTGAATTCCAGTTTTTGCAGTGATTTAGACAGTAGCTTATTTTTATTTGTTCACTGACTCCACATAAAGAAATTGCATTTCAGATGAAACAGGCTGGTCTTTACAAGGCTGGTACAAGACTGGCTATGATAGAAGATGAGATGTGCGGTGTTGTGGTGTATGGTTCTGGCAGCTGGATTCCTTATGTACAAGCAAGTACCATCAATTGGAATAGGAGGGGTGGGCTTGCCTTAGAAATAGGGAATTTGAGCTTCGTTCTGTGGGAAATGGGTACAAATCCTGAACAAGTAAAGCACCCTGTAACTGCTATAGGGGTATTGCCCTATAGAATTGCAGGATCAGGCACTATAGCTTTTTTTCATTTTTCTGAAGATCCAAAGCACCCTGGACATCAGACTAAACCCTCTGAATGATATTGAATCCTTAATTTTTTAGAGTTTCATCTCCAGCTTTCCACTAGTTATTCAGTCCTATTAGAAAGTATGTCAAGTCTGTGCAGCTATGTTGTATAACAGAATAGTTTATCATCCTGTATCTCTTTCAGATTTTAAATTCTTATTGAACAAAGCAAGTTAGGTGCCGTTTGTAGTATACTGCTGATCCATGGTGTCCTTAGTATAGCACTGATGCAGTCTATTTAGCAGCTACATTTGTTTCTATGGCAGCAGACCTCTTGCCACGTCTCTCTACAGGTTTTTCTTTGTAACAACAGACCATTTATACAGCGTAACACTGCTTAGTGGCACACAAGTGCTACTGCCCAACTTGCCATCCTTGCTAACATTCCACTGTGTGAGCTTGACCTAGCAATATGCTCCTCGCATGAGTTCTGTAGTATTTTAGTTGTGTTAGTTCCGTGTGCCGTGTTGAAATAGCTACTGTTCTTCCGTGTTGTCATTTACCAAATTTTTAATCCTAAATCTCATAAACTGCCGGTGTAGCTTTTGTATCAGTTCACAGATTAAAATACGCTCTCATCAGTTCCTTTGGTTCCTCCCCTACCCTCTCCCAGTAACAGGAGCTTGGGTGGGGCTTTGCAAACTAGGCACATTTTGTATCAACTATGGAGGAAATTGTTTTACAGAGAACCCGTCTTCAGAAAAATTGGAGAGATTAAGAAAGCACTGATTGTACTAATTATCTGCCTACTCTGCTTGATAAACATCATGTACAAATTTACAAATGATGATTTTGTGCTTTGTTAAGTGCTGCTTAATCTTTCATTTTGGAAAGCACCTTAAAATTTCTACAGACTGTTAGAATTTTCTCCTGACTCTTTTTCTTTTCTTGGGTAAGCTATAAGGGGTTTTTTTTATTTATTTATTTTTCTTCTAACTCATATCTGAATTATTCTGCTTGCAGGGAATCATAGAATCAGAGAATACTGTGGGTTGGAAGGGACCTTTAAAGGTCATCTAGTCCAACCCCCCTACAATGAGCAGGGACATCTTCAACTAGAACAGGTTGCTCAGAGCCCCATCCAACCTGACCTTGAACATTTCTGGGGATGGGGCATCTACCACCACTCTGGGCAACATGTTTGAGTGTTTCACCACCCTCATTGTAAAAAATTTCTTCCTTATCTTTCTAATCTAAATCTTCCCTCTTTTAGTTTAAAACGGTTACCCCTTGTTCTATTGCAACAGGCCCTGCTAAAAAGTTTGTCCCCATCTTTCTTATAGGCCCCCTTTTTAAGTGCTGAAAGGCTGCAATAATGTCTCCCTGGAGCCTCCTCTTCTCCAGGCTGAACAACCCCAACTCTCACATCCTGTCCTCACAGGAGAGGAGTTACATCCCTCTGATCATTTTTGTGGCCCTCCTCTGGACCTGCTCCAAAAGGTCCATGTCCTTCTTATGTTGGGGACTCCAGAGCTGGACACAGTACTCCGGGTGGGGTCTCACAAGAGTAGAGAGACAGGATCACCTCCCCCGACCTGCTGGCCATGCTTCTTTTGATGCAGCCCAGGGTACGCTTGGCCTTCTGGGCTGTGAGTGCATATTGCTGGATCATGTCCAGCTTTTCATCCACTAGTACCCTCAATTGCTTCATCCCCCAGCCTGAATTGATACCCGGGATTACCCAGATCCCAGTGCAGGACCTTGCACTTGGCCTCGTTGAAGCTTGTGAGGTTCGCACAGGCCCACTTCTTGAGCTTGTCCAGGTCCCCCTGGATGGCATCCTGTCCCTCAGGTGTGTCAACTGCACCACTCAGCTTGGTGTTGTCTGCAGACTTGCTGAGGGTGCACGCGATCCCACTGTGTCATTGATGAAGCTATTGAACAGTCCTGGTCCCAATGCAGACCCCTGGGGGACACCACCTGTCACCGATCTCCACCTGGACACTGAGCCATTGACCACTACCCTCTGGATGCGGCCACCCAACCAATCCCTCATCCAGTGAGCAGTCCACCCCTCAAATCCATACCTCTCCAATTCAGAGGGAAGGATGTTTTGGGGGACTGTGTCAAAGGCCTTGCAGAAGTCCAGACAGACGACATCCATAGCTCTTCCCTTGTCCACTGGTGTAGTCACTCCATCATAGAAGGCCACTAGGTTGGTCAGGCAGGACTTGCCCTTGCATCATAGAAAAGGTTAGTGAAAGGAGGACTCTGTCAAATCCCATTAAAGTGAAAGCATTTTAAGAAACCTCTTACAATGATCTGCCTTGATTTACCAGATTAGGCAAGTTTGCATACTCTTAGGCATACAGAGCTCTCAGCACTTTTGTTTTGTAATTCCAAGCAGGAAGTGATATATAAAGTCTTAGCTGTCCTGATCATTTAAACCACATGCTTCTCTTTCATTTTTCTGTTCGTTATTAAAAGGTGGAAGCCTCATTTCTTTGGTAGTAAACCAAGGCATTAGTTTGACAGCAGACCCATTGTAGTTCTGAGGAAACTAAAACCTAGAAGTGGGCAAAGTCTACAAGTGTTCCCCTACCAGGCTGGCATACTCTTAGTGTTGGGAGATATAGGTTGCTGGAACCACTTCTATGAAAACTCTCTTCTCAGATGAGGACGATAACTGTCTCAGACTATACAGAAAGATAAGAAGTATCAGAGGAGACTGCAACTGATACTGTGCACAGGTTTTAGCTAATATTTGTTTTGGGCCTGGGAACAGATTTTCAGCCTCTGATGATGCTCTCCTAAAAATAGTGCTCACCTGACACTCTGCTAAGTATCCACACCTATTTGAGGCAATCAACATCATATGAACATGCATATGAAAGAGCACGAAAAGAATGCATACTGAAGACTTTGATAAACATGGGCTGTACTAATAGAAAAAACATTATAGCTAGTTTTAGGGAAAATTCAAACACGGCTATTGCTTGCAAAGCATTGATTATGTTGTCATATACTTTACAAATAAAAAAGAGAAAAGCTATTGCTCCCAACTGTGTGATGTTATTCTCTTAGCAGAGCTATTTTTCTGGCCCCAGTGTAGTGTAGGAACAGTCTTTGTAACCAACAAGCTGAGTTTGAAGCAGGAACAGAAAAAGGAAAAGAACCAAACCCTGTTGATCACATTGCACCCAGATATGCTCCAGTCCCCTCTGGATGATTTGGTGAGAGAGCAGAGCTTTCCCTTATGCATCATTTAGTAGCTGCGGAGACTTGACAGATCCACAAATCCCCATGACTTTCATTTCTCTGAGCATCATTGGAAAAGTCATATAGTTGGAAAAAGCTGAATGACCATTGGCCTTTGAAGTTAGGGAGATTTTTCAGGGTGTGTGTGGGGGAAAGAAAATAATTTTTCTTTTCTTTTTTTCCTCAAACATGAGAGTTGCTTTCTAGGTCTGAGCAGACTTGCTTAAGTTCTGGATGACTTCTCATCTTAGCTGGTTTTTTTTAGCTGTTTTTTTAGCAGGGCTATGCTAGTAAATCCATGGAATGTGCAAGTTTCCTATTATCCTTTATAGCAAACCACTGGAGGAACAGATTTCTGCTATGGGAGGTATAACCAAATGAAGCCTTTATGCATATTTGGAATGCCTGGTGAAATTACTCCAAACAAAGCTGAAAAATTTTAGGAACAGTATTTGCAGCATTGCCAAAATTTGTTCCTCGATTTAAATTATCTGTTTAGTTTTCTCTTTCTAAAGCCTGGCTTGAACACGTTAACTTTGTGTTATGTGTGCCTGTGTATGCACGTGTATGCAGCTGGAGTTCCCTTACTTTAATTTTGAATGTGCAGTATGCAGACAATTGTTAGTTTTGTCCAATGCTTGATACATTCTGTGCCATAAGGTTTGTTAAGTGATTTTATTCATCATTTTATGAACCAGGGTTGTAATGCCTTTAAAGTGTTCCTGCCAAATTAGCTGTGCACTGATCTGTCATATAAAAGGTCTTCATAAATCTATACCGAACTGATTATTGTACAATCTTGTCTTATGTGGCTTTGTGTATCAAGAGCTCTGAAGCTCTTTTAAAATCCAGCAGAAAATAAATTTAAGTTTCAGTTTAATCCCTCGGACCTTTGAAAACTCCTTTGCATTATTAGTCATCAACCTGGATCACAGTGAACTCTTAATTTAATAACAGTGTTGCTGTAGCCAGAATGGTCTAAGAGAAAAGACAAGGTTTGTCAGTAGACAAACTTATATCATTTTTTATAACACAACCTCTGTATTAAAGGTACCCTTCGGAGGGGACTTCACTTTTAGCCTAAGTTTAGATGTTTAAAATGTGCCTTTTAAAATGTTTGAACTAATTGTCTGGGCCCCTTTGTAGTCCCTGGAAGGGGCCATTCCCAGAGGAGAACTCATCAGATTTGTATTAGATGTCAGCTTTCAGCTTTCATTAGTCTCATAGAATCGTAGAATGGTTTAGGAAGGGACCTTAAAGATCATCTAGTTCCAACCCTCCTGCCATGGTCAAGGACACCTCCCACTAGACCTGGTTGCTCAAAGCCCCGTCCAACCTGGCCTTGAACACTTCCAGGGCTGAGGCCCCTGCAACTTCCCTGGGCAACCTGTTCCGGTGCCTCACCCCCCTCAGTAGGAGTCGTACCCTAGCAGGATCTGGTTTACTCTCTTGCTTTCCTTTCCAGGGTCTCTCTGAGCCATACCTGGGCCTTCAATGTCTGTAGCTTTCCCAGGCTGCCAGTACATGTCCTAGAGGGCGGGACACCATAACCTTGGTCCCCAGCCCTTATGCTTCGCACAGCCTCATTCAAGGGCAGTCATCTGCTCTGGCAGATAACCGGCTGCCACACCAGCATCTGCCGCTGCCCAAAGGAGAGGCCTCTCCTGAAACATGCAGTGGGGTCAGGACATTCTCAAGCCACAAGCAGAGAGCTCCTTCAGTCACCACAGAGGGAGCAGTATCACAAGTGTATGTACGCTGCCCTTTCTCTGAAAGACAACACACTGTTTTCCAATTCTCTTTTGCCTGAGGGCCTCCATGTTAAATTGTCCTAAAAGTCCTGGCACAGTCCTGGAAAGAATTGGGACAGGGATTGCCAAGTGACCCAGATCTGCACGGCAGCTTGGGGTGACAATGCTCAACCCCAGCATGCCTTTGCTGGGAGCGCAGCACAGGTATGATGGTGCTGTACCACCCAGCAGTGCGGTGCCAGGCGGGAGCCAGCAATACCATCAGCTCCCAGTCCCTCCAGCACCGGAGCCGAGGCAGGTCACCTGCTAGAAGGACATGCAGCTATAAAGTGGCAGCCTGTACAAAGGCCCAGGCAAACGTGGGAAAGCTGCTTGTAGTCAGTTTGCTTTGCTGCCGTGCATTGCAGGGGCCCTGCTAGTCCCTGTGGTCCTTATTATGCCATTGGCAGTGTCCATACATACCTCAGCGACAGCAGTGTCGTCCATCCCAGGCGCTTCAGGCCCTCCTGCTGCCCTGGTTCAGGGTGTTTCAAGACAGGCCTGGAAGACAGTGTTTGCTGTTAGATACCTTGTGTGGCTTCTGGATAAGACAGTGTTTTTGACAGCATGCTGCCACGCATGATGTTTTTCACTGTTGCCAGCAAAGGGTGTATGTCACCTGATGACTCCTGCATCCTAACTTCTTCCCCTGGGGACAGCCCTTTCTCTCAGGTTTGCTCCTGACATCTACCCTGCTCTCATTCACAAATCCAAGGTGGGCCTCACCATGTCCGGCAGCTCTATCCAACACTGGCAAGGTGGTTTAGAGGCATTAGGGACTTACTAGTGCAGCTGGTTCTGCGAATCATCTAGTAGGCATGGCCTCACATGGCCTGAAGTTCCCAATTCACTTTTTTTTTTTTTTTTCCCCGATAGAGACAAGCTTGTTTGGTCACTGTTCCTCACAACTTCTTACAAGAAGGTTTGAGGCTTCCCACTCATGACCACATTTACGTTCACCACATTTGATTCACCACAGAAATGACTGAACATTAATGAGGAATTTTATCTTTATTTTCATGATGTTAGCACAATATACTCACACAGTAGCATTGATCTGTACTTATTTAACAAAATACATTTATAGCAATTTACAAATTCTTTTCCATTTGAAAACATTGCATAACATTTTATTAAACACAATACTTTATATAGAGAATTCTCATTTAAAAACATATTTTACTTTTGAGTATTTTCTTTTCTCAGTAAAGCACAGCCTAACAAAGAAATTCGTGCCTGTTAGCAAGTAAGAAAATCAGAACACTAAGAAGATGTCACCTGTCAATTTATTTGATTAATTTTAAATTAAGGTATCAGTGGAATGTAAACAAAGAGTAATTTTACAAAAGGCTCCTTATCAAATATACATGCAGAGGTCTGAGTTCCAATGTATATATTATTACATTTCTGCTCTCTAACGTAATATAATTTGATAAGCCATTATTAAAAACAGTAGCCTTTGGCACTTTGAGTAAAAAAGAATATATCAGTATTTATGTAAAGAACACAATTTCAATGATTACACAAGAACTTTAAAATCTTCTGTTAAGAAATAGGAAACCTTAGGAAAAATATCACACTGCACTTGAAATAGTGCAGCAAGTTTTAGAGTAATAAAAGCAACACATATGCCAATATATATCTGACTAAAACCAAGGAATAAAGAACAAACACTCCCACCAGGAATCCTGCTGTTTCCAAAACAGCTAAATTGCCAGAGGGAACATTTTCTAATCTTTGCTTTATTGCCATTATTCTCCATTTCAATTTTCCATTATTTCCAGGTTCATCTACTTAAGTTCTTTTCCCCTGCACTTACAAACTAACAAATGATTGCATCTTATTTCCCTGCATTGATAGGCCAACAGTGATTGTGTCTTACCCATTCCTTTAAAGCTAATCCTACCTGCTTTATCACATACCTAGACTAAACTAAATCCAAAGGGTTTTGTTCATGACAATCCAAGTGTTTTTAATTCCTAGGAACCTTGTACAAAATTTGATATTAAATACCAAGGACTAAAGATTCTTCCTTTTAAAAAGAAAAAAACAAATCCCGACTTGTAAATATTAGAGTCTGAGAACGTATTTCTAAAAAACTACTCTTTTTTTTTTTTAACCCTGGCATCTATGATTATTTTTCCCAGCTAATGTGCCTTAAAGTGTGTTTTCAACATACTGTGCCTTTAACATACACAATATGCTGCAACCCTACTGGTTAGCTTCTTACATATAACCTGCAAAATATTTCCTCCCAATCATCATGATTGGGTCTTATTCTGTGACTAACAGGAAAAGTGTTGTCATTTCCTTAAGGACCAACACTCTTCCACAGCACTGGGTGATGGGCAGGTGAGGGAAGCATTGCTTGACAGGGTTGGCTGACAGCACTCAGCTAAGCCTGGAGCACCTGTATAACTGGGAAAGTATATAAAGCCATTGACTTTGAATCCCTTCTTCTATACAGATTAGCAAACACCATCCTCATGCTTCTGAAATTATTTAGGATTGGGGTTGGGTTTGGGATTTTGTTTTGGTTTTGAGATTTTTTTGTGGATTTTTTTTTTTTTTTCCTTTGTGGTCTCTGTGTGTGTTGTGCTATTTATCTTCTTGGGGTGGGATGATTCTTCCTACT
The DNA here is from genome assembly GCA_013398295.1 of Chionis minor. Taxonomy (NCBI): domain Eukaryota; kingdom Metazoa; phylum Chordata; class Aves; order Charadriiformes; family Chionidae; genus Chionis; species Chionis minor. Next base: position 1,589,692 of record VZSF01006093.1, on the reverse strand, counting down.
ACCTCCTACTTGGCTGGAGAAGAGTGGGCTTTTCCTCGGAGTTCTGTGTGGTGGGGTCTATAGGCAGGTTCTGACTATGTAGTATTTATGTGGTTCTGTGATACCCTAAACCAGAAGAGGACATAGAGCAAAACACTCCTTTCAAGAAGCCAGAGAACAGACTGGATCTGCTACTACTTATTCTGGGAGGGGACTACTGAACTACTCCCTCCCTCCCCTAGCAGGGAAGCTGGGATGTGTCTGACAGTATTTCTCTTTCAGGTGGAAATAATCCAGGAGAAAATGAGGAACTGCACTGGGCAAGCACTGCCCCTGGCTTCTTTCATGGCTTAAGTTATTTAAGTCAGAGCCAAATGTAATGAGGCATTCCTTCTAGCATAGCCAGGACATACGATGCTTATTCCTTTCAGAGCTTATCCTTTCAACAATTTTTGGCAATGGAGATTTTTAGCAGGCAAGTTCTTTCGTTGTATCTGAAGCTCAATTTACTAAAATAATCCATGTTCTCTCAGGTGCAGGGACCCTCTGTATTCTTAGGTGCAGAGACGCTCCATATTCTTAAGTGGCAGTGGTGGGGAAAACATAATGCTCTAGAAGGCTCTGGAGGGTGTCTCAAGGGAGGTGAACAGTAGTAGTGGTGCAATGCAACACTCATTCAGTGATTCTGCAAAACCAAGGCATTCCATTTTGAAAGCGAAGCATAAATCCCCTAAATGATGGTGATTGGGGTGAAACTTGTGACTGTTCTTGCGGCATGCTAAGCAACTGAGGTGAATGACTGCTTCTAAGTGTGAGCTATGATATTAATTACTGTCTCCTTGGAAGCTGGTCAGGAAAGTGGCTGTTTATTTTTATTTACTCATGGCTCACCTTTCACATTTGCACATCTTGCAGTTATTGGTGTCCTGCATTATATGGTTAAAAACTAATAGAAAAATTGAAAGGTTGCTGAAGGACATAATAAGAGGTTTAAAAATGTAAAATCTGAATTACTTGTAGTACTTTAAAAGACCCCTTAAAAAACATAATGTAAAACAATCTACAAGTTAGCCCACTAAGAAGCAGCCTCTTCATTAGTAGCACCTGTTCTTAAACAAAAGTTGAGCAGTAGCAGCAAAACTATTCAAAATAGATAGTTATTCCATTCTAATGGAATGTCACCCACACATTTTTTGTTGCAGTAGACATCTTAAAGAACTACACAAAACCTTTGCAATCTTTGAATGTGACAGATCCACTATAACAAAGCTGTAAATATTTCCTACGCTAAATGAATGCAGCCAGCATCATCATAGTATTAGCAATATTACTTTTAAAGTAACTGCACATCAATATGTCATGTGTTTGTAGAGTCTAATAAGTATGCAATTTTTCAAAACATCTAAAGTTATCATCAGCACCATCCTGTATTAAAGATTTGGTGCAAATTCTGCAAAGGTGAATATATACCACTGATACAGCCTTTGCTGTGAAAAATTCAGTCGATTTTGGACATAAATATAAATAAAATAAAAAGTTGGCACATTCAGGAAATAAAGTGTCTGTGTTCAAGACCATTGTTTTGATTGACATCATCACCCTCAGATAAACGTTTTGAGTCTGAAGAAACAAGTTGCATGAAAGTGTTTCACATTAGTTAGGTTCTGGCATTGTGCTTTTCCCCCCACCACATGCTTTTCGCAGGCTCATGCACATTGCACATCAGCAGTTTTCAACAACAGTTGGGCTGCTGGTCAATAATTTGGCACATCAGAGGTAAATATCAGCTCAGACCAAAGAGAGCAGAACCTGTGTCAAGATGTGTTTACTTTGTGGTGGTACGCACCAGCTGATATGTCTCTTCTCATTCCTTGTATGCCCGTGTGGGGGATGTGCCTTTATAGAAGATGTTTCTGGTGTTCTCTGGACTGCTCCCTCTCTCAGGGATTAAAATGATGTTACCTTTTCTTCGAAGTGTTGAGTCCCGGCTAGAAGAAATGGAGAGAGTCTCTGAGCCAATCTCGCTTCCCTCCACTGGCGTGACTCTTATCGTAGTGATTCCATGATGGTGATGATCGCTGTTATCGATGTTGCTCCTTTTCCTGTCACCTGACCCATAACTGTCTTTTAAGGAGTCACAGCTCTCAGAGTCTCTGTTAAGATCATTTAGCTCGTATGTCTGACGAAGGGTGATTTTTTCAGGACCTTTCCATTTCCACGACCCGCTTCCTTCACCTTCTGATGGCATTTGAATTACAGGTCTGTTGTTTTCTGGATGGGCCTCAACTCTGACAATGCTGCTTGGCTCATGGTCTGTTAAGGTTTTATATCTGATGGCTCCTGTACAGGTGACTGTGCTTCCCTCTGAACTCTTTGGACTGCCCTGAAGCACTCCTTGCTGCTTAGACATGGCTATTACTTGCATGATTCTTGGCTGGCTATTGCTTCTACACGCAACACTCTTCTCAGCAGCTTTCAGCCATTTAGCCCTAGCTGAGCTACTTTTGGGTGATGTGTTCACGTTCTCCTGAGTCTCTTCAGGAATATGCACTAGCTGGGATGAGCCAGGACGTGACTGAATAGAGACCCTTGGCCCGCCAGAAAGGCCCGAGTTGTTACAGCCTGGCATGCTGCCAGGTTGAATTTTCAGGTATTGGCTAGTTGGGCCATGGTGATCACCATTCACACCTACTCTGGAGGGTTCTGAGCTTGATCTCATCTCAATAGACCTTGGTGGTGACTGGCCAGATTCAGTCTCTATTACCTGTAGTGACAACTTTCGACTTTCATTCTTGTTCTTCCACTGGGAAAGCAGCTGTTTGGAACGGGCAGAATCCATTGATGCGTGTATTGTTGCATTTCGTCTTGCCGGATCTTCCAAGGATGGTGTGTTGACTCTTGGCAAAGTGTTGCTGAAAGTAACCATATTTTCCTTTCCCATTGGGCTTCGTGGTGTTATTATTTCTACATCAGCATTTGCTCTCTTGATATTGGTCAGAGACCCTGTCTCTCTGTGGTTTCTATTGAGGATACTTTCTGTACGGTGAGAGACAATGCCATCACTGCTGCTACCGTTTTTACCTGGTAGAATTCTGTTGGCATCTTGACTGAGGTCTGTCAAAGACCTTAGAGGTTCTCTGTGAAAATTTTGGTGAAACACATTGTCGTCACTTGGCAAGAAGTTTCCCACAGCATACAGGCCCTGATATTTGAACAGAAGCATCAACAATCAGTTATGGAAAAAAGATAAATTTTAAAGTATTTTAATTATATTCTTCTGCCTTTAAATAAATATTGAGTGATAGAAATTGTCCAGGTTCACTGACAAAGTATGCTCACTTTCCTTTCCTCACCAGTATACCCTTATTCCAAATTCTGTCCTTAGTCTGGTGTATCTAGATATATATGAAGTAGTCTCAGTAGGATAACTAGGGCACATAGTTCATGGCAATAAATAGTGGAGGAAAAGATTTAGCCTCCTTCAGTTTTCTTCACTTTATAAAGCAACAGATACAGCTGAAGAAAGAATGTTTTGTTACAAAAATAACAAAATAAATGTTTGCAGTCTTCTAGGCAAAGCTATTTTACAGCTACACTACTGTCTGCTCTCATTTACTGAATCTTGTTACAGCTTGAGTTGTTCTCTGCCCTGTGATTCTGCCCTTTCTACTGCATAATAACCGTGTAATACAATATCTACATGATAGAACAATTTATCAACTTTAAATCAATTGCTTTCCAAGCTGCGCAGAACTGTAACAAGATTTAGTTATACAACATTCTCTTATTCAGCGAACTCACTGTAAAATGCTGTCATTTAAAAAAGACTCCACTGAGAGGGAACATTCCATGAAAGGGTCAAATGCCTGACTTGATCACTTAGGTTACTTGTTCTTTAGACTCCTTTCAGAGTTATTTGCAGTTACACATTATTTCCCCTGCCCTCTCTCTTATTGGTGTGTAGTTTTCAGGGCAGATTACTGACTACTGGGTATCCAGGACAATGTACTCTCTGATGTATGTTGTCATGCAACAGCACATGGACAAGACCTAACAAAGAACATACTTGTTTGTGGATTTCAAACATGGGAACAACAGCTGCATTTATGAGAGTCTACAACAGCTTAATCATTTGGAATAATATTCTCAACAGAGTGCCTTTCTGCTCACAGTGCAATCATAGAAACTGACTTTAGTAGTTCGTGGTGTTTCTATTATCTACCCTGGTTGCTGTTTCTTCTGCCACTGGGAAAGCCATTTTTGCCCAGTCACCTTTGTAGGCCATCTGCACACACCTTTATCTTATCACAGATAAAAGGGGGGTAGGAGATGAGCTTATTTTAGTATTATACTGAAATTCATCATTGACTTCTTGGGGTCAGAAACATCCCACTGGCTGTTAAGACTCTTTTGTTCACCTTCCCACACTGGAGGAAAAATGTTGTCGGTTGAAGTTCCTGACTGCTCGCAGGCGTCTGGGTTGAAACTGTGCTGAACAGCTGGAGCAGCAACAGTCATATTGGAGTCATACTGAGAGCAGCAAGCAAAAGCAAATGCTTGATGAGCTTCCTACTGGCAGATACAAACAGGCCTATCCTACATACTCCCTTACAGGACCCTCCCAAGATGCTCCATCTGTCTCAACACAGTACAGAGGAAAAGCATAAGAATAACCTGGCTTGGGCATCCTGTTCCCCCTGCATAATTTCCCCAAGAGCTCCAAAGAATCGCAAGGGTGTAGTATTGCCTGTGATTTCTTGCAGGTTCAGCAGTTTACTCATCTCGGTTGCTGCATATTAGTTCAACCGTTTTTTTGAGATCATAGAGTTAACGTTGGCAATAAAAACTCAGGCTGGCAGCAAATACCAATGAATCCAGTATTTTTCTTGCATTATGCTTGTAAGTGTGGAGTAGAAAAGATGAGTATCTTTAAGTATTTAATGAAGCACATAACATTAGAGCTGTTTCTTTATACAATGCCAGATGATTATATACCACTTGGTGCACTGTTATAGCACTTTAAATCGAAATACATATTTGATTTTTCCTGTTTATTTTTAAAGTGATTACCCCTAACATAATAATTTTCAAAACATTTTGACTATATTTTTAATTATGGCATGTAACCATGATGAAAGGTTTTAATAAAAAATATCAGTATTCTTATTGTAGCCTTAGCAGTTTTATTTGCTAAAACTTAACTACATGAATATTATATTTACCAAATAGAGAGCAATTCCTCCTCCTATGAGAAAGCCACAGTAAACATCAACTGGATGATTCTTATACTGGGTGATACGAGTCAGACCACATATAATTCCACAGATGATAAAGGCAAAGACTAAGAGTGGTTTCAGAAGTTTCGAGGAGTCTGTTAACGTAGAATTGAAGTACATCTTGAAAAGAGAAAGAAATGAAGAAGCAGTTAAAGAAACTTAAATTTAACTAAGAGGATATTAATTTCTCACATTCAATGGTTCTTTCACACATAGATCACTATTATACAGTAATACTGCAAATAATCAGTTTAATTTTAATTTACAGCCCTATTAAAATTTGCTTACTTACTGCGGGAAGATCTGAAATCACAAGGAATGGATTTCCAAAAACATAGGCAGTGTTGCTTACTGACATCAATTAGGATAAGGATTTTATGCCTAAATACTGTTCACAGTCAGGGCCTAAATGTTCTGTAAATGTGACTAAGGAGCTACCTCTTCTGAAATACAGAAGCCAGATGTCATACCAGATGGAAGCATTAACCTGTTCTAACAAAAGCTACCACCAGATGCTGTGGAGATCCATTTCTCAACTGGGGGCCATGATGTCAGAGGGGTCACAAAAATTACGTGGAGGTGGTTCAGCAGTATTATTCCAAATTTTGGCCTTTCTCTGGGCAGAATAAATACTGGCGAGCTCCCAGTACATGCACAATTCCATTATCTAATTTGGTTAAGTGGTTGTTATTGTTGTTTTCCTCTGATTTGTACAGCATGAGTTACAGAATTACTTCTCTTTTTCTTTTTCTTTTTTTTTTTTTTTTTAAACTTCAAGTAAGTGGTTACTCATACAAACATTGTAGCCCGTACTGAAGAAATGTTACTGGTCAGATGTGGAAAATCAGCTGCGATTGCTGCAGCATGTCCTACAATTGCCTGTTAGTTACTGATGGGTTTTATTCACTTGCTTTGCAGTAGCACCTTGGAGGCCTCTGGGAGTGATTGTGCTAGTTCATCCATTCTGCAATTCTATGGAGGTACAATGGAACTACATCACACAAATGTTTGTTCCTTAATGCCTCAAGTTTAAAAGCAGCAAGTCAAGTAAAGACAGCAACAAAGAAAAGGCAGAGCACATAAAGGTTAATTTGGATGGTAAGTTAAAATACCACCCTGTAAGATAAGCACTGCATTTTATATGTGAATAATATGAGGCATCAACTATACTTTAAGATTATACTTTTTGTTGCTTCTTAACAAAGGATGTGAAGCAGTTGAATCTTTTCTGTATTCTTAATAGAGCTGGTTTTATTTTAGCTGTTAGTAGTTGTACTTTGCTTTCAAACTGGGAGGAAAAAAACTTACATCCTTTCAGGATATCCAGGCAACGCATCACTTCATAATATACAGCAAATGACTTTCTGTCTTTTGTCTTGAATAAATGAAAATGAACAGAGTTGGTTACTCACCGAAATGTACACTGCTGCAAAGGCTGCCAGGGTGGCGTGTTGAGAAGGGAATGACTTTCTGCCAAGGAAGGAGACTCAAATTATGTTTCTCAGTATAAATACACTATGCTAGTGTTCAATTGAAAAAAACACTGGGTGGTACAGTCATTTTCAGCTTATGCTTCCTGAACAATATATGATGTATCGGTAACGTTTAGTTTCTAAATTTCTTTTCTATAATCTGGAGAAAAGACCAATGTTAATGAAATACCTTTATTCTGAAGTAAATATTTACCACAAAAATATTTGTGTGTACTAAGAAAAGTGTGTGTACTAAGAGAACAGTGAGAACAAGCTAAAGACTGAATGCTTGATTGACAGAAATATCTACATGTTTACTTCTATAAATAAATTTCCATAATAAATTTTCAGGAAGTATCTTATTTAATACGTGAACCTTGACCTTATGATTATTCTCACTGACTTCACTTGGACTCTTTACAAAGTAAGGACTCATACACTTTGCTAATATGGCTCTAACTTCAGCAACTGAATTCATCATCTTTGTGCCCCTGCTTTATTGCTCTAATAATGGCAGGATGACAGGGCAACATTCTTCTCAGAGAGAGGCAAACTACCTTTTTATTTGCTGTGTGTTCACATTTATTTTTTTAAATGTCAGCACTTTATAACATGATAGGAGTGAATGGAGCACAAGAATGTGGACAGGGCATTTTAAGAATTACCAGGCCTCTTCCTGAAGCCGAGAGCAAGAGGGTAAATGAAAGAATGTCCAAACAGAGTAAGACAGTAGGCAAGATGAGGTCTGTTCTTGAAATTGTGGAGGTCCTTCTGCTCCCATTGAAAACCTGGGGACTTGAGTGATGCGGACTGGGTCTCGAGTCAGAAACTACAGATATGAAAATTAAAAGCGGCAGCTTAGCTCCTACTTCTCTGACCAAGAAAAGGAGGGTTTGTGTAAGTAGCAGCTATACAGAACCATCACATGAGGCCCTCTAACATTTTAACATTATTATTCTTACAGACTTATTTCAGTCCTCTAAAAACAACAAAAGAAAAGCAATGTGAACATGAAGGAGATGTTTTTACACAGCAAAGGGAAAAACTTAGCTGGGAGTGGGTTCAGTAACTGTTCTATGGCAGACATCTAGTTCATAGCTTGTAGAAGCCCTAAAAAACTTCTATGACCTCTGAGCTCTAGAAGTGAGTAAGATGCAGTGAAGATATACAGCAATCTATATCTGTACATTTATCTCTTTAGAATGGCATGGACACGTAATGTAATGTCCTGGTTGTCTTGGTGAAGAAGGCTACGTCTTGTCTTGCAGCCACTTTCCCCTGAGAAAGCTCAGCTTGGGATAAATACTTGAACAATCATTCAGCTTTGCAGATGAGTCTTGCCACCCTGACTGTGCTCCACGTGCAGCCATTTTCCTAGCAGCATCAGAGTTAGCTAGTTTAAAATAGCAAGGACTGAAACATAGTCCTTTACCTCTAGACAAAGACATTTTTCTGCAAAGCAGCAGAATCTACTTTCTAAATTTCTTTCCTATGCATTTTGCCTTGTCTCTTCTAAATAATTCATTGGCAATTAAATGTGAGCATGTAGTTCAGTGCGAATGCCACACTGCTGACCTGAATTTGAGCCCATGGCTCCAGCAGGTTCATGGCTGTGGCCAAGATGAAATCAGCATGATTCCTTGTTCGTTTCTAAAGACAGACCCAAATTCTTCTCCTTTTTTTCTTCCCCTCACCCTCCTTCCCCGAACAAAACTTTCACAAATAGTATTGCAGGGGAACAAGTCAAGGTTGAGGACAGAAGGATAAAGACATGAAAAAAATTAAAATGTTTATAATGGGTAATCAACTCCTTTACCCTGTGCGGTTTTAGTGGAAGCATAAATCTACTTACAGTCTCTGTGGAGGTAACGTGTAGATTTGATTCTATGAACTTTAGTACCACTCAGAACTTAGCCTTAATTTGATGGCATTTTTATGGTATGTAAGGTGTGTCACTATGCTACAGTCAATTTTCTCTTTATTCTATTTTCTATTCAGATGCTTTCAGGGCAAGCACAGCATATTACACACTAAATGCACTCTGTGTACTCTCTAACGGTGACACTGCTTTTGTTCGTCTATTTGTTATCTTTCAATCTAAAATGAAAATAATTCAAGCTAAAAATCTGTAGCCTTTTTATATGGCTCTGTATTGAAAAGGTGAACAAAGGTCTCGAAGAAAACACATCCTGAACTCAGATGACAGTGTATCACTCTAAATGCTCATGTAGGAGGATGTGTAGAGGGAGAACAATGATGAGAAAAAGTCATACCGAGACAGGGAGTCATACTGAGTCAGAACATCAGAAATGATAGAAGGTAGAGAACTCACTGGAGATCTGAATAGAAATGACTGAAAAGGCTCTTTGAAGATAAATAGAGGAAAAGATGGACAAAGGAAGCTACTGGATATTTGGGGATGTTGCCGCAAATTAGTTCATATAATCAGCTGGATAATTATGTGTTTCTGAAAAGTACAAATAAAAAATGAAGGCAATCTCAGAAGAACAAGTCCCTTACAGGCTGAAATTATTGAAGTCAAATTAACCTCCTGGGCTGGAGAAGTTGTACTGTAACTCCTGCAGTAGATGACTGAAGGAAGTATTGAACTAGTAGCAAGTGCTGATTGCTTTGGTAAAGTTGAGACAGGCATAAGGAGGCAACAATTTAATAAAGGAAAAATGCAATAAAACTGAATTAAAGAGAAACTGAGAGTGGTGGATATTATAGATCACCAAATGTATCCTCTATGATGGGAATTAATCTGAGATACCGATATATGGTCATCTTCCTAAAGAAACAGAAACACACAAAAACTGACTGCTTAGTCTTAACATATTACAACTAGTTCTGCTGGTTTTTTGGAAGTGATGATATTTAAACTTAGGAGTGATCAGCGTTTTTGGAATGTCTACAGGCAGTCAACTCAGGGCAGTAGGCATCATATTTGAGATGATAATGAAACGAATGAGATGTAATAAAGAAAATTTTTCTGCCTGCTCATGTGTAATGCTACACCAATTTCCCTGGGACACCCTGTAGGTGCAAAACACTACTTGCAAGCATCAGGCTTCCATGGCAGTATCCCTGTAACAGCAAACGGTTATGGGAAAAGAAACAGTGAGATGAAGGCTGATGTAGTAATTCTGGTTATGCCTTTCACCAAAATTGTTGTCACCAAATTATTTGGGCCAAATAGAGCTACAATCCTTCCTTTTAGCTCTGGCTCATGCCCACATATATAAATTGAAAAGATATGGCAAATTAGTCAACCCTAATTATGAGTCTTAGCTCACTAGACATATTTAAGACCAAATACATCAAATAATTGAAGGTCTTTGAAGGTTGGTGAACTTGGTTTGTCCCAGTGAGAGGAGATAACGAGACTTGCTGGAAGATACTTATAAAGTGAATGATTTCATGATTCCTAAGTGCGTCGACCATTGAAATAAATGGAAAAGAAACTGGGGGAGACATTCCTTAATATATAGACAGAACATTTTAATAATATCCATGTGACAAAAATGTAATGCCACGAGGCATAAAGTTAAAACAGACGCTAGCATCTGGGGATGCATACAGAACAAGAAAGGAGTGCAAAGCTTTAGTGAAGTGGATGTGACGGAAATAATGCAGCTTCATGTCTACTAATCAGGTACACGGAGAAATTATGCAGCTGAGTCAGAGACAGAAATTGTAGTCCTTTCAAGCATTCTATAATTTTGCTGTAACTTTTTTGAAGATCAGGAGATTTAAAAAAGCCTCAAAATTTTAAAGGACTGCAAAATATTCAAAGATTCAATGACTACAGTTGATAAAGGTTAACCTGCTGTGGAAAAGATATGTAAGACTACTATTGTATTCAGTGAAGAGCTTCACAATTTGTCAGTAGTGTACTGCTGATATTTAGGATATTTCATACCAATGAAGTCCTTGAACAAAGAAGGAGCAGATGTATTGTAACAGTACAACTTACTGACTTATACCTTCAGATTCCTTGTTTAAATCTATGACCTGTCATCAGTAATTGAATTATCACTACCTTACCACATTGACCATGTTTAAAATAAGATATATAGTCTGGTTTATATCTCAACTTGACTGATATGCATGTCCATAACCTGCTACCACAAAGAATATTAATTTCTCTGCTGGCTATCTATGTAGGGAGGCTAAAGACTAAATGATCAGGGAGGCTAAACCACCAGTTAGAAATACCATGAAAGAAAAGGTACGTGTTTGGGAATACACAGATTTGCACTGTTGTGGTCTTTCCTCTAATAAAGGGTCTTTTTCAATGCTGTCAATATAAAAAACTTAACTAGAGAAACAGCAAATAAACTCATCCAACAAATCCCAAAACCAAGCCTTACAAACTAAGACCAAAATGCCAGAACTGTAATGTATGTTATACTGAGGTGTCAGATAAAGTATTTGGGTGACTTCTTCCCCTGCCAGTTATGGGGAACTCACCCAGATCCCACTGGGAAAAGCAGAAGAAGCTATACATATTAATAATTGTATAGGAAATTACCTCCTTTGAAGAGGGGGAAAATAACTAGCTACTAGCAACTGTGCTTTGGAATCTGACATCTTCCAAAGCCCACTGTTGGCCTAGTATCTTTATACAGAAAATTGAACATCACTAAAAAATCACTTATGCTCTCATCTTTGTTACAAAAAAAACTGGAAAAAACTTATTCAGACTGTAACTAGAAAAAAAAATAATCTTGAAACTGGGACAAAAAAATAAAATAAAAATGAATACTTGAAAATGTACACAATGAAGGATAGAACCAACCTTCCAGCATTGATAATATTGAGATCAGATCCTGAGCAAATATCTTCCACAACATATGAATTCTCTGAGCAGGATACATTTAAGGATGTATAGTTAGGCTTGCAAACAGTCAGGAAATATGGTGCCTGATATCCTGTTGATAGCTGTATAATATCAGTAACAAGAGCAGTAGAACAAAGACCAAACACATGAACACCTAGGAAAGAAATCAACAGAGCTTATTAACTTTATTAAATGCATAAATTAGATTAATTCATTGTGACAGAATACATTCAATGGAATTCTAGTGGCTTGTGTCATTGGATTTGACAGTGTTTAACCAAAGAGTAAGCTGTACTTTTTAAATGAAAACTTATTGCAAAATTTAATGTTTTAATATCAAAAATTAAGGTTCTTTATGCTTGTTTTCTTCCTGTTGATACTTAACATTTCATTTTGATGGCCTGGTGTCCTCTGACATCTTTTCATAAAAGTGAACTACTCTGGAGCTGCTTCAATTGGTAAGCAGTTTTCTGAACTGACTAAAGGACAGCCAATTATTTGAGGAGAGCATATGTGCTGATCCAGCCCTTGGACTTACCCACCGGGATACGGGCTTTTAATAACATGGACCGCTGCCCATTAGATCACTGCTCCGAGGACCTGTTCTCTTTTTACCACCAGGGATCCATCAGCTGTGATAACGTTGGCTATCTTCACACCTCTGATATTTCTTGGATACCAAGTCCTTGCCACTAGTCCAAATATTTAAGTCTTTTTGGTAATTGATCAATGTTTCTGTCTGGTTAATAATGCCAAATTCACAAGGCAGTTGACATAAATGTAATTGTTTTACTAAGCATTTTCAACTGCTTTACCCCTAAAGATTTACCTCCGATTCCCTACTTGTATTCATATAAATAAATTTATTTTTCATCTTAAAATTCAAAGAATGCTAAAACCATAAAAATATGAAAGAAACTGCAAATTCGGAGGATGAACCGAGAATGAAATGAATGCATCTTTGAGCTTGTCTGTTTTGGTGATGGAACGCGATGCCATACAGGAGAAGTGGAGAGTGTGGGGTATCTTTACAGTCCTCCTCGCTGATGTTGTAATCTACCATCCCCTCTGCTCGCTTCCTCACTGCTGCTCTTAAGAGGATGTTTTACTGGTCATAGACTGTACAGCCTCTCCTTTCATCACCTCCCTGCTTGCCAGCCTACAGGAACCTAGTGCATAGTCCTCCTACCAGGTTTTCAGGCTGCTGTCCTGCAGGTTGTCTTTGCCTAGGCTGGCCTCTGTAATGAAAGATTTCTGGAACAGAGAAAACCTTTCCTTTAGCCACTCACTGGTAGAGGAAATTAACTGTAAGAAGGGGATCAAAGTCCAGTTGCCTTTTCAAGTTCAGTTTTCATAAATGACAATTAAAACAAAGTAAAATTAAAACAATTCCTTTCTATCATTAGGTTGCCAGATTCTAGCACTTTTTCAAGAGTTAGAGAAACACATCCCAGAAAAAGAATGTCAAATCTCCTGACAGTTTCTGACAAGTTTTTACTGTCGTGCTGAATACTGTGTTAGATGGGTTGAGTCCTTATGATGCACTGAAGACGGGCAGGGGAAACTATACACTGAAACCATTAAAAGGAAGTCAGCTCAAGTTGGGCAGAGAAGGAAAAACAAATTATTCTTTTAGAAACACTGACAATAGTACAGGAGAGGAAAGGGAAAACGGAGAGGGTAGATGCTGCATTACTGAGTATGGGGCTCCTCCGTTGTTCCATTTGATGGTTTTTTCTCATATTTTCTGGCAGAAGAGGATCTATGCCAGTGACAGCCCTGCCCTGTTCTGAAAGGCTGTTTCAGAGAAGAAAACCTGCATGGTGAAAACCAAATGTATACGGAAAGCTCTTCTCTGTGACTAACACTTGAAACCCACCAACAAATCTGACAGCTCTTCTAAGAAAAGAATTGAAGTTGCATCCTCCTGCATTAATATTGGCCTCTGTTCCAATCCCATTTCTTCTTTTGGACAGGCAACAGTAGAGAATTCCTTCTCCTATCATTATCTGCAATGACAAAGGAGCCATTAAATTATATGTAGCAGTTACTCAGAAGACACTGATTGAATTTAAAGGGCTGAAATAGAACTATATTACAACCACTGTCATCCACTGACGTGTACGCGGCTTCAAAAGATTTGTATCAATATGTAAACATTCAGTAATGCGACTCAGCCTTAGTGAGGTCTCACTGAAATTAAATGCAAGTGGCATGCAGTATACAGTGCTCAGTGGAATCGGGGTCTTGATCCACAGGTGAAATCTGATGCTTCTACATAAAAAAGTAATAATTAGAAAATCTTGCCTCTAAAATAATTCAGAGCCACTGCAATATCTTAGTGCTCATGAGGTGGTTTTAGCACTCAGTCTTGACCTTAAGCCTAGCAATCCCTAACAGCTTCTAATTACATGGCAGCCTGCTCTTCTGTGTTTGTTTAATTTGGCTTGGGTTTTAAACAGATCCACAGCAGTAGAAAAAGTTCTGTCCTTATGGTCCCTCTGAACATACCAAGCAAAACAGATTATGACAAGAGTTTATAATAAAAATAAAGAGAATAATACAAATGAAAAATGGTGCTACTTGCTGGAAAATACAGATCCATTTATACATTTGTAGTCTCGGGTTTGATTGCTTTCCTTGTCAAATGCAACAACTTGGAAATCTGTACAGGGCTTGTACAGCATTCAGAATAAGGGTTGGGTTGAAATATTGAAATTAATGAGGCAGTTCTCACCACTGAGAGGAGGTTCACCTCGTCTATCCACAGATGCATTGAAAACTAATATATGCAATGCACAAAGCTTACAATGCATTGAGATGCTGAAGCATCTGAATTATGCTGAATCAGCTGTAATCGCCAGTGAAGTTTGTGCATGCGAAGACCCCTCACACTAGGAGAAGGGATATACAATGAACGAGCTTAATCTAACTCTTTTTTTTGCTAAGGGTTTAATAAATTGAAATTTCCTTTCTTTTCCAGAGAAATTGAAGTAGTGAAGGTTATCTCATTACATGGAAAATTCGTGGTAAGGGTTACTTAAGGAATTTTAATTAGATGAGAACTATGGTCACTATTATCTGTCTCCATTTGATCAATTTACAGCTGAAACCTCCTGGAGAAGTCAGTAGTATTTCAAACTTAAAAACAGAGAAACTCTAATGGTTTTTAGCCAAGCTCTAGGGAATGTCTGGCACAGGGAAAGACTGTGCAATAGCTTGTGCGATAGAGGAGCAAAATTGGAAAACAGCAAGACCTATGTAAAGGAAAATTCAGAGGCTGGTATTTCCAAGGAAACAAACTCTCACAGTAGAGGAGGCAGTAGGACTGAAGCTGCCAGCAGTGAATTTCTCTCCTTGCGAATTGATTTCCCAAATCAGTGTGATCTAATTTCCTGGTGATCTCTTTTAGAAAGCACATTTAAGTAGGTTTTCAGTCAGTGGCTGATAAGGGTTTGAACCTACACTGATATGATTAAATAACTGGTCCTAACATTTTGGAATGAATAGCTAGAGAGCAAATCTGTCAGAGGATCAGATTCAGAGTTTTTTGAAGCAAATGGAAGTCACGTTGCAATTCAGGTACATCTATATTCCATATGTAAAATATCCGTGTTGGTAATTTCATATGAGTCCAGTTGTTCCATGCTGAAGTCTCCTGTGGTTTATGAATACATATAGAAAATATCATATATGCCACAAGCTATAATACAGGTAGTAATTTTCTGTAGCACTTCAGGGCTACAGGAAAGACTTAGTTAAAAGCAGTTGCTGCTCACTAATAATGAGCAAAAAAAAACCCCAAAGAAAAAAACAACAAACATAAAGCCCCAAATCCACACAAATCCTTCTGTAATAATGGCTTGGGAAAATAAATTACAAAATGCTAGATTTGTAGTAAGAAGAAATTACTATAAAGTGAATAGATTTAATATGTTCTCCAGTCTTGGGGAAAAACTGAGTATATCAACAAAAATGATATAGAAAAAAAAATTAAGTCTTATTCTAATATTTAGATAAGGCTTTCATGAGGGATTGAGACTGGAATTTGCTTGTCTTCTCCCGCTCCCCCCCCTTGTTTTTTAATGTTTTTTCTTATTTACACTCTTTGGTAATGTTTAAATTTGGCTTAATCACAGATGTATTTTATTGAGTCTTGATGACCTTCTGTCTCATACTGCAGTAAGTACCTGAACTGCAGACAGACGCTTGCATATGCTATGTTATTGGAGATCCTCAATTCATCACATAGCTCATACTTTCTTTTCTATATTTTACAGATTTTATTATTAATATTAAGTGTGTAATTAATTGAAATGTTAATGAAAACTAAATTATAAAATGCTCAGCTCTACAAGATGACAATGGCACAATTGTAAGCTTTTTGCATTGAGCTTTATTGGCCTATTTTTCCAAAGAAAAAGGGAATAATTTATAAACCCCCTAGTTTATAAAGAGCTGATGCTTTACACCACCTTCAGTACCTTTTATTAAAGGAGGTTGTGTATTTTGCAGTATCGGAGCCCGTTCTCCAACCAATACAAGCATCACATTCACACTCACACTAATACAAATGAACTACACCTTTCTAAGGCTTGCAGCTTTTAAGCACCTGTACTTTTGAAGCTTCAGGATATACTTTCTTTACTGATCTTATGTTTGATAGGCGTGCTCAAGCTCGGCTTTGAATTTCTGACATGGCATGATTTTGGTTAGTTGTCTGTACTGCTGGTAGGAGAATGATTCAAGCAAGAATAACATTTTCTATTGCAAAATTTCATGCAATGCTGAAATAATTTAGCTGTAATCAGACCCTATAATAAATGCTGTATAATGAAAGGGGCATTTTTCATCTCAGTTGAAGGTGCTTGATATTACCTAGGCTTGACATAAACTCTGAAGTAAAAATCAGCTTTTACCCATCTTCTGTGGCCCAAGTGAGCCTATATAGATTCCGTCTATGGTTGCTTCAGGGAAGTCCACTTTGTTGTTATCAGAAACACTGTCTAAACTTAAGAAACCCAGCCAAGCTGCAATACCAACAGTATTTGGTGTTTTCTGCAAGTGTCTGCACCAGGAACATTAAGAGTCTTAGCTCCTAGTTCCTAAATGAGTACAATTTTCAGCCTGATGGCTGTGCAAAATCCTTCAAAAATGGTTTCTAAAGCAACCAGCATCAAACACAGTAAGAAGAGTTCAGTTTAAAAAAAAAAAAAAAAAAAAGAGAAATAAACAAAAATCATCCTGGAAAGTAGAGAGAGAACAACACTTGATGATTTTTATATGGGTATCACATTTTATATAGTTTGTAGTTGCAGATTGGCTAGTATTATAAAAGGAATGAACTGGTTGAATTTAAGGGACTTCAGAGGAGCTGGCAGCAGAGATGCATTTGCATCATCCTTTCTAGTGATTGCTGTGAAAGGAATGTCAGTAATTGGTTTTAGCTGTTGCTAAGTGATGTTTATACTATTCAAGGACATTTTTTTCAGCTTCCCATAGAAGCGTAGGCAGAATAATGGAATGGCCAATGAAATATTCAATACCACAGAAATCATGCTCAGTATATAAATGAGGTTAGCCAGGGGGCAGGAATCTACGATCACTGTTCTGGATGGTGCCAATTCACTGGGTTGTGAGAGTGACCCATGTCATTATTATTATTGTTATTATTTTTCCTTTTCTGTTATTGTTTTTATTAAAATATCTTTAATCTCAACACATGAGGTTTTTTCCTCCCCTTCCCTTTCTGTTTTTTCCCCCTCTTCTCCTCACCCTTCCTGGGGGAGAAAACAGGAGTGGGGTGAGCAAGCAGCCGCATGGTTGTAGTTGCTGGCTGGGGTTAAACCATAACAAATAGTGAGCAAACCGCTCATATTCTAACAGGATATTTCTGTTCTGCTGAAATCATCTTCTCCCTTTGGGTGAATGATTAAACCAGTCTCATTTTGCCTGTTCTTAATGATTAACTTGCAATTTAGAGGTGTCCCAGTGCTATTTGGGAAAGTGTAATTGATTTCACTGAATAAAGCTAGATGTAACAAAAGTGGTATGTTCAGGACTGTAAATGAAAGACTTTCATTTCCAACAAAATCTTGTATTTTTGATGTATCTCAGAGTAGGGAGACGTCCTGTCTGTAAAAGCTCAAATATTTGTACAGCATAACAGAATGATTCGAGCTATTCTCACCCAACTGTAGATACTGTTTCTTAACATTCATGCCCACAATCAGGATAGTGCAAGTAGATGAAGTGCTACAATCAATGTGTTAAGGAGTGTGTCTCCTTCTGTTATAGAAGAATAAAAGATTAATTTAAAATCCTAAGGTAATTAGCCTGGATGACACTCTGAAGCCTATCTGAAACCAAAGGAGCTATTTTCTTTATGCCAACTGAAACTCCGTTCAAAATCTTTAATAAGTGACAGCGGCACCTCAAACTTACCGTAATTGATGGTCCAGCAAAAACCAGACTAAGCAACATCAAGAAGGGAACAGACTCTTGTGTAGGGTCAATGTATGGCATACTCAGACTCTTGTCGTAGCAGTTAAATCCAGAGTGAACTGGCTTGAAGACATCAGTAAGTTCAAGAAAATAAAGGCTAACAACAGAAGATGCCAATATGGGCAACTAGAAGAGAAGGAAGCAACAAATTACTGTTTGGAAATGGAATAGCAATGCTTTTACAAAGACAACATAGTATGTTAATAAATCTCTGTGATGTTTGCTATTTATATTTCACTGCTCCCTGTCAAATCCAGTTTACCATCTTTAAATAATTAACTCTCTAGAGATATGATACTATTCAGCTGATATCAAATAACCCTGTTGTCTACCAAGCTCGTCAAAACACCCAATCCAATCTTCAGTCCGCATAATTTAGCCTTTTCATCTATGAACGATTAATAGACAAACTTTGATTTTTTTGATTATTTTTTTTTTAAAGGAAGTGCCAGGACTGCAGTCTCCCATGTGGGGCCTCAGCATTCTGCTGTTCATCATCACTCTTTTTAGTCCTTTAGCGACTCTCTGTCATGCATATGACAGCATTTATATCAAAGCCAGTTTGCATTAAGTTTCAAAGTAACAGTTAATGAAAAACAGCATCCAATGCTTCCCTAGAATCTAAATACGTAATAATACAGAGTTCTACCTTCGCACATTCATTTTGTAATTCTATCAGAAAAGCAATTAACTTAGGCAAGACTCAGTCTGTTTAGAACCATGATGACTATGGTTCACAATTCTTTTATCCTGTAGCTATTTAGCAATTTTACCCTTTGCAATTACTTCCAGTAATTGATTAAGAGCAAGTTGGCCCCTCTGGGGATAAATTCACCCCAGCTTGCCACCAGCTCCTGAAAGCACAGATTCAACCAGTAAGCCTCTGTGGAAGGAAGTTGTTCCAGAGAAGAAAGAGCAAAAAGGCATTTTGAAGTCATTGGTTTATAAGTGAACAGAGCAGGTAGCCTCGCATGCAGGGTGAGCACTGTGGCATTCAGAGGTGACCAACAACATGTGATTATTCTCTGTATCCTCCTAGTAAATGCTCAGAAATGTTTTTTGTTTGTTATTTCCTAGAGTCCCCACTGAACAAGGCAACATTAGGACTGCCTGCTCCTCCACTGAGATGCAATGACTGCTTCCCTGTCTCTCTACTGCAATGAAGGTACCTATGGATAACATGATGGGAACTGTCTGTCTGCTTCCTTTTCTTTTTTCTTTTTAAGATGGCTATCACATTAACTTTTCCTCACTGTTAGCTGCAGCTGAAAAGTAAAAGCTTGCAATGACTAAATAGATTCACTTAGATAAAATCATAAAAATCTGATAAGGCTGCATCACATCTCTTAAGAAAAAACCCTCCTCTATTCCATCAAGCACCTCATGTTATGAGAAATAGGGACTGTCCTACTATAATTTCAGGCATACTTAGATTATATTATTCTTGCAATGTTTAGTACACATTTATGAAAATTATTGATTGATTAACATCAATGTCACTCATCCCAGTCTACAATAGAATAAAAAAGCAGAGGTAAAACTAGATAAATACACATATTGGAAAAATTATGAATAAGACCTGCTACATATGGCAGAGGGACAATGGTTTCTTGCATTAACTGGCCATTTTCAGATTTTTTAAAAATTGTGCTTTTAAAATGTAGGTTTTTTGTGCATAAAAATGTAATTCTGAGTGATTAAAGAAGGAGATTTCTAGCTAAATTTCACTAAAACATTTCTAATACAGCTTAGTTTTTGTTTAAAAAGAATAGCTTATCTTTGATGTGCTGAAGGACAGATTTGAAGAGGGTGAGTTGTATCTTCAAAGTGTTCTAAGCAAAATCTGCAGAAGGTGGAAAATGGAAGAATTTTGCCCGTCTGATCATCTGAGTTCAAGTTGATTGTGTTGTAATGTCACATGGTATAGAGGCTGTGATTGTGCGTATTGGCATCCCTAAGTGCTATAAACATTACAGAAATAACACCAGGCATCCAGTAGGTTTGCTTCAGCAAGTAGTATATGTGTGTGTGTATATATATATATAAAACCCAAACATATATGTATATCTGCATTCACATACTATATTACACATACATATTAAGTATAGCATGTAACGTACACCATATTTAATACAAATTATGTGAATAAATAACTATTATATAATCTGACATATAATATGTATGGAACGATTATATACAATATAACTAAACTGAGTCCTGCTTCCTGCCCATCACAGGAAGAAGTCCAGTTCTTTAGCTGGATGCATTATACAATACTACTACTCACTTCCTCCTGGATGCAGTCCCTGATAGACTATAATGCAAGCATGCATGATTAGTCAACATGGGCTAGACTGTTTCTAGCCATTATAGAAATGTACAGGGATGAAAGAGGACTTCTCTGAAGTCTTCATACTCTGGTTGTGGGACTGGGTGCCCTTCTCTCCACACCTGCCTGAACAGAGACTGTGGAGCTATTTGGGATAAGGGGCCTCCTGACCAGAAGGTTGGCACAATGCACACTGCCCTGGTCTCCAGGGAGCTTGCACCGAGTGTCTGCTGCTCTTGCTCTGATACTGAAATTCTGCACGGCATTTAATTCTTGAAACGTTTGCACTCTTTTGTTATTAACTAGTCATAGCTAATGACTTAGCCAGGATCTATGTCCCATGGGTCAAAGCATCTAATATCAGGACACAAATCTGTAACAATGAACTAAATAGACAAAGTAGGCAAAGTGCCTATTGCCCTTCTTTTCAGAAATTAGGCCCCTTTATCTAGGTGTCCCCAAAGGTTCATTTCCTAGAATGGAAACACAGAGCAGGCAGACTTGTGGAATACCTTGCACTCAGAATTTCATGTTCATTGTGTATTTTTCCATTTCTCTAACGGCAAGAACTGAAAGCCTCTCCTTGAACAACAGGCTCTGTGTTACCCACGAGTCCACCTCTCCTGGGTATTCTTAGGCTTGTTATTCTTGGTATTCTACTATGGTATTCTTAGGCATAACTCTTTTAAACAGAAATATGAAACTATCGAAAATAGGTAATATGAAGTGATATTTTATTGTGAGACACAAATAAAAGATATGGATAACTTTTTTTTTTTAAACTACTATACATAAGTTATAATTTTATTGCTAATTACAAAATCAAGGAGTCATAAGAATTGCATGTTACCATCTTACGGCTTCACTACAGGACTCCCATATTATTTCTGACTGTAATTACCCATTCTGCTAAAAGAAAAGAAATAATTTTAAAGCCTTTGAATTTCTAACATGACTGCTTACAATACTAATGAATAGGTTTATAGTCAATTTGCTATATACAGTATGTCAGATCCCACAGGACATTTTTCTTCCCATCTTTTTTAAAATACAAATATAAAATGCATCTTCTAAAAGTCTAATGTTTCTTAAAAAAAAAAGCCAACGTTTCTAAAATCTTTTAAACAGTATAACTGGCTATTTAATATATGAATATTTATGGAGTGTTCTGCTTAAGGCAGCAGTAGTTCTGTAATTATAGACTTCAGCTCCCAACACCTTGAAAATGTCAAATATAATTAGATGGTAGAATATGTATTGTTTTAATTACAAAATGGAATAGGAATTTTCCTCTTCCTAATTAGAATAATAAAACCCCCAACCTCAGTTCACATATCTCAACTAATAAGTCTTTATACTCCTACTTCCTTGGTTGTTTAATGGAAAGAGATCCCTCTTTAGACTGTAATTTAGACCTGTAGATGTGGAGTTTGATGCAAGGGGTCAAACTCTGTTTGGCTTAGAGTCTTAAAGCCAGAACCATAATCAGCATAGCTGCTGAAAAGGTTTGATTTGGGGTTTATTTATTTAAAAAAAAAATTTTTTTTTCTTTTTCCTCCTGTTATTTTCTGAAACCGTAACTTAAAGGTCTTTATTAAGCCATAGGGCTTTGCTATTAATAATAATGAATGTTGTTAATATTTAAAAAGATTTTGCTGTATTGAGCTAGGAATTGTCCAAGCATGAGAAAAGATGATCTCTATTCCCTAGAGCTCAACAATGGCGTAGATACCTAGAGATCTTGTAAGGAGAAAAATAAAAGGTGAAAGCCTCCTGTTCGTTACCTAGTGCAGGACAATCCAAAAGAGCATTCAGTAGCACAATAACTTGCCTGAACTGATGGGATATGTAACAAATCTTCCTTCTGGCCAAGAGCCACAAGACACATATCACATATTGCAGAGAACTGAAAGAAGAGATGGCTATGAGAAGAGTTCAGAGGTGGAAGATAACAGCTCTTCAGGTTGCCCATCACTATTCTGTGAGGCATGCTGTGATTGCTGCTGGGGCTGTTTTGGGGTAATCCTGGTTTACTTATGAGGATTAAGACTATGCCAGCACAATTTGTTACTGGTCATATGATTCAGCCTGCACATGGAAACCACGCTGGTCCTGCCCAAATCCCACAAGTGGGCTACCCCTTAGCCACCAGGCCCAAACCTGCTGGGGCATCCCCAGGTAAATGGGTTCTGTTAAATTTCCCTGTGATTAGTTTTCCATGGCTTCAAATGCATGAAAAGAGGAACCTGTAGAACTGAAGCCCACTAAATACAGTATTGTCATTGCTACTAACAAGCCACAGATTTTGTACTGAGTTTGCAAGGACTCAGGACTAGGGCTTGTCAAATATGCTTTGTCTGTACTTGTGTTGACCTGCCTGGAACTTTATTTGGTTTTACTGTAACAGCAGGGTTTCTAGTGACCTTAGAAATTAGGCTATGCCTAGTTTGTTTTACTTTCACATATCTTTGTATGGTACAAGTCTGCATGATTTTTCTGTCTGTATCTAGTAGTAACAAGTAGTTCTTCTTTATAAAATGATCTATTTATCACTAGTGTAGCGCATCCCAGACCCTTTGTTAGGAGCAGTATGATGTCGACAGTGATTCTTCCTCACTCTAGGAACCACTTGGGTTCGTTTTTATGCCTGCTAACGTGCTTTTACACCTTGCTCTTTCTGTTTTGGTCTGTCTTTTCACACTACATTCCAATTTACTATATGTGGCATGGTTTACGTACATTGGATGCTTGTTCTTTGTACCTTTGTTACTCCTAAAATCAGTTTTGTTAGCTGCAGTTCTGCATTTCTTTAGCTGACCATTGGGCACGTTGTTTATAGCCTTGAAGCCTCCTGTGCCAGCATATGCCCCATCTCTTATCCTACACCTTTACCTTCTCCATATTGCACCCCCTGTAATGCAGGAATACAGGTCTGCTATGACAGCAGAGGCCTTGCAAACGGGGCAGTGGAAGATCAAGCCTTAGTATGAAAATCTTGGAGTGGACAGAACCCTAAATAGCCCAAAGTTATTGTTTGGATAGCTCAGCATCTGGGGCGCTGATTTTTGTCTCTGGCCTTCCACCAGGCACACACCCTGCTGTCCTGAAGGCAACACAGAACTGCTTGCTTTTGAGTTAAAATGTAGGACCTTTAACTTTACTATTCCACAGGGTCTCTGCAGGGCCCTAAATTTCTAATTCAAGGTACTCCCTCCCCTTGGAGAATTTCCAAATAATCAAAGCTTCACTAGAACAACATTCTCTCTGCGAGTGTCAGAGGCAAGCCGGTCGCAATCAGATATTATTGATGGTTTCTTAAATGACACCATGCAGATAGTGAGGCTCAAACAAAAAGAAAAGCAACAAATAAGCACACATCCATCTTCCCCCCACCCAGTTTCTCTCTTACCTTGAAAGAATATGCAACTGAGTACATACATAATTCAAAATCTCTGGGAGATTTTGGGAGCTTCTCTGGGAGCTTCTACAAATTCCCTTTCTCTGACACTGTACGCTGGTAGTTATTATACATCTAACTCTTGTATTTGCCAGCACTTAACCAAGCAAAGAGTCCATTCAGAATAACATCTTAAAATTCATGGGTTTTGTGAGAGTGTCACATGCTCAAACGTATGAACCTGTTTTGTAGGTTGCAGTTATGTGACCTCTCTTTGCTTTGCTAAAATGCACTACAAGCATTATCTCTTATCGCGAACTCGTATCCAGATCCTGTGGTGGTGTTTATTGGGCTGTGTTGGCAGCTACCAGCAGACGCTCTTTAAATACGGGTTACAGAAGTGATTAGCTTGGGCTATATTTCAGTCAGGCTAAGTGGGGGAAAAATGAGATGCCTCTCTTGTAATTATAGTTGAATATTGAAGTCACTGCTCAGTGTGCTGGCCAAAATGACTTGAGTGATTTTCCTTGAGACTGGATGCAAATACAAAGGCTATGGAATTGATCAGTTTTACCTGCCTGTACAAAAGACAGGCAGAAAAGAGACAAGCAGTATGTATGTAGGTTTCTGAGGAAGCCAAGACACTATTAGCCAGATGCAGAATAAAGATAATATGATCAGCCCAGCTGTGAAAAAGGGATAAGGGATGCCTGATATGCTATTTGGATCTTCTATATTTTGCAAATAATTTTTAGACTTGAATGGCGCAGATATTTTTAGATCCTTAGGTTGTTCTGCAACCCTTCTACAGCAAGCAAGAAGTTCCTGAACACAGGAGCTGCCTCCTGGTGTTTCTCGTTTTCTGGGAATTGGGGAATCTTTGTAAACAACCAAGTAAATAAACAGGATTGCCTCAGAAAGATAGCTAATGGATGCCATCGGTTTTTCCTCATGGAAAAAATACCAGACAAGTGCTTGGGAGAAGGATGGTCTATTTAATAACTATGTTGTGTTAGCACTGCAAGGCTGTGGCATTGTGGAAGATTCTATTAAAATGTATCACAAATGTCAGTCTTTGAGCCAAAGAATTCATGATCTAAATGACAAGGCACAACAGATGGATGAGACAAAAAAAAAAGGGCTGTGGTGGGTTGGAGGAGACAAGGTATTCCTGTTCTTAGCCAACTACTAACAGCGATTGCAGCTTTCAACCGCCCTGGCTGTTGTCCTGTTGTACTTTGGTGTGAGATTCACAAAAGGCAGGTGCCGAGAATGGAAGGAGGACAAGTCTCTCTTACCCTGACAGGAATGAAAACTGAGGTCATGACTATGACTGCATACCTTCCAGAAATAGGTCAGAAAGAAGAAATAGCATCAGCCCAAATTCTGCCATTTTCTCTTGTTTGCAAGAACCCATGGGCTCCTCACCATGGCTCCTGCTTAGCTGTACCTTCACCCTCAGCTGAGACTGCTGTGCAGGGCTGGGATTATGACCGAGCACAAGCTCAAATGCATCGCAAACTGGACTGTCACGAGGACTTTTGGAGAGATGGTACTAAGCACAGGATGGCTGTAGAGCAGGGGACTTGCTTGACCTAAAAGTTAGGTTTGCAGATTTTTTAATGTTCTAAGCTTAACACTTAAATGCCTCGGGCTTATAAGAGAAGGCATTCAGGCTTTTCAGAAGTCTAAAATTCGCATCTGTATAAAGGCTCTTTGCTTTTCTCTCCAAAGTCAAGTTTCTGCTGCTTCTTGTCCATTTTTTGGATGCAGGTTTCATCTGGCCCAAAGCTGTAAGGAAATGGTCTTTTCTCTAAAGGATTTTTACCTCACCATTGTCTAAGTTTTGTGGAAACTAATTGCAGAGCCATGATATGATGGTCTTTTTCCTCCTAGATTTAATACTACTGGATTTAATTTCAGCTCACAGTTTAATTTCAAATCCCAGGTGTCATTGAAATCTATTATCATTACCATTTTGGAAAATTAAGTTATCCTTATTTCCAGCATTGATTTTAGAGTTTAATTGAATTGTCCAGTGACTGCCAATTAGAGTCTAGCTTTAGAAATACAACAGATATCTTCATGCAACTCCTCAAACCTCTTGATCTTTTGCCAGATCTTAATAGAAAACCTCTCAGTATGTGTAAGACCAAAAATAGAGTTGATGCCTCAGTGTTAAACTCCAATTTATTTCAGAAATCTCAAAGTCATGCTGAATGCATCATAATCTTAAAAGTGCTTATTTCTTTTTTTTTATAAATGTACATGAAGCAGCAATTACACAAGGAGAAGCCAACAAACTAAAAATTGTTTAACAAAAATATTCTCAGACAGGAATATTCTAAAAATACTTTAATTTTAATTTAATTAAGTATATGTGCTTAAATAGAAAGTAAATCCTTAGGCAGAAATTTTACAACACAAAAAACCACCATTTATGCATCTTTCCAGTGTGACTTCAAACATACTTGATGATTCATTATATTAATTATGATTAAAGTAAATTATGATTATTGATTAATTCAGTGATTAGTTATAATCAATGAATAACTACAAAGAATGAGATCTAGATATTGCATGTTTTGTTGATTATGAAACTTTTTTTATGCTTCTGCTACAAGGTTATGGTAAATAAAGAACAGCAGCTCGTCAAAAAAAGTCGGTTGTTTTCAGGTCAGAGTGTTACCAAACTTCAAATAGAAGTTTCCTCGAAAACCCCATCTCTAGGGGACAAAGCTGCCAATCCCTACACAATGCTACAATTCATTCTCCTCTCTAAAACACACTGGCTGCCATGCATAAAAAAAAATTAAAATTCTGTGGGTGCCAACCCTTCTCCAGTGGCTTACTCCCGTGCTGTGTTGCCACTTCTGAACTCCCTACAAACTGAACTTTTGAGTAACAACATCATCAGGCAAGATACAATGTTTATAACACCTCAACTCCTATGTAGCTAATGTTCCACAATAGGCTGTTCTTGTTTAATTTGGGCTGCAGAGTAACAGATTTATAACAATTATGGAAGAAAATCTCAGAGAAGGCTATTTTTTTTCCTACTTTTGGAAGAGGTAATAATTTGGAAAAATTAATCTCCTTTAATTTCTAACATTTTCAGGCCTCCTTTTACTACTGGGGTATCAGGTCAGGAGGGTGGTGCAGGACTGAAAGCGGACCAGGGCCTTCTTTCACTATGAACTACTCAAACTTTATGCTTGCCAAGCAAGTAGCCAAACACAAAGGGAGATCTAACATGTAGCATTTGCACTTTTTTCCCCCCAGGACAGCCTTGTCACAGGTATGACACGTCCCTTTTTGTTCCCCTGTTCTACTCATCTTCTGGTAAAAGCTGGTCGTATGCAGGCTGTACGGCTCTTCTGTAAGCACAGAAGTGATGTAGGGAATGTAACATTAATGACTTGGCCAATGAATTATATAGCTGCTTTGAATGCGTAGCAGCCTCCTCAGGCCTCAGATATCCTCTTAATATTTTGGGGATGCTGGTCTCTAATGTGCTGTTACAAACAAATCTGACATCTAACCTCTGTGAGTCAGCCACATAACAAGGTCAGCTTAATGAGCAGACTGTTAAGTGTATTCCTCCTTCTTCCTCTCCCCTTACATGTGGTTGACTCTTTTGAGAGAAAAAGCAATGCATTTGCAAAGTATTATGCTACTTCCACACAATGGGGATAATTTCATCTTCTACAGTTGGGGTTTTTTGTTGGTTCCCTCCTTGGCTAGTTTAAGCATAACAGAAAACCTCTCTAGAGAGAAATGTGACTATACTGTGCCTCCAAGACACAGCAGTGTAGCTTAACCCTTACACTAGGCCCAAACATCCTGTTCTTAGGAAGAAAGATTTAGCTCTATAGCCTACTCTGCCTCTACTTTTATTCTAATCACTGCACTCCCTGGCTTTTTGTGTCTCTTGCAGTCACACACACTTGCAGGTGACAAAGGTGCATAATTTAAATGAGGTGGGTCAAGTACGGACGAATAGCTGAAGAAAATTCCAGATGTGACTGAGAAGTGGCACTGAGCTACCAAGTGATGTTTACAAACATTTGGTGTTTCAAACCTAGCTCTGTCCGCTTATGCTAGAAACAAAAGGAAATAAAACATCTGGTGCTGAGACACAGTGAGGACTCTCTACATGCATTTATTTCAATGGAAGCTGATGGCCTCCTGCATTTTTCAACCTGGAGTCCTACAATTATAACAGATCTTTGTCCTTTCTGCTGGTGAGAATTCCAGCTCCTTTGGAAAACAAGAAAAGTAAGTAGTCTTCTCGTACCGCAAGAAGTGTTTCCAAACAATTCTGGCGTGATTAACTCCAGGCTGTGCTCTGGAAAAGGAAGGTACCTGTATCCATATGCATGGATTATACCCAAGAGTCTAGAAGACAACGTAAGGAAAAAAAAATTTAACTGTACAAGGGACATTGTCTGAAACGTCTCTGATTTTAGTCCCTGGAAGTTAAGCAACCAACAGATGAAGACTGTGCCACAGGAACACAATTTAGCTGGAGAGTAAGTGCATCAAGTGACTCAGATTGACAACACCTTGGCTGTTTACATTCCCACAGCTGGGGCACAGGATGAAGCAATAGCGCCACTGAAGTCAAAGGCAAAATTCATTGTGACTTCTGTGAAACGAAGAGGTTTTGAAGTGTGACAGTATGGGGGAAGACACTCCTTTTCATTCAACAAGAAGAGATGTATTTTTCTGTCCTGCCTCTAAAGTGTGACTGTTCTGCCAGGAACAGAAACTATATAACCCTGGAAGTTTTCCAGATTCACATTAAAATGCAAAACATCTGTATTTCTTCTGTAAGTTAATATACTTATGATGTACTCTGAATGTGCTGAAAAGAAAGTCATTTAACAAAAAGCAAAACTTATTCCAGGAATACTAATTTTCAATATCTCCCAGAGGCATGTAGACTTTTTACCATGAAAATGCATTCGCACCAGACCAGAAGGACTATGAATTTTCATGGCAGGTTTTGTCTTGTTCAGCTATGCAAATGAAGCTCAGATAACCCATATAGTTTACATAACCCTAGAACACCACAAGCATAATTAGGACTAAAACAGGCCAAACTGCCTGGCAGTGCTGATTACCAGGTTCTTCAGGTGAGCATTATGCACAAGGCAATCTAAAAGCATTCAGCTCTCAGGAGCCTCAGATCAGAGGCTCTCCTAAGCAGAAGTATTACCAGTGTTTTAAAATAATCTCTAAAACATTCCTATGATACATATGATAAATCATCAAATTATTTCATTTTATGAATCATGAAACTTGAAAATATGTAACTGAAAATGTTTGAAGATTTATTTCATAATGCTCATTTGTTTGTCTCTGATGTTTTTAGAAATGACCCATCCACATTTTTCATAAGCTCCATCTTTTCATTTTATTTCATTTCTATGTCTTCCAAAGTTCTAGCCTGATTCTCCTTTTGCTTTTCCTATGTAAATGAAGAATGGCTCTAGTGATAACGATGATCTTGAGTGGCATATTGGATTTACATTTCAACTCCATTGTTGGTAAAATCTGCTAATTTGAATTATTCTTAAATGAGACTGAAACCAAAATCAGGACCAGAGTATTTCTTTTGAAGTTAACCACTGGTCGGCCTGCATACACTCTACGTAATCATATTTTATCCAATCCTGAAAGTTGCTGCCACCCAACATATTTGTTCACAGGAGTTAGTCTCATTCATAACACATTCTTAAGGGTCTTAATGGCAGAAAGCCCTCAGTGTCAAAACTGTATTTGTTTGCTGCTATTTCTAATGATCAGGTCCTTCTGGAGCAGAGAATCTGTCTTTACTTGTTATGTATGTCTGAATTATATTAGTTATTACAGATATTTTTTCACTCTTTAACTGTATAAGATATTTAATTTGTATAACATGAGCACATCCCTTTCCTACTGCTTTGGACTTTTTACTTCTTCTTTGACCAAACATCCTTTTTTCCATCTCTTTCCTTTTGTCTAGAGTTTGAGAGAAAAAACAGCACTTTTCTGTAATGTGTTTTCTAAACAATCTGCTTTTCCTTTGGCCTACACCTCCTAGGTCTTGATGCAAAGGAGGTGACAGCAAATTTTCTTGTTTGAAGGTGCAAACTTAATGTGCTTTTTTTAATTGCTATTCAGGATGGGGATGGACTGTCTGCTGTGAGTGGGACAGGGAAAATTAAAGTGAATGAGTGGCAGAAGAAAAAAAAACCATAAAAGAATTGACAGCATTCAAAGGAGAGAGCTTGAAAGCCAGTTTCCCCATCATCCATTCAACCACTGTTCGTGAAATTAAAAGCTTTAAAAATCAGAGAGCCTTAATTAAATTGGGTACATTTTCTTTTTAAGCAGTTGGCTGTTGTTGGGATTGCATTAGGAACTTGCCTCCTGCTTACAAAGGAAATCCATATTAGGTAGTAATGCCATTCAACCGCACTGGGTGACTCCTCTATCCCTTACATGTGCAAACTTCTCATTGCAATTACATTATCTTTGATTAAATCCCTCTTTTTGAGGTACAACTCAAACCATTGGTTCTCCTTGAGCCAATCACAGCGGAAGAATCTAAGCCATCATTTCCTTTTTCTGATGCTGTTGAAGTGCCGGCATCCGCCTGTGCTACAAAGCTCTAGAAAGGCATTCTCATTAGTCTGATTAGAATTAGTGCACATGTGGGTAAATGCAGGGTGGGAAGTAACACAAGGTAAGTGTTTCTTTCTAAATATCACATGAATTGTCACCCTTTCCCTCAAGTGATTTGAATACTCAACTAAAATGTGAGAAATGGTTTCAAATCCTCCTGCTGTGTAATGGGAGAGGGCTAATAACTCACCAAAGAGTTTCCTAATCCATGTTTAGGCTCAGGGGTATCGTAGTCACCTTTTTCTCTTGATGTTGCTTTTACTTGTATGGAATACCTACATGTTCATTGGTTCAAGAGGGGCCATGTGCAGTTCAATAATTAGAACTCGCTCCCAGGGGAGAAGGGCTTGCACAGGCTCTAGATTCTGCTCCTGTGACTGAATGAATATCACAGAAATCCTAAAAGTTCATTAGGAGATGATTCTCTTAAGTGAGGACTCTGACTCCCTCTCAGAGCAGCTGAGGGTTGAAAAGATCTCCACCTCTTTTTAGATCTAGCTGTAAATGACTTGCTGAAGGCATTAGGCATCCACACCAGAGTGGAGAACTTGCCTGCTTCCTGTGGGACCTGTACACAGAGCTCAGCCTAAGTTCTTCATTGCTCACAGAATCCTTTGCCTTGTTCCTTTAACAGCTACAGGGAGCTTCTAGGGGAACTATAAGTATGCAATTAATATTATATAAGGCAAGTCTTTTGAGCTGCAGGCACGCATTTTGTGCTGCTGCTCTGTATTTCATCCCGTCTTGCTGCAGGCCAAAGCACAAGCCACCAAAGAGCACAGTTCTGTTGTGTCTTGCAGGATCTTTACATCCTCTCCTGCATTGGAGTTAGGCCCAAGCTGAGGTCCAGCAATCTCCCCTTCCTGTCTGCACTCCTGAAGACAGCAGAGAGTGAGGAAGCCCCTGCCTGTTTTTAGAGGTTTGTCCAAGCTTGACCGCTCCCTCCTATACCAAGCTAACGTAAGATAGATGGCCTTGAGCAGGCCTAATTACATTGATAGGATGCCTCTGATGCTTCCATATAACCGGCCTCTGCAAAGCTTTCCAGTTGGTGCAGTTTACTTTGGGTTGGCTCCTGACCACCTCCAGGTGCTTTGGGAGGACAAGGGACAGAGACACTCCACTGTTACCTAAAGTGCCTTCTCAACCTGACCCTTCTTCCTCCCACAGAACCTCCAAAGCCCTTCGAGTCCACCTGAAACAAAGTAATTTTTGCTCTATATTTCACCCAGTGCTTGTATTTTACCATTTTATACATTAAGTATTGAATATACTTTTATGCTTTTATTTAGCATACCAGTTATAGCTAACTTACACCATATTTTACCATTAAGTCCTTCACATTATTTTCCCAATCTCTCTCTGGGGTAAGTTACATGGTGCCCCAGACCGCGTCCGTCACTTCCCTGGGAGTGGGGTCACCTGAAACACTTTGCTCAATCCATAAAACATTTTTACCTTCTTCTTACTGCTTTCCCATGAAAGACATTCACATCACACAGATTTCCTTAGGCTTAAAGTCTGTCTGCTCGTGATCTCATAGAAGGACATAGGTGACTGTACTTTCTGGGGGGCTAAATGCCTCCAAGCGACACGCTGAGCAGCCAGTGCCCCTGCAACTCCACCTGCTACCAGCTGAGCAGCCATAGCAGGTTTTGCTCTTTAAGATGCGCTGGGAACCTCATTCCATTTTCAAAACAGACATTTTTAGCTCTGTTAGAGGAAGCACATAATCCAGGGGTCAGTAAAAACATACCACTGATTATCGTTTCGAGAACACTTCTGTTTTCCTAAGCATTCCCTGACAAATGTGATTTTTATGCTACCAAAGCAACGCGAGCAGCGGTCGCTTAGGAGCCAGCCCTTCTTGAAACATGTCTTCCTCCCGAGAGTTTCCTGTGCACATAGCAGGATTTAGTTGAGCAACCCTTTCATTTTCTGCATAATTTGTAGAAATAATTCCCACTTGAAAAGGCTGCAAAGGGGAGGTTAATTTGCACCTTCTCTTTACGGGGGCGGCGGGGGGCTTCCATGCTGGTTTCGCAAAGGCAAAGCGGCACGTAGGGATTTCGCATCAGACGGTGCAGCAGCAGCGCCAAGGCGAGCTCCCTCTCCACAGGGAAAGCTGCCTTCCCGGAGGACGGGGCTCCGGGTCGCGCCGCTCCCGAGGGGCCCCGTTCGGCGGGGTGGGGATAGGGATGGATGAATGGATGGATGGATGGATGGATGGGGGGGGGGCGCCACTCACCTCCACGAAGTAGAAGCAGGGCAGGAGGGTGACGCTGTCCTTGGTCACTTTGCCCTTCGGCCGCTCCTTGGCGGACATGCTGGCGGGGGCTGCGGGCGGCGGCCCCGCACTNGCCGCCGCCGCCCGCCCGCTCGCTCGTCCCCGGCGCCGTGCGCGGGGCTGACGTCAGGAGGCTGCTCGGCGGCGGGGGTGCGGGCGGCGGGGGTCCCGCCAGCCTTAACTCCTTCGCGCCGGGGCTCCGCCGAGCGTCAGGGCCAGCCGGGATGGACGGGGAGGCGCCGGGGCCGCTGGGCTGGGGCGGAGGGAAGCTTTGGCGTCGCAGCGGGCGACTCGCAGGTGCGCGCCTGCCGGCCTGAGACACCTGAAGGGCACCCCTGCGGGCATGAGGGGGCACGGGGCCGTCCCCGGGGAGTCTGGGGCTTTTTGGCTTGTTTCTGGGAAGTCTTTCTCCGAAACAGGGTAGTAGAGTGGCCCTGGGAATGCCATTCCCATATGGCCAATGTTCTCTTGCGGGTGTACTCTTTATGAGCTGGAATTGCTAATGACAGCTCACCCCAGCCTCACCGCCAGGCGGCGGGAGTGGGGTTACTGGGACTGGGCAAAAGTGGGCTCTTCAGCCCCATGTGCAACACCGAGGCATGTGATTTCTCTCATCTGAGAAGTGTTTGGTGCAGTTCCTGCTCCAATCTTAAAACGAACAGAATTAACCTGAACAATTGTTTCCATGGTGAAGTGCGGTATTTTGAGATCCTATTTATGGATCAAAGTTTGCAGCCTTTTCTCAGGCAAGCTCCTGTTGATGTCAATGAGAGTTACCCTAGTTAAGGCCTGCACGAGTTCTCTGTACAAGATAGCATTTTCATTCTTTTGAAGCCCATTAATAAAGCCTGCAAAGGTTGCCTTGTGCCTATAAACTTATTCTGCATTGTGGTGTTCAGCTTTAACGTTCAAGGAGAGAAATGTGACTCAAGCAGTCATAGTTTATTTCCCGTCCCTCCTTTTTTTGGGGGAACATGGGAAATAACCTGCGTTTCTTGTTGAGATGATTGCTGGTATTTTGGCTCCTGTAGCCGCTGTGCTGTGGCAATGGGGGTGAAGATTCTCAACGGTCCTTTTTCTTTTCCAGCTGTTCTCCTTTAATTTACACACAGAGGATGTGCCAGTTCATGCTCTGCACTGAGCAAATGAGCAAAGAAGATTCACAAGAGGGCAAAAGCAAAAATGTACTCCATGCCTGCAGGCAGGTGTGGAAGGCAAATGTGTATTCGGACTCCAAATCATCAAAAAAGACTTTTCAGAGCTGCAGCAGGTTGCAAGTGTTTCCATACCAACATACAGTCTTGCCTTAACTCTGTTAGGAAGTATTTCCAGGGTTCCTCCTGACTCAGACTCATCAGTACCCCTGTGAAAGGGAGGTCGGGGGGCTACAGGCAGCAGAGATGGCCAGGAGGGTCTCTGAGAGTAGAGGAGCTGTGAGCAGAGGTTTGTGCCTGACCATCACTACTGAATTCCAGGAAATTATTTTGGGCAAGGTGGGGTGTCTGGCAGTGGTACCTACCCATCAGTGATCTAGCCTTTAAGTAAAAAAAAATCCCTTTTTGTTAGCCTTGCTGCTGTAGCAAGACTTTGCTATTGCCAAATATGTAACTATTATTGGGGAGAGTGGTTAATGGCCACTTAGAAATGCATTTACTGTATCAGCCTTGCTTGTTCTGAAATCATGACTCTGTCTTGAAAATCATTAGCAGATACCATTAAATATTACTCAAAAGTGGTTTGTTTGCCTGCATTTCCCACACAATTGCTTCATTCTGGAAGAGCAGGGAGGTTAGGGTGCTTCTCTGGTACAATGAACCGAGAAAATCACGTTGTGTTCTAACTCCAGAAACTGACAAGACCCATACTATTAGTTATATTTTATTATTATACTGCCTACAGGCCAGTTAAGAGTGCCGCTGTGATCATTAGGTACAGTAAAACACAAGGTAGTAACCAGTCCCTGTTCTACAAATTCCCAGTATCAATGTCTGGTGGAAGGATGCAATGCAAGTTGTGTGACTGCTGTAAGGGCAGGAAGAGTTTTCTCACTATTTCGTGAAAGTACTGGTAATGGGAGTTAAGAGAGGAGTTTTATGTGATTTAGCTGAAATGAAGCAATTACTTTTTTGTCAGTGACAGACCTTGACAAAAACTTTTGCTCTTCATCTAGTCAAGTAGAGGGAGAAAGGGATCAGCAATGCCTGGGTCCCAGAGAGTGGCAGGTCTGCCTCGTACTAGTCTAAAGGGGGTATGGATGTGCAAGTATGGCCATGGCTAGGGTGCACTTCCCACCCTTCTCTCCGGGCTCTCACTTGTTCTCTGTTGAGACTCAGCTGTAGCAACCACGTTCTCAAGAGTAAGTAACCAAGGTACGACTAAGGTGCCACTTCATCATTTCACCCTTGCTGTGCCGCCAGCAATGCATTCCCAGCTTCCACCTAACCTGCCCGAGCCTCAGAGTCTGACAGACTCTGTGCAGAGGCTCTGTATCTCTCCTCATCTTGCAGCATCCTGAGAGGGCTGCAGTTGTCTGGACCTTATATCCTGAACTAACATAATGGAGTAAGAGTATTTCTTCTCTGCTTCTCAAGACTGACGTTTGGGTTCTCGTGTGTCGTTTTTCAAGCACATGAATATTGACGGAAAAAGAGAAAAATCCCTTGCTGAGTGTAATGGTGTGGCTTTTGAACTAAGGGATTCATCTATATATTAACACCTGGAAACACACAAGTTCCTCCAATGCTGTTACATCCAGATCTTTTGACAGTTAGTTATTAGAAATTATGGACTTGATTCCTGTTTACATAAAAGCTCATTGGAGTGCTCTAGGAGTATAAGAATCCTTCAAATGGGTATAACACACATTTATATCCTTATCAAATTCCTTAATGTTGCTAGAACAGTGTGAAATGGCTTTTGTGTAAATGAGTATCTCATCTTTACGGTCTTCTAAAGGAAAATGTGTTGGTGGTAAAAAATTCAGAAAACGCCTCCTGTCCATTTCAGTCAAGATAGTCTTACGAGAAAGTGTGGTGGTGCATGACTTATGGACGCCAGTTATCTACGTGCAGGATAGTCATATGTACAGGATCTGCACTAACGCTGGCAGCTTTTTTTACCCGCCTTCAAGCAATCTCTGTAACAGGAAAGTGTCATGGAAACATGTTAGCATAAAGCATAAAACTGCTTGTTTATGCTTTGGTTCAGCAAAACCAATCAAATTCACAGAAAATTTTAAAGAAGTTGGAGAACTAAAAGATAAAATTCATAGATCTGGAGCAAAGGCATCTTCTGACTCATCTGGAATAAGATTTTAAGAAGCGAGATTTATTTTTTCCTTCAACAAAATGAAAACTGCCAGTGAGTGCCCCTGATGATTCCAAGCTGATTTTTAAGAGCTCAACTTGACACAAAACCTTGCCCCACCCTAAAGAAGTATTATCAACAGAGCTTCTTTAGGTGAAGAAAGCACCTTTCTTTCCACTTATCAGGCACACAGCAGCTGAGCTGTCCCAGTTATTAAAGACATGATTTGAAATTATTTTCCAGCATAGTCTTGTGTATCGGCAAAGCTGCACTGTAGAAAACGTGACTGCAGGTCATCATCTCCTTATCCAGGTGCTCTCTTCCCTCTGCAGCAAAGCCTGGCTTTATTCCCAGGCTTTAGTGAGTGCTGGACACAGGCAATGGCTGTGGTTTCACTGCTTCCATGGGAACAGAAAGCACACTACATAAATGGGGACCTGTGCTGTATGACTGGAACCCCTTGCAAAAGCAGGATGAAATAATTTGGGAAAGAATTAGAATTGGCCAAGAGCTGGTGAGTCTGTGGCTGTGCAGATCCACTGGTCAGAGAATGGCACTGGGGCGTTTGTGGCAAGCAGAAGTTTGGCCAGAGGCTCCAGCAGCAGCTGCAGTTACAGTTACCGTTGCTTAGTAGCCTAAGAAAACATGCTTTCCCCTGGTCACCACACAATTTTCCTGCACAAAGGCGATTTCTGGGACTGTGCATGGATCAGGGTTAACTCTTTCATATAATATAGATGGATTTTTTGGTCTTGTTTTGCCCACTGAGTGTGAAATAGATGATGTGAACTCAGCATATTAAACCAGTAATCCTCTTCTCAAGAAAGAGTGGCATATGGGAACTGGGCTCTGCTGTGTCGAACTGACAGATAATTTTTGTTCTGCTTTGCTTGCCATATCAGAATTCAGTAATGCAGCAGAGTGTGTGTGTGTGCGAGTGTGTGTATATATATTCTTTTTTCCCCCCAGTCCCTCAGGAAAATGTCTGTTTGGGGGAATTTGCTGTGTGTATTGTAATTGGCATATTATTCCATAAGCAAATCTGCCTTAAGCAAGTAAGAGGACGTGGCTTGTGTTACAGTCATCCATTTAAAAGATTGTTGTGGTCATAAGACAGAAAATTTTTTACAAATATTTCATGAACAGGCTTTCTAATCTTCAGTGCAGCTACTTTAATATAGTCTGTTACTTGCAGAAAAGAAAATGGTGGCTCCCAGGACAAAGTCCATGTCAGACAACAAGGCAGTATCTTTTCTAGCATCTTAACAAGGTACCTGACATATAAACCTGGTAAATGTGAGGAAAGGGAAAAATTATGGGATATAGCAAAATTGAATAGCTGAATGATATAAAGGGCATCTCCTTAATTATTAACATTTGCGTTAGCTTTTTACAAATGCAAGATGATTTTTTCCTTACTTTCTTGTGTTAGGGCAAAATTTTCCTCTTTGACGCATCTGTAGCTCCCCTGCGAGCAGCACATAGCGCTGTTGGATAGATGGCATGTGACGGCACTGGGAGATTCATAGTGGAACAAGTTCAAAACGTACAAAAGAGATGCACAGTGCAGATGGGAGAGTTAAATTCTGCTTTGAAGTTGTAATTACATCAAGCAATTGTTTCTCCACTATGTCTAATAATCTCCTGTTACTGTAAAGCTCTGTCTTCTAATGTTTTTTCTTTGGCTACTAGATATAGGTCACAGCTTTAAAGTAGCAGATGATTCTGAATGATTCCTGGCTTTCCTGCTGCCTTGTACACTGCAGTGTTTGGTCTAGAAAATGAATTTTACATGTTTTGCATGAGTCATGCTAGGATCATTCTTCTGAATCCGTGGCTTTAAATACTACCTATGAACACACCTACGTAGTATTTTGCAGACATATGTGCCTGTGCTTTCTGGCCCTAGGTGAGTTTTGGGTTGCAAGATCTGTGCCTATGGAAGCATAATGCTGGACTGTGGTTTGTATGAACTGCTTCCCCTTAAGTCAGATTTAGCCCTGGGCTGAGAGTTTGTGTGGCTTTTAGTGAAGCTGCGTTGTGGCTGGCTGATGTGGAGTGTGGGAAAAGGACTTCATATATGTTATGTTTTATGCCCAATATGCTTTTCGTTTGAAGCTAATAATGGCATATTCTTGGTTACCTGCATATATTTGGATTTAAGATCTTAGTAACAGGCATGAAGGTATGAAAATGTCGGAAAGTGAAAATCCCAGGCGATTTCTTTAGCTCTTTAAAGCAACTTTGTGTAGATATCAATAAGGCACAGGTCTGGACTTTTGTGCGGTGACCTGTCACAGGGATTTTGCTTGAATCCGGCCAAGTTACTTATCACCAACTAATTAAATATCAGCCATTTGGTGCATATGCTGTGGCAGAGGTCTAGTGAGAAACTGCAGTCATGCAATTAACAGTAGTATCCATTTGTCCAAATGGAAATTCAGAAGTACCTGCAGGAATCCTGGTTGCCCTGCAGTTTGTATCAAATACAATGTCAGAAAAGGGCTGATATATGTCTGACATTTTGAGGAGTACTGCTACAATAGCCTGTTGATATTAATCCATCCCTTCCTAACCGCTGCACATATTTGCATCTGAACTTTTGCCATTTCCAAGAGTCTGATGTCATGTTTTTCCGACTTAAATAACCTCTTCCTCAAAAATGTTTTTCTTAAAGTAATATGCATAAACACAATATTATTCAATGCATGTTAATGAAAAATGTATGCTTCAAATTCTGTGAACAAGACAAACTGCATTCATGGCTTTGAGAAGGAAATTTAGCAAGTGAATGGTAAAACACAAGATGGTGACTTATAGGAGCTGACAGGAAAAGTGTCTAAAATACTAAAATATGTATTTTTCATAGTGTTCTTAGATGTCCCCAATTCACAAGAGACAAAAATACTTTATTTTTGCAATATTGAAGTCCAACATTAACTTTGCTACAAGAACATCAATTATTTTGGAAGTCTATAGTCGTAGTGCTGTTGGTTGTCAAGGGCACAATTTAGGTGCCCTCAGGACTGAAGAGGCCACCTGCCCCCCCACCATCAAATATTAATTTTCACTGTTAGTTATTGAAACTGAGGCGTAAGAACCTACCCTATGTGTACGTATGCACATAAATATGTTTTTATGTACTTAACGAGGTCTTAGGGCTTAGATGTGATGTGGCAATTGAATGAAAGCGTGTCAGCTAAAAATGACTGCAATTCCACAATAGCACCCAATATATATTAGCATTAACTATTTATGCTATATAGCACCAGAGAACTCTATCACTGAACTAATACAAAAGGAAATGAAATGTGTCTTTTGTTATTTGTATAACCTTTTCCTTGAAAAAAATCTACATCATCAGGCAACAGAAAAACTCTTTATCAATAAATGTTATACAGAAATTGCACAGCTCAAGAATCAGTCTACCATCTTATTAGACTAAAAGTGGAAAAACTGATCTGTGAATAAGTTGAGTAGAAATAACTTCATTGTAAAAACTAGTTGAATACTCACGGAGAGAAGTTCTTTATGAAATCAACACTTGGGCAAAAATATAAGAGGCTATATAGTCATTTTATATCTTGGTTATATGACATGACACTGAAGAGCTGCCAGGTGTTTTTCAGCCCTTTTGTGATCATGCTTAGAAAGCTGTTAAAATCAACCATTACTAAATTAAATGTGGAAAAGTTTGTTAACAGTGGGAATGCAGAAACAAGCAGTTAATTAGATGTTCACCATAGAAAGGGAACAGTAACCAAGTAATTATTCCTTGGTAAAGATATAACTCTACAGTTTGCATTATCACTAGTGAAAATAACAGAGGACTTAGCACTTGATGTTAAAAACTGATGTCTAGCGATAGTGCCTGGATAGCAGAGGTATGCCAAACAGGCATGCTTCTTACACGTACCCTGACACTCTGGGTAGTTTCTAGTACAGAACATAAAATGACAGTGGCAGAAGTGAATATTTCAAATAGATAAAGCTATAGTGCTCAGTCTTCTTCCAATGACATGA
This sequence comes from Chionis minor, assembly GCA_013398295.1. Classification (NCBI taxonomy): domain Eukaryota; kingdom Metazoa; phylum Chordata; class Aves; order Charadriiformes; family Chionidae; genus Chionis; species Chionis minor. Next base: position 1,549,604 of record VZSF01006093.1, on the reverse strand, counting down.
GAAGTTGCAAATTGCAGTCCTTCTCCTGTCATACCATGGAATCTACTGTATATATATTTTACCATCTGTCTGCAGACGTTCAGTAGCTGCAGTGCTTCCCGGGAGTGTGAATTTAGCACATACACAGAGATCAGGAATACTGTCCATGTGCAGTAGGTGTAATCTTATGGACCACAGTGTGCACACAGGTAGTTGGATGCACTCCAGTTTCTATACATTCCCAATGAATAATTGCCTATGCAGTTAATTAAATATTATCTTTATTCTATACCAAGTAAATTGTTCATTGTTTGTAGAAAATTCTGGACTTCTGTCTGACAGAAGTATATTGGTGAAGTTGAGTGCAGACCCTGAATGGAGGTGTTACACCCATGTACCTGTTGTTCCAAACACTGTAAGCCCATATTTTCTGCCACTTACATTTTTTAGTACAGATGCTCCTGCCTTTGAAACTGAAAGAAATGTTTTTTTCAAAATGTAGTTAGTATTGCCTGTATTATCGTTGATTGCTGATATTTTCTTTTCTGAAATAACTGATCTTTTTTTTTCCTCCTTTTATCTATTATTCAAATTATCTATTATTTTATTATTTCAAATGTTTTAGGAAAAAGCAACAAATGAGGTCTTACATAAAAAGAGAGCTGCATATAGTTAGCAAAATATTACTGGACAGTTAGGGATGAGGTTCCATTAGTGTTGAAATAAAAAGTTAGTACTTTTCTTATGTAGAGGACATGAAGTGCAGTGGTTGATAGGCATTCAAAATTATGCAAATTCAAATGCAGTGGTTCTGAACCAGTTCTCCTCAACAACATCAGTGTGACATTGTTATAGTCAAACAGGTTCTAGAGGAAGTTATTTGGCTCCATGAGTTTGGCTTTGGGTTTTCCTTAAAGTGAGTCAAAATGTCATTTTGTTGATCTGAACATTCCCAGGGTGGGCAGGCCAATATCAAGCTTTGCTCTCAATTCCTATGTATACGTTTGCCCTTGTAGAATTATGCTTCTGCAGAGAAGCACATGAGCTCATAACACACATACAGTTTGTTTATTTTTACCTAAAATGTGGCTTCAGTGGAAATACTGTATACTTTACAATAATACAGGGTTGAAATTCTCTGCAATATAGTGATCACACTCAGCCTACTGTAGTCAACTGGAAGTGAAAGACTTTTGTGACGTATACTGGGCTTGCTTTCGATCTGGGTAAGCAGAGATCTCTGGTATTTCATCTTCAGTATTGGGGTTCTTCAATTTAGGTTTAGATTATTCATCTAAATTACTGATTTAGCTTATCACAGTAAATGAGTATTTAAATACTCATAAATACTTATTTAAATGAGTAATTTAAGATATTTATCTTTAAATTATCCCTATTTTGTAACTGAGGAAATTAAATATGAAAGACTAAGACCTTAAGAAGGTCTTATCTTTGCTGGAAAAGCTGTTTGATTAGACCTACCTGGCATAGTTAAACTAGTAAGAGCTCAATATGGATTCAGTGATATTGACAGAAAAATTCTCTTTGTGGCTTTTCACTTGGAGAATAGGAATTCATTATCCTAGTTGTAAGACTTACTTTGTTACAGTATAAAATACAACTATCTTCCAGGCTTCTGAAGTAAAAAAGTCACACTTTCCGCAACATGGTTACACAATCAAATTTTGTAAGCTGTGACAGGGCAGTTTGCCTGAAGGGAAGCTGAGAGCTCAACTAGTATGTTTTGAGTCGTGCCAGTGCCTTAAACCACTCACTGAGCTTCCTTTTCTTCCTGTGCCAAAAACTAAGGGCAAAGAATAATAAAACACTGACTGAATGAATTAGCTTAATAACTGAAGGAAAATTATCATAAGTAATGGCAACCACAATAATGAGAAGATATCCATCATGTAAGAGGGTGATTTGTCTTGGTGCAATTCTTCATTTCGCCTGACTGGCGAAACACATTCAAAGCATTACGACTTTTCACGGACTTTTAAGGATTGTAACTATTAGGCATAACTTGCAGAAAAAAATGAAGATGCTTATTTGTAACTTGAGCAATGTGGACCTGCTGTGGTTTCAGCTGAGATAGAGTTGATTTTCTTTCTATCGGTTGCTGTGTTTTCAAATTTGGTATGAAAGGAATGACCACAATGCATATTGTTTTATTTGTTACTAAGTGATGTTTATACTAGTCAAGGGCTTTTTTCAGCCACCCATAGAAGATGGGAAGGAGCATAGACAGAACAGTAGAATGGCCAATGGAATATTCCGTACCATAGATGTCATGCTTGGTATATATATAAATGGGGGTTGGCTGGGGAGGGTAAATCCATGATCTCTGCTCGGGTTGGGCTGGGCAACCAATTCACCATGCAGTGAGAGTGACTCGTGTCTTGCATATTCTATTATTATTATTACTACTACTAATATTGTTATTTTCCTTTTCCATTATTGTTGTATTAAACTGCCTTTATCTCAACCCATGAGGTTTTTTTCCCTCTCTCCTCCTTTTCTCCCTCTTCTCCTTGCCCTTTGCAGAGTGGGGGCGTGGGAATGTAGGGAGTGAGCAAGAGACTGTGTAGTCCTAGTTGCTGGTCGAGGTTAAACCATGGCAGGGCCGTATTCTGCTTACAGGGATGCCTGTATGTTTTGCACTTGAGAGTTAAATGGGTGGCATTTTCTATGACTATACTCATTCAATAACTTGTTTTGTTTTTCTTTTTTTTTTTGTTTAAATCAATTACTGATAATTAATTCCTTTAAGTAAATGGACTGCTTTAATAAATAGATATTTCTACACATGCTTGAGAGCATATGCATATTAGGATATATAATTTCCAAGTTGTCAACTCTGCATCTAAATTCAGTCTGTCTTCTGGTACATACCTACAAAAATCTGCAGATTTTTCAGATGGCATTTAGGAGTAGGCAGTTATTGCTGATGGTCACAGATTCAGTCCCCAGATAACTGTCCAGCAACAGCTCATTATGTTTGCAGAATGTGAGGAAAATATAAGATGATTTTGCAATAGGACAAGCAGAAGTGGAGTCTGTGTATCTGCTTGAACTGTGAGCAGCTCATGGCATAGTTTGGCAGGAGGTTCTTGTTCTGTGTAGCTGCTCCAGTAAACACCAATGGTAGGATAAAAAGAAGTGGGGAAGAGCAGGGAATTGGACATATGTGATGACTTAATGAGTGCTTTTAGCTTTGTGTTCTTCCATTTAGCACCTGGCTTTCCCTGGGTGGTTGTTCCTGAATTTGACAGTCTAGCGAGAAAATGGCTACATATAAAATTTGGGGAAATTAGGGCTCAGAGTGTTACCTAAGATAAACTGAAGCAGCTCAAGTGTACCTCAACTTTGTTGACTGCAACAGTGCTCTGTGGAAGCATTCAAGAACGCTATATAGTTGAAGTGCTCTAGCGACCATGGGTTCTGCAGGCCTCTGCCTTGTTGACTGGCTGGGGGAGAGTTCTGCTGGCCTTAGATTTCTGCAGCATGTCCCTCAGCCTACTGACATGTCTTCAGAGGGACTTCTGACATCTGTATGGCTTCTGTATAATCAGAGGACTGTAAGGATGTCCCAAATGAGGGACAAAGACTTTACTCATGTAACTTGAGAGGAGTTAGTCTTTATCTTTGATTTTGTAGATGTATATAGTGAATTTAACACCTACATTGATTACATGGGGCCAGCATCATTTCACTGACTTGTAAACTGCCTAAGTGGAAGGGTTGAGAACAGATTCTGTTGGTGTTATGATCTATTCTTTCTGGAATGACACTAAACAATTTAGTTTGCATGGAAAGCCAATACTGTATAATTGCAGACATAGTTACAGATACATACTGCAAGAATATTTGCTGTATTATGTATTGCATGTGAAAAAACGCAGGCCAAAGTCATCGCCTTTCACATCCCATAGCTGAGCTGTAAGAGAATAAAGCTTGCCCAATGCATAATTAAATGCTTCATAAGGCATCTGCTGGCTTGCTTGCCTCCTTGCAGTGTGGTACACATGTAGTTTTAAATAATTATGTGCAAGTATATAATACAAACTTACATTCATTTTTTTGTTGTTTGTGCAGCTCAAATGCTGCACATTGGCTTCTGCCTGTAGCCTGACCAGATACGTGGATTTACTTGCAGGATTTTTATTTTGTTAAACTGAAACAAGGATCTCTGGGTACAAACATGAAAACAGGATTCCTACTCTGAACTTAGAAATCTAGATAGTTTTTCCAGGCAAACTCAAGTCTCACAATAGCTTTAAATAATTCAACTTTGTTAATTTTAATCATTATGTTAAAAAAATCCATTAATGCTTTAATAATTCAGTAACATAAATGGTGATGTTTTCCACACTATCCCAAGATCCTGATCTGTTTGAATTATAGCCCTTTTAATGAATGTTTTATCCATAAATTCTTCAATGACTTAGTAATTCAGATTGAATTGAAACTTATACCTCATTTTTTTCATAGCTGAAGTTTAGCACCTTGGATATTTTAATGCCCCAGCAACTCTGGATGAATCAACTTTTCCAAGTTGTCTGTGGTCTAATGATTACAAAAAATCTAATGATAAATTAAATCACATTGACTTACAGTTTCTTCACCTGGTAGAATAGCTCAAAGTGTCTCTAGAACCTCAAAACCTCAGAAAAAAAATCTTTTGTGACTTGGACATATGATGGTGGTTCAGCAGAGGCTTTCCAGTCCATAATTGTATCCAAACAGGAACAGATAAGAAAACAGAAAGCCATAATTCTATTCCTACCTCTATTCTACTCCTACTCTGTATCTAGAATGGAAATGAAATCGAACATAGATGTACAATTTCAAGTGACAAACAAGACCAGTGTCTACATCCAGGAATGTTCTGCAGTGTGCCACTGAAACCAGCCAGATGGAAAGTACTGACAGTCCTTCAGGTACCTGAAGGAAACATATGTGTAACAGAGATGCTGCTTTTCTGAATGCTTTGAGTTACAAGAATCTTGTCCTGCAGTATTTTCTAAAAGAAAGTCAATTCTTCCAAGTAAATAATGTCTTTTTAAAAACATAAGGATTCTTTATTTTCAGGAAATTCATCCATTACTTCCTTTCTTGTCAGCAGTGGGAGTAAAATGGAGGCAACTTCTCTGATGAATTTGAATGAATGAATACCTCCTCTAGCCTGACAGGTGTGCTGAAAGTTCCATCCTGCACCATGCGAGCTTCTCCCTTCTGCCTAAACTATCACTCTGTTTGATAGGGCTTGAATGCAATAAACAATTTGGGAACTTGGATTTGATGTCTCTTGATATCGAGAGTTTTTATCATAGAGAAGTACAGGATGCACCCATTTTGGCATACGTGTGGCATTAGCAGTGTAAGGAAGACAAATACTTAGGAAAGATCATCTGAATTGGTTTGAGAGGGGAGATGCTGTGTAGTCCAGCAAAATTCAGCTGCAATTCCCAGAGAGTTCCAACCTGAGGAGAGGCTTTATGAATCAGGTGGTGAGACTGACAAAAGAAGCTCCTTTTGAGCAATATGGAAGAAAAGAAGAAAATGTCTTCCATGGACAGACATTACTTTAAATACTGAAATACTACTTTAAAAAGCCCACAGATTTTTGCATACTAGCATCTGAAATTAATATACACCTTAATTAGACACCAGAAATTGTTTAAAATCACTTTTCCCGCTGTGAAAAAATGGGTGTCACCCTGCCAAATTTTCAGCAGTACCCCTGAATTGCACTGAAATAGAATTATTGATATCTTTAATCTAACTCAAATTAAAAAGAGAACTATAGGATTTTGAAAGAAGCAAAAGCCCTACAAATACTTTCTTAATTTCAAATTAATCCAAATATAAAATAGTGTAGTTTTCTTTATCATTCCCAAGAGTGCATTTATGTTGATTAAGGGATTTATTTGTTTGGGATTTAAAAGACTTTGATAACTGAACATCAATATAAACAGTTATTTAGTAGAATGTAATTTTCATGTGTTTTTCATTAATATTATTTGCCTTTCCACCCTGGCAGAATGCTTTCCAGATACAAATTCTAGTGATAAATTGGAAACTGTGACCAATGACAAATTGGACACGTCTAAAAAGACGGAAAATATATGAAGCGGGTGATATTTTTGCTGCTGCTTAATACTTAATTTTACTGTTCTTTGAATGGGCTCATCTGTCTTTCTAATGGCAATAATTCATTTCTACTATTTTTTTGTGCATCTATTACACCACTTTGGCAACAGAGAAGTTCACCATTTTGATGTAAAATTCTACACTTATTTGATAATAATTAAATAAAAGTGTGAGAATGTTTCCTTTCATTCACAGTCAAATTAAGTTCAGATAGTCTGACTTGCTGTTAGAAGATCCTAATGGTTATGAATTTCACTATATTAGAAAAGTAGGGCAAGTAATCAGCAAAACTTTCTTATTTACGTGCATGGCACTTGATGAATATGCAGATGAACCATATCACCATCTTGGATACCAGATGGAAATTGTTTATGACTCTTAGATATGATCAGCTAGTTTATTTATGGTGCAAAAGCAAAATTAAAGGCAATGACTGCACCTATCATCTGAATTAAACAGGTTAAAATGCTACATTTTTAATCACTGTGATGTCAAGATTATGATCACTGTTAAGAGGATAGAAAGTATTAACACCTTCCTGGGAGTTAAAGTGTATCCATTAAGCTGTTAATGGATTGGTGGCTGAACCAGTGAATATCGATTGTGTCTTGGGATATAGATGTAAAGTTTGGAGATTTGAGGAAGAATGCGATACTCCAGAAGCAGGTATCACTGCCCCTAATATGAGCTACACATTTATGCTTGTTCTTGCTACACATTTTTTTATGTTGTCCTTTTATTTTATGCTCCAGGTGCTTGTGAATCTCTTGTTCATGTCTCTTTCACATCATATCCCGATTTTCCTTGCATTTCACCCTCCCAGTTCTATCACTCCATTTTCTACACACCTTTTCTTTCTTCTCTCTTCATGTCTTGTTCACTCCCTCCTACACAATTTCTTACTTTTCTTCCCTCTTCCCCATCCTCCCTTCCTTATCCTTTTCTCTCATCCAGCTCTTTCAGTCTTCCGTTTTGAGCCTCTCATGCTCTCTTATTTACCTTCTCCATGTCTATTTCCAAACTCCCTGCCCCTTTCTCCACAGTGCTCCACTTTTCCCTGTCGTGCTGTCTCCCGGGTACTGCCAGCCAACCAGCCTTGCTTTGGGCAATAGTCAATTGAGACAGTAAGCAGAAACCAGGTGACTAAGCCCTGAAGTGGAGAGCAATATGACACCCTTCTCTTTACCTGTGTCTGTGCCGTGTGCCTGCCATACCCCTCTAAATATTAGCTGTGCCAAGGCCATCGCTGCCCAGTGTGACTTCGTCCCATTTTTGCAGGCAGAAGTGGCACTGAGGAGCTGTGCAAGGTACGGCTGCCGGTCCCATCTGTCCGGCCCTGTCCTGTCCTGTCCTTTCCTGTCCTGTTCTTCTCTGTCTTTCCCCTTCAGTATTTTAGCACTAAGCTTTTCAGGGAAGTTGTTGCAGATGTAGTCAGGAAGTCTCTCTATCTCTCACCCCGGTGACTCCACTGCAGACTGTGGGGAAATACCTGTTGATCTGTGACCGGCTAATAAAATCCAGGGTAGCAATTTCAAGGTGCTGGATGTTGCAGTGCAGGCAGCTCAGACACCACTTTAGCTGAAAAAGATAATGAACACAGTGGAAAGCAGTTCCTCTTGTTGCAAAGTTTGGGAGAAAGAGCATGTGGTTTTGACATGGAGATGGAATTACAGACAGATTACCAGTGCCCTGCTTCCCTAATCACTTGCCTAGCTAAAGTTCTCAGATATGCAGATATGTTGGGTTTTTTTCTATATCCATTTCATACCATCCAATTGGATTGTTTCCAAATGTTTGGGAAAATGCATTTAAAATGTGCTTCTCTGCATTGATATCAATATTATGAACTGACACCTGAGGGCACTTTTCCAGTCTGTTGACCTAACCTTTCATTTAGAATATATGTAAAGGATATCTGGTGTATCAAAGATGTGGTGAGAGACATTGACAAGAACAAAGGATCAAGCTTTACCTCTCCTTGCTCCAAACAATACTTTTTTTTCATGGGCGTTCTCAACTAAATAATCATATTTCTTGCCTAGAATATTTTCATCATCTTTTTTAGGAAGTAATATCTCTACACAGAGGATTAGAGAAAGTTTGTATCTTTTTTTAGTTTGCTTAATGTGTACGTCTGAGAATTCTCTGTGTGTAGTTAATTTATTTCTCCAGTGACTCAGTTTTCCCACTTGTTTATGTGACTCGTTCCAAGACTGATTGAAGAGGGACTATTCCTGAAACCCAGAAAAATTGGAATTATAAAATCACCTCCAGCTGGAAGGTGGCATTGGCACAGCGCATAAAACTTCTCTTGTTTCTTTCATTAACTTTGTTCTGTATTTTTTTGGATCTTAAGCTGTCTATGCTGAAGTAAATGCTTTTGTAAAATGGGGACAATGTCCTTTTCAGTCTCAGGAGATGATACAAGTGTTATGTAAACTATAATTAAATTCAGTACTGTGAGATCATTAGAAGAAAGTCTCTTGTTGTTACTGTAACTCTAATCTTTAAAGATACTCAGTTGGGTACAATTTCTAACAACATTAGAAATTTCAGTTAGTTGGAATTTTTCAGGAACTTCTAAAGATGCTGGAGACCTAGAATCAATACTTATGATCTTTGCCTCTCTATACATTTAGATTTTAGACTGAGTCCTCTTCCCAGAGGAGCTATAGGGATCTTCTACTGTCCCTAGAATTTTTAGAATCAGGTGTGAGAATAAGAGGTTCACCCCCTACTCTGTCTAACCTCTTCCAATTGTGCTGTCACAAAATGGCAATACAGCAGTTGTTAGCTACCTCTGTGCCTCCAGAAGAATATCCATAAAATACATAAAGTTCCTCTAGGAGACAGTGAACTTGAGGTTGTACCTTTAAATGGGTATTTTCCATGGCTAGTATCTTTTTTAATGCAATGACACTGTTTTAATGACACAAGGGATGGCTTTTCATGTAGAAATTTCAGCAAAAGCAAGAAATAAGGGTTATTATTAATACTGTTCTATGAATTAGATGTCACAGGTTTTCCTTTTAGATATGACACATAAGATTATTATATAAATGTAATAATGTATCATTTTTTACTATACCTGAATTCTTAAGTACTTTTTTGCTCAATCTTTTCTGGGTCTCCAAGGAGTGTTTTAAAATGTAAAATGGGAAAGAAAAGAAATGACGGTTGGCAAAGCATGGCTGAGATTTTCTTCAAATGCAGTAGCTATTTTTCCAATTTGTTTCCATTATGGAAATGTGGTGAAACAGTAGTGTTAGCAGTGTAATGATCAAATGCCATGGAAATTAGTTCTGAGTAAGACTGGCTTTTGTATTTTGTAAAACTGTATTGAGCATGGGAGAAATAGAAGCTGACTTTTTTGCAATTTTGTAACAAAAAATATAATAATTTGTGATTTATACGAAGTGTGACTAAAACCATACCTCTGGCATGTTCAGGAGGGCAAAAAAAAGCACATATATTTGAAGGGAATTTTTCCAGGTTAAGTGTAATATTCCTGTGTGGTTTTTTACTTCAGGAGTTCTGTGGACTCAAGGGATATGAGAGAGGAGAATCCTCATATGGCTCTGTAAATGCAGGTTACTTAGATTTTCAGGTCACACCTGCAACCAGAAGATCTGTAGTAAATAGGTGACTTCATAAAAAAGGGAAAAAAGCATTTTTCTGAGTTATTTGCTGCTAGTTAATCTACCCCTAGAAAGAAGATTTGCAATAGGATACAGAGCAGAGAGGTGCAGATTACACCTGATATAATGTGGCATGCATTAATTTTGCATTAAATGCAAAAAATTGAAAGGAATTATTCATAGCTATTCCTCACTCCCGCCCTGTCTCACCTCCTTCAGATAACCTACTCACCCTCCTGAGAGTGAAACGCTAATGTAAGTGCCACTTTTATCTGGAATGGATTTTACAGTGATCAGCATAGCAGGACAACGTCATTCCTTTCCATAGTTTCCCTGTAAAAACTGTTGAAAACCAGTAGCACTCGATTGTCCTCGCTCCCAGCCTTGAGCGCTTAACCTTGGAAGGGAGAATCATGCTGAGTCCTTGCCTCCAATGAATCCTCACCCGCAATTAAAATGCTGCAGATTTTATTAGTTGTTCACTTATACCTGGTAACATCGATGTCTTCAAATTATCCTGAGCTGACCCCTGCGCTGCGCTGTTTGTCTTCTGCTGGTTTGTGAGAGAGTTATTGAGGAGAACTGGGCCCAAGCAACTTGCTCTGTACAGGTGCCCAGCAGGGCGTCCATGGAAATGCTGGTCACTGCTCAGCTGTGCCCTCTGCTGAGTCTGGCTTGTCTTGGCTCCCGGCTGGTCCTGCTCAGCTGGCCTACAGCTTCCAGGGCTTAATGGCTCCAGGAAGGCAAAAACGAAGGTTATGTACCTGTGTGTTCTGCCCTTGCTCCTCTGACCAGTTGTATTAGGTTGTCTTTATTGAGATGTACTTTAACATAATCACTTTTCAGATTAGTATTGCACTGAAGACAGGAAAATCTAGACCCAATTGAAGTTCATGAAAACTGTAAATTAAAGTGTTTCATGAGGACCTGCACTCCTTTGCCTCTCTAAGGAAATAGCTTACTGAAATGAATCTATGTTCCTTTTTTTTTAAGCTGAAAAAGGATACAAGGAAGGAAAAAAGTTAAATCAAGCATGCATAGAACTCACATTTATTTGTTATACACACAGGGCAGTTTTGTCTAGAGTTGCCTGAGATTTTTTAAGATATCTTTAACATATTCTTTCTGAAATTTTGATTCGTCTTTTAAAGCATCAAACTTTCCTGTAATAATATTGGTATTTCTTGCCCTGTTGATATGGCTTACCTAATTTCAGTACCATATAAAGTCAGATCATTACTATAAAATGTATCTTTGTGAGCAGAAAGGGAAAGAAAAACTCAAGAGTGGCATAGCCAGGAGAAAATTATTTTGTCTCTCTGCACAAATGAAGGGAAATGTCATCATAGATCAGTCATTATGCAGTATATATGCATAATGTATGTATTTTTTCCTCCCATTTTCTCTCAGTCAAGTCTGATTATGAGGGGAAACTAAAAAAATAATGGACAACTGGAAATTGCTGGGATATGTTGTTATAGAATGCTTTGAATATTATTAAATGAATTAGTTATACCATCAGGGGAGAGCAGCTGTGTTCTGAACCAGGAAATAGCCTGATTCTGCCTTCATTTTTATTTAAAGCCAGTGAAACTAGCATATGACTGAAGTCAATGGATCTAATGAATGTTCCAAAATATCTTCCTGGTAGCAACTACTCAGAACATAACCACCTTGTGTGCAAAAACCTTTAGAACCAAATATTGCTTTGTGGTGTTTCTGAGTCACTCCTTTCATTTTAGTAGGATTTGGGAACATAGTTTAGTGCTTTGTTTTTATGTCTCTCCAAACTATATATTACAGAAAGAAAAGGTTATCAATTCAGCACATTTGTAGAGCTCTACTTGGTGAAGGAGCTGACTTAGTATAGTTGTAACACAGAAAGTCCATTTGGAACACTTTGCAGGAACAAAATATTCATTCCCTCGCAATGTGTATTTTAGACAATTATTTACTGTATATTTTAGATCAAGTTGTCTCATATTAATTTTCAAATTTGAAGTAGACCGAGGGCCCTGTAAGGCCATATTTCTCTGAATGCCCTGGATTTGAGATATGGGAAAAGTGGGACAGTCAATCTGAAGATGCAGCACCAAAGGGAATGTATACTTTGAAACATATATGGTTGTCTTCAGCTTCCTCTGGCAGGGTTTCCCCTCTCCTACTTGGAAAGGCAAGGCTATCTTGGCACTTATAATACAAAGATCATGGTAGTTTTCAGGGATATGTTCTATGGGGAAAACAGATGAGATGGCATGGAGAATAACTGCATTTTATAATTTTTATAAATTCTATTAATGCTGGAAAGAAAAATTGTCATTATGGACAATTTTTTGTCTATGTTCAATTGGTAATTTTTTTATGCTATTAGCCCACTAGTGCAGTGATTTGTGTTTAATGAAAATAGCTATATAAGGAAAAAGATCCTTGTGGTTAAGCTGTCTTAAACGTGTTTCACAGAAGAAGGGTAATTTTGCTGCCTCCCCAATGAGGTGGGTAGTATATAAGCTGCATTGTTCTTGGATGCCTCACGGGGACTGTGATCTGGCTGTTCTATCATTCTTTATATGATAACACCCTCCCTCAGTACTGTATTCTTCCATGTCACATGGAGGCCACATCTGGGCCAGATGTCTGGGCACAGATTAATTCTGCCCAAGTTTAGGCACGCAGCCCCCAGGCTTTCCACGTAGTCAATGGAGAGAGTGAGTGTGATTTGTGAGAGAGAGGCATCTCCAGAGGGTGATTTGGGTTTTAGGAGGACTGGATATACTCCCTGAGATTCCACTGACTTTTGGTGTAGTTGTAAGCTCCTGGCTGAGGTACTGCAATTAAATGACTAAATTCCAATAAATCCAGGCCTTGGTATGCATTTTATCCCCCAGGCGATGCCAGGGAGAATATGTCTCTTAGAGTGTCAGGATTAATTTGAAAAGAGTACATCTTACTTAAATAGCATTAAACTAAGACCCGATGTGAGTTGCAATCTTTAGAATGTATTTTCAATTAATGTCATGCCAAATTGTGTTTGTGGTGGAAACCCACAGATACGAAATTTCATAGGAAAGATGAAATCACAACCTCATGTTTCACAGATTGGAGTCCTTCTTGTTATAGCAGTTCGTGTTTGTACAAGGGTCTATCTGTGCTCCAATTGCAAAAGCACACCAGGCAGGACTGATTTCATGGCTCAGCTGGTAGTCTTTGCTCCACCATGGTAACTGGTAAATTGGGCTCAATGCAGAGATGTTATTCTTTCTTTCTCCAAAATGGAGAATTTTGTTTTGACTTCACTGGGACAAGAGACAAGATAAACCTCTCAGGGTTAAACTCCCTGTCCTTGCTCGGTAAGGCTGAGATATTTTAACTACACCCTGACATTAAACTCCCAGGTACTAAATCCTGCATTCTGTGATGCAGGGTTTTAGTGCAGAGCTCCATTTGTTCTGAAATATTTAATAAACTGTTACATTTTTTTCTTAGTAATAGGATAATGGACCCCTTGAAAATGACTAACTTGGTCCTGATAGTTTTATATTATTTAGAAATGTGAAGAAAAGTTTGACTCCCATTATCACTGAAGCAACACAGTCCAAAGAGGAAAATCTGCCTGATACGGCATTGGGTGTTTTTAGCACCTCTCATCCTTAGCTTTAAAATGATCTCTAAAATGCACATTTTCTATTTCAAATTGCTGATGGTGTAATTAAAATAGATATTTTTACTGAGATTACATACTCTTTCTTTTTACAGTGCTAAGGTACTTTAGGATATGACAGTCTTAAGTCCTGAACGTACCACCTTGTAAAAAGCTGTTATGACTATGTTCACTCAAAATCTCATTTGTGCATGCATAACTCACTATATATCCTTTTCACGGCCTACTCCAGATCCTCCTCTTTTCTTAATAAAAACCAGTCAGAGAAGGATAGGGACACACATTTTAAGAATGGTGTGTTTCAAATATTTTTATTTCAAATCTGTTTTAATTTAAATAGGTTTCTTGAAATAAATGGAACTTTCAGGCAAAAGAGTGAGGAATCCCTGTTTATACTAGGTTAGAAATATGCAAGACTTGCAGCATTCCCTTAACTTCACTCCCACCCCAATGCTGCATTTTCCCCTGTCTGGATTTTCTTCTTTCTGATCTTTCAAATTCAGCAGGGAAATAAATATACAACCATCTTCTACCTGTAGTCCGAAAGAAAAAGGATTATAACAATGCCAGGCGTTGCATGGATACATAACATGAGTGGCCATCAGGAGGAAGCCTGATGTTTCTGCCCTGTTCTGAATTGCAGTCTGCCTGCAGTTACGGTTGTGAGATCAGGGCATCTTCTGTCCACGTTTGTGCTTTGCAGCACCAACAGTACAGTGGTTCAACATATTACATGGGGCATTAAGGCAATTCTCTTTCCCTTTGAATGTTTTTACCTAATGAACAAATGAATTTGCCACGTGTCACTGAATATCATGAGGAGTAAAATCTCAGTATTTTCGACAATATCTCTACCAGAGAAAACCTTCATCTCCAGGGTACTAGTCATAAATCGAGAGTTTCTGAGTGTGATTTCAGCCTTGCTAGAATTTCTGGGGAGGGAGGGAGGGCTGTTTTTTACAATAAATACCGAAGGACAAACATCTTATTGATAATATGAGATATTCCATATGCAAAATTCTCTAAATTTGGATAAAGCTGAAAACATTGATTTATCAAGTCAACAATCTTACAGAGAAAAGGCATAAAGATCTCACAGAACTGAAAAGCAAAAATCATGTGAAATTCAGGAAGAATATCATTGCTGTCCTATAGTAAACACTACAAAACAGTGCAAAGTATGTTAGTATACATGAAATTCAATGAGATTTTCTCACGGGGGATCAACATATCATCAAAATCCTTGGGGTCTTCTTTGGGGTTATAGCTAGAGACAGCTTTCAGTTCAGATAATGTCTGATGTCTGCATCTGTAACTGCTGTAACTCGGTTGTGCATACTGTACGGGAGGGTTGTCCACATGCGTGTATACTGCACTGGGTAGCTCTAGGCCCATCCTTTTAACTTAGCCCACCCCTTTGTCACTTTGCTCTGTTTCATATGTATCAATCCGTATGCATACTCATGCACGCACAATTAGTCTGCTTGTTGGAGACGTCTGAATAAAAATAATAGCGTATGAAGGGAAGGGAAGGAAAGGATGTACAATTGTACATTTGTCCTCTATTGCACAGTTGTCCTCCATTGTACAATGAAGGACCACAAAAAAAATCAGCGGATGTACCACTGAGTAAATATACAGGGCTAAGCACAAAGAAACCTTGCTGCTTCTTTTTTTTTTTTTTTTTTTAAATATCTAAATATGTCTGTGACTGTGATAAAAAAGAAGTAATAATTGTTTGTACGACCCTCTAGACAACATATATTGCAAAGCACTATATAAAGGGTGGGATATGGACTCTGAAAATTTTTGTGAAGAGGGCTTAATTTAGAGTCAGAGCTGATCTGCTTGCAGTGGCACACTTCAGGAGCAACTGTACTGCAGTGAAGGGAGTAATCCCAACACACACTCAAAATCAGGCCAGTCAGATTGCTTCTGTATTTCACGTTAGGTTCAATTAAACAGCTGTTTCAAACGTTTGCACTTTGTGATGGTATTATCAACTCCTGGAAAGTCAGTACTTCTGTACTAAGGCTCAGTCTTGTCTGTATTTGACTGCTTCAGTGTTTTTTCTATAGCCTAGAGAGCACTCAGTAAAGAAGAAGATGGGAGCAGAGACTGACATCCAGGCATGTTTTTTAAGAACATCTTTAATGAGAGGGAGAACAAGTACTTCACTTTGTTCATTCGAGCAGAACAAGTTATGGTATGTCACTAATACAGACTGCATGTGCCCATGAACCCAGGCATGCTTCCTGCTCTGCTGTCTGCTTTTTTCTGTGTGGTGGATGTTTCACAGAAACTAAAAGGACATGAGCCATTTTATTTCAGTCCCTGCAGCTCCTCAGTGCAGGAACATCATAGATTTTTTTTGAGATTTTTTTTTTTTTTCCCTGGGAATTATGATGATCTCCAGACAACGGTATGAACAGAAAACATGAAGCCTATTTCTTCTCCTTTCAAGTCAACAGATATTTAACCCTAATTTGAGGAGAGAGGTTTGTATTTCCTATGATTAGACAAGCTGTGCAATTTCCCTCTTGCACCCTTCCCTCTTGCAATTTCCCTTCCAGCACCCTTGGGCACAAGCAGCAGCGAGCAGCTGCCTGCATGCAGGGCTGGAGCCCTCTGCTGAGTGCTGAGCCCTTGCAAACGTAATGCAGACATTGGTCTCCTCTCTGCATTTTTCTGCGGTTTTGGTTTTGGGGCTTTTTTTTGTTGTTTTGGGTTGTTTTGTTGTTTGGGGTTTTTTTTCCCCCAGGCTCCACTCCTTTTATCTTAATTTCTTTCCATGGTGCAGGAATGCGTCATTAGAATTTTGACCCAGGTTCTTGTCTGTTGGTCTGTGGGTTCCATGTGCAGGGTGGGTGGGCAGGAGGCAGAAGCAGTGGGGGACTGGCCCGGGCCTGCAGCTTGGGCAGGGGGCGTGAGGGTGAGGAAAGGGGGCCTGGGTAGCACTGCCACAAAGCGTCGTGGGCCCAGGCTGGGGCCATGGGGGACAAGCGTGGGCGGTGGCAGCAGTGGCTGGGACACAGCAAGAGAGACGCCAAGGGCCACGTCCACTTCTAGCCCTGGTGTCCAAACAGCCAAACAGGGATTCTGTTATAGGAGATACAAACATGTTGTCTTTTGAGCGTAATTGATCTGCAAAAATCAATCAGCAGTGATTCACGTTGCTTCTTCCTTAGCTACGAGGGACTGTCAGTTATGTGTGCATAATCCTGTTTCAGCTGGCAGCGGCAATCCCTGTTGGGATTTTCCACAGCATCGACACAGTGCATTTTGAAATTCAGAAGTGAATATGCATCAAACCAGTTCAGTCAAAAAAAAAAAAAAAACCGCACCCAAACATTTGAGCTTTTTTTTTTTTTTTCTCTTTTGCAATGGGTCCATGTAATCTAGAAGCAGTCACATGCTATTAAGCTTTTCCTTTTTATTCTATTATTTCTCTTACTCCTTGTTAGCAGCTGTAAGCAGACGGCCGCTGTGAGCAGCCTTTCTACGTGCTCGGAGCCCCCCTGTGGGCAAGCGCGGGCTGCCAGCGCTATGCGATGCCTTGGCTCTTCCTTTAATTGCCTTTTAAAAGTAGTTTCGGTGCTGTATTTTTCTTCAACAGAAACATTTGATTGCAATAAAAGCCTGTAAGGCAGTTTGCTTACATAGATACCTAATGCATATGGAAACTTCCTAAAGACTCTTGTTACTTTGCACCTGATTCTATTAATGTTGACTTAACAGGCATAAAGAGTAACTATTGTTGCTAAAGATAGTAATACTTTTAAATATTTTTAATTACCTAAAATTGTCTATCCTATGGAAAAAAGGAACCAAGGAGATTGAAATACGCAGTGAAATGCTCTTTAATGCAGTGAGGAATATTTTATAAGAACTCACACAGACTAAATGCTCATGAGTATTTAGAAAGACTAATTATAGTTAAAGACTGCTCTACTGAGCACAGGCTGATGTACAACCTTGCTGTGTCTTCAGAAATCTTTAGAGTGTAGGACGCAAACCAGACTTTTTTGAAATCCAGTACATGTGTATTTGCATGGCTTACAAGTGCTTTTTCCATGCAATGAGTGAAGGATTGGTATGTAAATAAGGAGACAAAGTATCACACAGCTGTAGCAAAACTGGATACAACTCCCCTGGAAAAATGGAATCTGATTTCTAGGGGCAGTGATCTAAGAGAATGAATCTGTGCAAAGCTTGCAGGATGTAAACAGTAACGCTTTTGCTGATGTCAAAGGCTTAATGAGTGGGGAATAAAGTGTTCTGGAAGGCGATATATTGGATTTAAAAATAAAATAGTCTATATTTGCACATTTTTTCCAATAGTTTTTTCTTCTAATATACATTTCCAATCTCACAAATTATTTGTGGATGTTGACAGAAGACATTTTCTGCAGTAGAACTATTCAATTCAATTTATGAGCGATATGATGCTTTTCCATATTGAAGTTTACATACATTCGCTGGGACGTCCTTTGCATGCCCTGCAGCACCCGGAATCTTTTGGCTTTGGGGCATAAAATGATCAGCTACTGAGACCAAGGAGAAGTTCATCCTTCTATCAAACAGTGCATTTCTGGAGTTTAATGTTTTCTGGAGCAGTAGTGGTTGTTCAGAAAAGATATAAAGCTAGGCAGATCTTTGATATTTTCCTGTATAGCATTTCTAATATTCCTAAATTTCTACAGACAGCTAAAATAGAAAGCAATGTTGCAAGTGTTGGTCTACACAAAACTTGCTTCCTTTACACAAAATTTTCCACAGAAGGTAGTTGGCTAATTCTCCAAAGTAGTAGGATTTGCTGCAGAATATTATTTTTTATAGAAATGGAAAATATTAAATAGGTATTCAATAATGTTAATCAGAAAAAATAATAAAGCATATTTCATTCTCCAGCCACCAAAAATCCCCTTGCACAAACACTTTTCCTCTGAATATAGAAAAGAAACAGCAATTCCATTAAATGCATTAGCGACCAGTGCATTTCTGCTGAGGTCCCTGGTTTGTATTGCTATAGCACTAAACAAGTATAATGCCCTTCTACCTAACGGAGTCCCTCACTCCGAGCTAGGCAGCCAGAGTGGGTCCTAATAAGACAGTTTAAAGAGGAGAAGCTTAAACTGGTTCCCAAAATATATTTTCTATCTGAAATTATGGTCAATAAAGGGACCAAAAATAGGCCAAATTGGTGTATTCCTTCTGGTCAGGGTACAGAACAATTATTTTCATAGAAATACTGAGTTTTACATCCAACACCAGATGTACCATTTCCATAGTCCTAGAGTGAACAGACAGGAGGTAAGGTGAGGATTTTGTCTTGGATGAATGTTAATACCATTACCTTCCTAACACTTTTTTATTAAAATTCTTATTAGGAACAGAACTAAGATGCCGTAGAAGGAGTGACTTCCACTAAACAGATGTAGCATGTATGACTTAAATCTTCTCTAAGCTGCATACAGTAGCTTAGTACATTTCCTGTCACAAAAAAGTGCGTATCTGACCACTATTTACCTGTCTTCCTACCCCACTCAAACACGCCATACTGATTTTGTACCAGATTCATCCAATAAAATAATGCTTGGGATATTCTTCCTATAGGATGGGGCCAAACTATGAAAAGACATGCAGCTTGGTTTGAGACAGGTCTCTAAGCAACCTATTAGCTGTGGCACAACATCCCAACTTTAATGGCTGTACTCTTGATGGAATATTAGCCTGTGGCCTTTGGTGGTTTGTATGCCTACAGCTGACACCTCTGAGAAACGGAGGTACCTTTGTCACAGTCCAAGTACAGAAGAAAACAAAAGGCACCTGGGAACATTAAGAGATGCAGGTATAGATAACAGTAATACAAAAAGGCAGAGGTACTAGCTTCTTTTTCAAATTTGGTTATTTAGCTACAGCAAAAAGATCTTGAGATTTTGTGTCAAGTCTTTCTTGAGCTGCATCCCTTATCCTTAGTTTCCTGGGAAAAGATGTTCAATAATGACACTGAGGGTTGCTAAGTATGCGTGAAATGCAGGTACATGGCATACTAAAACAAGTGTTACTCCTTGCAGTAATGGCCACTTGAAAAGTACGGCTGTAAAATTCTGCAGAACTTGGTTTCAACTCTCTCCTGCCCAGTCCCTCCCCCAAGATATTTCTACAATACCATGGTATAATATATTGGGAAGGAAACAACCTTGACAAAGTATTTTATTTTCTAGTAGTGACAATGTAATCTTTTTTTTTTTTTTTTGGCAGGGATATTTCCTAATATGTGTCATTGGTGGTATTTTTGTCTGGCTGTGTTTGTACACCATTCATAAAAATCAAGCACAAATGGGTTTTGTTACAGGAATTACAACCTTCCGCTTCCTACTATCTTTCTACTACCTATCTACTTTGAGGTTTCTTTTGTGTACATTAGAAATACTGAGAACAACTTATTATTCTGGGAAATCATCAAGTACATATTTACGTACCTTGAGATAATTTGAAGGAAGCAATTATACAAAGAAAAATGGAGAGACATCTTGGTGGAAATTGACCTATGGGGAGGTAGTGGTGTGATGAGCAACTAGCCAGTGTAGGGCCACCCAGGGACATGCTCAAGCTGGTGGACCAGGGGTGTCAGCAGTACTTACTCCTGCATAAATAGATTTTCATTTCCTTTCCTCTTTTTTTTTTTTTTTTTTTTTTTTTTTTTTTTTTTTTTTTTTAAATCTTATGGGTTGTTCAAAATGTGATGTTAAGCGACATTTGTCCTCCTGGCACTGCAAACAGGTACACCAGAAAATTTTTGAAGAGTATGCAGCAGGTAGGAATGGGTATAATGGACTATAGTTTGTCATGATGGTACTTAAGCACATTCATATAGGCACTTCTGAAATAATGAATTTTTTAAAAAGTGCTTCTAACTTTGAGTGCTGTAATCAAGCAGACCAGCTCTCTGCCTAGCTAGTTATATTGTCCAGTAAGAACGAGACATAGGCAAATTTTCAGTACAAAGGAGGTTAGGAGTGCTCATAAATTCATATCACACTTGGAAGTGAAGGCAGGCTTTCTGCCAGGGTTCTGCAGGCAGCGTAATGACTTAATTCTGCTACATCCGCCTCTGCACTTTACTCTACAGTTTTTCTTAAACTTATACCTGTACTGTTCACAAAAAATTTGTCTCAGATTTACTGGATTTCAAAGATTCACTTGTGTATTAATTTTTATGTGCTAGCTATTTATCTGGTGATTCTGTAGTGTTGATATTTTAAAACTGACATCATTTACAGAATAGATGTCTGTTCATTTTTAAATTATATGACAGAAAATGCAATGGTTTTGTTTTATACTTTTTGGAATGCTTTGTAAAGGCATTCAGAGAGAGACAGTAGCATGATTTATGTTGTTTCAAATCTCAAAAATATGCCAGGAAAATTAATATGGTTTTCCCCTGCATAGTTCTTATCTGTTTTTGTTTGTCTCCTGTATGGCTGTCATCACCAGTGAGTCTGAAGGCCTTTCAGAAGATTAGTAGGCCATGTAATTTTTTTTTCAGAACTCGTGACATCAGTTCATTCTGCCTCATTCTTTCCTCTAGGTGCAAATTTTATGAGATAGGCATTATACAAGGGAAGCAGGGAGCCTACACAGGCTCGCATTGCTCTAGATTTATCCTGGAGCTGGCAGTCGTCCCGCTGAACTGGAGCAGGAGGTAGTGAGGCTGGTGATGGCTGAGCATTCCTGTGGTAGTTCTTTCATAGTCTTTAACTTGACTGGAGAGGAGTTCTAGTCCCTTCAGTGAAAATCTGTAGATGGTAGAAAAGTCCATTGTGTCCCTGCATTTAAACCCAGACTTAGAGCAGACTTTCACAATTTTGTTTAACAGTTTGAGGATGAAAGCTGAGACCCAGAACGTGACTCAATGCTTTTAGGGAGACAGCAGAAGCCTTGAAGCTTTGCAGTGGAGAAGAGCAAGAGTCTGATGTGCTTGCTTTAGTCCATGGTGACAACACTAAGTTAGAGCTCTATAAAGACTGAGAGCTTCATTGCATAAAAGTCATACATAGAAGTCTAAGAAGATGAGAATATCTACCCTCTGTGAATTGACAGAAGCAGATATACAGGTAGAGCAATAAAGTCTTGCAAGAGTCAATTTTTCTTTCTGTTATCTGACAAATATACTTTAAAACTCACTCTGTGTAAATGACAAGCAGATGTTGAGGACACCTTAAGCTAGCACTTCACTAACTAGTAAGCCTACGTGACACCAGTGTTAATATCTTCAAAGGCCATTTTTAAAAGCTATGAATTACATCTCTAGAAATTATATCGCCAAGTATTTGAAATCCTGCACAAAAGTATACACAATGATATCCCCAAAGTAAAGGCACAAACCTGTTCAGAAAATAGCAAGATGTTGAGATCTTTTTTTCTACACATGAAGGCCAAAAGTCCAATTCATTTCAACAGAAAAAGGAAGGATTAGGAGTCTATTCATTCTTTTTTTTTTCTTTTTCCTTTTTCTTTTGAGCTTGGAAAGAGGTGGGAATAGCAAAAATAAATCCTTATCAAGAACCGTTAAGTTCTCTTCCAGAATCTTTCAAATATCACAATTCAAATTATCTTTCAAATGTCAGTGTCAGATTTCAGTGTCAGGTAGTCACTGCCTGTTCTATTATTACTACTGCTGCCTACCTTGAAAAAAGTCTATTCGCTATACATTCTTTTTAAAGATATGCAGCAAGATGTTAATCTGTCTTTCCATCTATCTCTTGTACTGTTTTTAGTGCAATAGCATCTGGGCCTCAGGAACAGATGCTATATTAATGTTAGTTAAAAGAAAAACCTAGAAAAGACTTGAGACTGTCTGAGGCAGCGGGATGCATTTGCACCCTTTTTTACTTTGTAGTGTTTACAATTGATGCATTTCTTTCAGGGAGGTCAGCCAGAATCCTAGTAAAAATATAAATCATAGCTGCAGCTAAACTGGAGATTGATCATGGCTATATTTGCAGTTAAAAACTTTTTAAAAGGTCAGTTTTAAATACAGTGTGTGCTAAGTTATCAACTGTGTGTTTAATTGCACAGAAGTCATTTTAGGTTGCATTTCTCTTTGCCCACACAGTTGTTTGTCTAGAGTATACTAAAGCTTTCAGTGGCTAATTGAAATGAATATAGGTCATTGCACATTTTCAAATACTGGCGTTGTCCCAATAGTCTCTGTTAGCTAATCTAAATACTTTTAAAAATATTTCAGCTAAATATTTTTCCTTGTAAGTGTGGACAGTATGATAATTTGAGTTTACACCTTTGTTTTTCCCTTATTTGTTGTGACTGACTTTATATTACAAGTCGCTTACAGCAGTGGCTATCTTTCCATATCTGCCTGGACAGCAGCTAATACATTTGGAGTATTATTGAAACTTTAACGAATATTGCTAATTATGCAACTTCTTTACAGGCTTCAGCAGAGCCACATGGCACTGCAACATTCTTAATCACAAAGAAACTCCCATAGTATACAAGCCATTTGCAAGATGCTTTCCAACAGGTCTCAACCAGTTGAAACATGTCTGACCTAAATGCTTGAAAGTCTGTTGAGTGTGAAAGAAAAACACACATCTTCAAAAAGAAGAGAGGTGTTTTAATAACATTAAGATGTTCTAGTAGCAATGCTTTAACTTTCTTTTGATCTGTCTTATGCTACTTGAAAGTAGTGCTAGGCAAAAGGACCTATTTTTGATAGCAAGAGATCCTTACTCTTCATATGTACAGTAGGAACTTCCTGTAGGAAAGGATTATTTCATGTGGTAAATTGTAGAGCAATAAAAAATTATGCAGCAATCTTCTCATAAACAAGAAGTAACAGACTGTTGCTGAAATAAAATGTTAATTGGTAACTGTGAGAAAGAGGCTTTTCTCAGCATGTCTTTTATGGAAAAAGAAAGACATGCAGTCTAAATAGTAGTTTAGCATTATTTTTTTCCAGAGCATATGAATCTTATTTTTCAATCACTTTCATGAATTACACATGTATTCTAGGACATGCCCTTAGACTGCACTGTCACTTCATACAGTAAAGTCCTGGAAGTAGCCATGGATGAGACTGTAACTTCCAAACAGCTTTCCAACTCTCAAGTCTTTTTTCTCTAAGAATGTGGAGTTGAAGGTTTTTTTACCAGTACCAAATTAAGCCCTCTGGCTCTTTGTCTGCAAAAAGGTTATGGAATGAAGGCTCATTGATCACTGTATGCCTATCCATTCTTTATAGGATAAAGAAATCAGGCAATCAGAAATAGAGATGTAAATGTTCTTATTCACTCTTGTTTCATTACAAAGGCACATTTCAATCTTAAACTCAAAGCACAGGGACGCTGAGTGAGAACAGAGGGCCATCTATCCTGTCTCCTGTTTCTGACTGTGACCTTTAAAGGATGCTTAAGGAAAAAGTAAAAGTAGTGAGTATGGGAGAGTATGGCTTAATGATCTTTCCCCTGAAAAAACATCCTGAATTTAGTGATTCATTATCTGAAAGTTGATCTGGATCACCACGTTTAAAAAGTGATCATGTCCTCAGTGAATGCATCTAAACTCTTCTGAGAGCCCTTTTGCAGCTTTGGCTTCTACAAGAATATAAAAATTCCAAAAAACTTTCTGAAACAATAGATTTCTTTTCTTAGTGATTGATTTCTTAATGCTATAATAGCAAGATAAAGAAAGTCTAGGCTGTGTCACAAGCTGAAAGCTACGCTGGAGCTAAGCTTTCATTGAAGAGCAGGTATTTTCTGGTAAGTGCCTTGAGGTGAGAACACTTACATGGACTTTTTCTACAACTGATGGAATCATAGAATGGTTTAAGTTGGAAGGGACCTTAAAGATCATCTGGTTCAAACCCTCCTGCCATGAGCAAGAACACCTCCTAATAGACCAGATTGCTTAAAGCCTCATTCAACCTGGCCTTGAACACTTGCAGGGATGGGGCACCCACAGCTTCCCTGGGCAACCTCTTCCAGTGCTTCACTGCCCTCATGGAGAAAAATTTCTTCCTAAGATCTAATTTAAACGTACCCTCTTCCAATTTAAAACCATTACCCCTTGTTCTATCACTGCATGCCCTTGTAAAAAGTCCCTCTCCAGCTTTCTTGTAGGCCTCCTTCAGATACTGGAAGGCTGCTATAAGGTCTCCCCAGAGCCTTCTCTTCTCCAGGCTGAACAACCCCAACTCTTTCAGCCTGTCCTCATAGCAGAGGTGCTCTAACCCTCTGTTCATCTTCATGGCCCTCCTCTGGACCTGCTCCAACGGGTCCATGTCCATCTTATGTTGGGGGCTCCAGAGTTGGTTACAGTATGCCAGGTGGGGTCTTACAAGCGCAGAGTAGAGAGGGAGAATCATCTCCTTCGACCTGCTGGCCACGCTTCTTTTGATACAGCCCAGGACGTGTTTGGCCTTCTGGGCTGCCAAGTGCACATTGCCGGCTCATGTTGAGCTTCTCATCTACCCCCAGGGTCCCTCTCCTCAGGGCTGCTCTTGATCCATTCTCCACCCAGCCTGTATTTGTGCATGGGATTGCCCTGACCCATGTGCAGGACCTTGCACTTGGCCTTGTTGAACTTCATGAGGTTGGCACAGGCCCACCTCTCAAGCCTGTCCAGATCCTTCTGGATGGCATCCCTTGTCAGCCACACCACACAGCTTGGTGTCATGGGCAAACTTGCTGAGAGTGCACTCAGTCCCAACACCCATGTCACCAACAAAGATCTTGTAACAAAGATCCAACCAGGCAGTTGTGCTGGTCACACACTTTTGACACTACTCAGTAGGGCTGCTTTTACACACTGATTTCAACCCACCTACATTCTGTTTCATCACAGTAGCCCTTCTTGTTTCTTCATGGTCTGCCACATCTTTACTGTGAAATGACACCTCACTATATTTAGGTTTATATCTCTTTCCTGGCCAGCAAGTTCTTTTTGATCCTGATATCCTCATCACAACTGCTATTTCAACATGCTTTCCCTGTGGAGGTTCTTTTCCTTTATGCAAATTTCAGGTGTTGTTTACTTTTTTTTCTAACTACTTTTTTTTAAAGACAGATTTCTGCAGCTATGTCACTGACTCTGGACCTGATGCTTTCTTTAATATTATCTTTTGCTTCTCCTTACTGTCCCTTCCTTAAAAAGTCCTTCCTTCAGAAAAAAGTCCTCTACTGAGTCGCTGAGCAATCTAAAACCTTCTTTCTAAGATTAGTCATTGAGTCATCTCCCACTTTATTTAATCTTATATTTCATACATGTTCCTTCTCTTGGGGCTGGAAAAATTCCATTAAAGACCAGATAAGCCAGTCTTTCCCAGCTGGCAGAGACATCTTTGATTCTGCTTTTGCTGGAATTTTTCAGTGACACTTCTCAGCATGAAGTAGGATTAGTGGATTCTTCTGTTCTCCCATGATGACTTCTTGTAGTTCAGGACAACATGTATTCTTGCTTCTGCCACACCACATATCTTTCTTACCTCCAGATCAGCTCTGATAACTTGCCCATTGACTTTTTAATGAAAATCCCCAATCATCCATACATATCTGTTTCTCATGTTGTCAATACGCTTCATCCCCTATCCCTCATTTGTTATTTCTTTGTCCATTATTTTTTTTCCTTTTCTGATCTCTGTCGTGATCTTCTGTGTAATACAATTCATTGTCCTCATGACCCTGCTTGTTTTCGTTGCCCCTTCCTCTCTTCTCATGGAGCTAGCTGCTTTTCTTTCCCTCTTGGTGTGTCTCACAGTTTCTTCTCTTTATTTCTCCACCTTGATCTTTCAGTTGGTTGTATTTTCTCTTACCTTGTCTTCGTGCCATGAATAGCTGCTTTTTCTTTTCTGTGTCTCTGTGTTTCAGATCCTCAGTTTCTTCAGGGATCTACAATTCCTGAATCTTCCATGCTGTCCTTTCTTTTCTCCTCTGTCATGTCCTTAAATCCCCTTTAAAAACTTGATTCTATGTACCCATGGCAACACTCACTGCAGATTCTGTGACCAAAGCAAGCACTGAATTAATTCTGCAGTGCTTTTCTTGTTTACCATATCACATAAAAATGGGAGAGCTGAATTTTTGTATCATCTGATGAGTCATAACTCTCCACTAGAACTGATGTTCGAGCCCTTTTACTTAGACCTGAGTGAACAACTCCTAAGGAACCACTCATTTAGTGAAAGTAACCCTTTTTTTCTTTTTCTCCAATTATTGTGAAACAGAATCTGTCGGATTTTTACAAAGAGTAAATATTGAATGATTGGTTAGGATATGCTGAGCTTTGGAATATTCCTCCCAAAACCTTTAGAGAAGAAACCCAGCAATGGGCAACGCCTATCTGGTATGGTGAGAGAGGAAATAGGATAAACCAACTTTGCTAGCAGCCATCTGTTACTCCCACAGATACTGCTGCCTTGTGCATGAATGATTAAAAACATGTGAAACAATGCAGTAGGTTCTGTCTGGGGGGATGGCTTTGCAAACCCTTGACAAATGCTACTAGGAAGCTGCAAGTCAGTAAGAACAGCTACTGAGAAGCTCATCACATCATGCCATTGAATGCTATATGGATTCAGAGCACAAACTAGCACATTAGGGAAACTATGCAGGTGTAACATATGTAACATGCACGTTGTCAACTACAAAATTAGGAGTGAAATGCAGAAGTGACTGTGATACATAGAAGGATACCTAATACTTAAGCAGGTATGTAGGTGTATGTGGGTGTTATGGTTTGAGAAAACCCGTAACAATTTATTGTTGTTTAGACAATTATTCTCTCACCTGATGACCTCTTCCCCTTCGCCACCCAGGAAGGGGAATCAGGAAGAAAACAAGAAAACCCAGTGGCTGAAAGATAAACAGATTTAATAGGATAGAAGTAGGTGATTAACAGTACTAACACAAAAGAACCCATATTGATCCCAGTACCCAATACAAGGATTATACTCAGCCAACTATATCGGTAGGGAGCCGTGCACTCCCAGCAGTGGACAGTAAAGGTCAGACACTGCAAGTGCTACAGCTTCAGGAAGAAGGGAAAGCCTCAGGGATCCAGCACCAGGGCAAGAAATCCTCTGGATCGCCGCCATCAAGGGAAAGCCATCAAGGAGTGAGCAAGGGGGAGGGAAACCAACTTTGCAGCAAACTTTCTAATTGATATTGAATGTGCCATTGACGGTATGAAATAATGCTGTTGGCCAGCTTGGGTCAAGTGCCCGAGTCTCGCTCCTCCTCACCCCTGCACCTGGCAAGCTCAAGAACACTGAGTCCTTAAAACCCACATATCATAGCTGGCCATAAAATAACTACCTTCACAAATTCAGACACTAGAGTCTTACACAAATACAGCTTTCCTAGGCATTAGGAAAGAAATTAGCCCTGTGTTGCTCAAACCAGGACATTGGGGTTGATTGATCTTGTGAGATAAGGTGTTGGTATGGTTTCTCACGTCAGTAATACTAGAAAGAAGCTGCTTATCTGATTATACAGATTGTGGAGAGGACTAGTTCTTTTAGCAGAAGACTGTCCTACAAATAAGATGCATCTTGGCCATCTGTTGCCAGATGGAAGTGTTCTACTTCTGAATCACTGGCTGCAATGACATATTTAGAAAATGAATCTTTCATGGATAGATCCACAGCACAAACTGTTTGTGATGAACCTCACATACACATGCTGAGGCTATATTTTCTGTTTACTTGGCCTTAAGTTCTAGTATGGCTATATACTCCTGTGAACATATTGTTATTTAGTTAGCAAATCCTGTAGTTCGCACCCACCTTTTGTGAGATATTCCAGTTGCCTGAGTAAGAAGTATGTAATTTACCACTAAAAAACGCAAACACAATGTAGAGGTCCTATTTCACTTTTATTTTGAAATCTGTGATTTTATTTGAGGATTCAGCATATGTACTTAGGTGGCCAGTGTGGGCAGTGTTTTGGTATTCAGACAGGCCCAGAACACAGCCAATTGACTCATACACCTTCACTTACAGGCCTGTACTTAAGTTTCCCCTGGAAAAAAAAAAATCCCTTTTGTTCTTTAAGATATTTACTGAGATTTTTTTAGTGAACAGAGATTAAGAAAAAGGAAAAAATGGTACATAAGATGAGAACTTTACGATTATGCAGTAAAATTTTAAGTCATTACTGTTTTAATGAAGTATAAAGATGATTATCATGCTTAAGTTCTTTGAAGTTTAATTGTGGCTTTTTGCACATATTATTATGCACAAATTAGGTCTTATGCAGAAGCTCAGAACCATTGGTGAATTTTATCTGAGCAGAAATAATGCCAGGTTTTAGTCTTACATGAGCTGAAATAAACTGGTTTTTTGGCCAAAAGGAAATAGAACAAATAAGTGGAATCTGAAGAAACAGCATTTAAAGAATTATATATGAGAGCCTCCAACAAATTTGTCTAAATGAGAAATAACTGATAAACAGATTGTTGCAGTGTCATGGTATACCTCTCTGATTTTGCAGAAGAACTATACCCATTCCCATCTGTAGTTGCATCACATCATTTTGGCAATACAAAATTTGCTTAGATAGTCACATGAGGAAATACTTAACAGATTTTAAGATACAGTTTAAAGAAAAGCAGTAGCTAAAGAATGGGAAAAAAAACATTACTGTGTCTTCAGCTTCACAAAAATCACCATCAGGAAGTCTTCAGATCAGCAATTCAAGACAACTTGAGATGCAGCTATTATTAAATACAAATTCATTTTGATATGCATGTGCCCACAAGGATTTCTGCTTCTTCTTTGTATGTACTTTTGGTGAAGATTGAAGCAGTTGATTTTTTTCTGGCAAAAATATTTAGAAATAGCAAATTTCACAGGCTGGCATGTGAGCTAACTTTTAATTAATACAAGGTGGAATTGATCCTTGTAGCAAAAACAATAATGCATGGCATTTACATCTATTGAAAGCTAATCAGTATAACTCAAAATTTGGATATTTGGCAATAATGAGAATTAAAAAATCAGGAAAGAAGTGCCAATGCTGAATAAATTTGATGAAATCACTGTATGACCTCACTTACTCTGTTATTATTTTATTCTAATAATACCGTTAATGAGACACAGGAAGTACCTTAATCAGCTGGATAAGTTTTATCAGCAGCTGTTTCACATCTGATTCCAAATGAGGCTATATGACAGATAGGTCAATGTCCATCTCTTACAGAGGGCTGACTCTGCATCCGTCATTGGTATTGACTGTGATTGACCAGTACCAGAGTAGAAATAAGCAAATGTCCCTGCAGATCCTATATGGCAAAATGGGAAGTGGCTAGAGAAAGTGTGGCTGTCCATAAAGTACTTCAGGGACCCTAAACACTCAACAGACCCTTGACTGAGGCAGTGAATTGTGGGACAAAAGATGCTTATCATATGTAGGTACAATCATGGATGCATCAAGCAAGCTTGACTCACCAACCGCCTCCACAGCACTACCAGCCTTGACTGAAGGGCTCTTGGCAGCAGTAATTCTAGTATCGTCAGTGTGCAACTAAAAAAAAAAAAAAAAAATTTAAATTCACATAATTATGTTTTATTTGTGAATTATTTGTTCAGAACTTTTGGGACTCAAGAATTCTTTACATTGGATTTAAAAGAGACCAAATATTGCTACCGCATTGCATGACCTGTGTCATTCATACCTCACTGGCCATTGATAATACACAGAGAGCTGCAGCTGATTTTGCCTTGCCTGGTAAATCCAGGCTACAGAGCAAGCTGCGGTCTAAGACTAACATTCCACATATTTGAATATTTTGATTCTAAAACAGAAAGAAAAATGAAGACAATAAGCTATTCAAAGATCTATATGGGGAATTATTCCAACAGTTACACTATGCTATTTTAGTGAGTGTCTTTGCAGAGATTCCCACAATCAGCAGCTGACTGTGGGAAGGTGTCTTTGTAGGTACCTTCTGAGTGGCAAGGGCTTCCTCTTATGGTAGAGGGACATTGTCACATCTGTGTTGGATGGGATTTCATGTCAGCACCAGGATTTTGCTCCTTCACTCCAGTGGGGCCTTTTTTTTAAGTACAAAGCTATAGGATTAAGATTTGCCTTGATTTCACAAATGAAGTAATTTTATGAAATTCTTTTATTGGTTAATCCCATATTAATTTGCCTGCTTGCAAAACAAGGGCATTCTTCTCTCATCTTCTTAACATGAAAATGACCTTGTTATTTCTGATAATGCAGCGTGTTGGGCAAAACTTAATCCTGTCACTACAAACGTAATCCAGTGAATCCTCTTCTTGCTGATAACACTTTTTCCTATTTGAACTCCTGTGGGAGCTTTTGATTTGGTGTTTGACAGGCTTCCAGGTCCTCCTAAAGTTAATCTTCAGATAATGAGTAATCTAAGAAAGAGAGTGATATAGTTTCTCTGGTTCCTAGCTTTCATCTTTTGTGGTAATAAGATTGTCTGTCAATACTGTTTCTCTTCTACACTTTTTTAAAAACACATTTTATTTAATTTCAAGACACGAGAGCACACTTTACCTCTCAATATTATCATAAATGTACACCCATCAGAAGGCCAGCAAAGAATGAAGAAACAGCAGACATTTGTGCAAGATACGTGGAAATCACTGAGGCAAATACTGTGATGGTGTACGTTGCTCTGCCTCCGATCTGCTGATAACATTCTCCTCCACATTTCGTTTACTCTTGACCTAGATGCTGCTGTATGTTGGCAATCACTGACAGCCCAGCAGACGCCATAGGAACCTGGTTGGCGATGTCTAAAACACTTGTGGTGTGGAAAGTTATTAGGAGAATATGGCAAAGAGTGTAACTGCCCTGGGCTTCCACGGGAAAGAGCATCTGAGTTCATTACTAAGGCTCACCAGTTAGTGGCATTCATGAGTTTCAGGTAGCAAAAGCAGCCAAGAGTGCCTTTTCCTGCTCTCATCAGGGTAATTTGCAATTGTTCTTCTCTCATGTGGCTCTCAGCTGATAGAAACCTATTCTTGCACAGTTTAGATTTCATTGGCTTCACACTTTGCTTTTGAACATACATGAAAATGTTGACTTTGATCTGTATGATCTGTGTCCAAGTTATCTTACATAGTAATTTCTCGCCCAGTATCTTTGCCATCAGTATGATATATGTTACTTCTGTCCCTTTTTCCTGCTACGTACATGAGAGATACATTCTCTCTCCTATTGGGGAGAACTGGCTATCAGGTATTTCTAATCTTATTCTGGCAGATCTGGAGTCTGAAAGGATCATCATTCCTATTTTTGCTTTTTACAGTGTTTTTATAGGAGAAAAGCAATTTGGAAAAAATGTCACATATTTGGCTGAGAACAAACTCCCCAGCATTTTACTATTGAAAAAGATATAGACATTAGTGTACAAAATTCTCCATTTTATTGCTCCTATCTGAAGATGAGTTCTTTGATATTCTGTAGTTTGGTTTGATATTCAGGTTACATTAGATACCAGTCTCATCTCTAGGCTGTCAGTTAATCAAGCTCATTTGCTGTTCATAGAGTTGCAGTTAGCTTCCCGTTGCTGTGTCTGTCCTCTCTCCTCACACCCCAAGATCAACACTAATATCAGCATCAGGGAAAAGAGACTTTTAATTACTTCAGCAACAAAGCTTGAAATGCAAGAGGAATCCTCTTGGACCAAAAGGAATAGTATGAAAATGTGGAAACCCTAATGAACTCTGTTCTTCTAAAGATTATTCTGCATATACATTTCAGTATTTCCACCATGAATATGGTTCAGTTTGTTACAATATTTTTCTGTGTTGATTTTTGTCAGCCTTAGAGAAGCTAAAAAATCAGATAAAGCTGATTTTTGTCAGCTCTAGATCACATAAGAATTCTTTCTGCTATAAGAACAGAGACTTCATTTTCTGTGAAAGCCTGAGTAGAGTTTGAAAAAGCATCTGTCTCTACGTGTATGTATGAACAGAAAGGTAGCTGGAACACAGGTAAAAATAAAAAGTGAAGTCTTCGCTAACAGTATTTTCCATGAGTAGGGTATGAACTGCTGTAAAAATTTACTTTAAATAATGTTTTTTTTTTCATCCCAATGAAATTTGGCAGTGATAAGAGCTATGAAATTCAAGGTATAGGTACAAAACTCCTCAAGTTTGTACTGTAGCTATAATTCTTGGGTAGCTGGACATTAGGGCCGTGCCTTTGTGCTCATCAAGGCAAGTCCACTGGGTGGTGCAGCAACTCTCAGTCTGGCCACCTGCAGAGACAAAATAACAGACAATTTGAAACACTGGAGTAACTTGAGACAAAGTGGTTGGCTGAATTCTTAGCCACCTTCACAGCTAAGTGTTTGACTGATTGGTACAGAAACTATCTAGCTGGGAATTTTGGACTGTCCTGAAGGCTTCCCCAGGCAGCTCCTGCCATGCCCAGACCAGTTTGTGTGTTTCAATGTGTTGATTATCAACCTGGATGGAGAATCTGGACCTTCCAGGAACTCCCCAGCTGGTTCATCTTGGAAAATTGCTTAAGTTGTATATAGATATCCTTTAGCCCACAAACTCTAAGCTCTCATGCTTTACATTCATGAAGAACGTTGGCCCTCCTTATGAATAGATACTGATAATAAACATACACAGATTATACAAATGATAGATATAAATGTCAGTATCTCAGAGGAAAGTATCTTCATTGGTTTTCTTTATCTTTTTCTTCATTAAAATGTCATCATCTTCTCAATTCTCCATTATCTCTATAAAGACATTTGGCAAATAAAAATGGTTTCCTATCATGAAGATTTGTTTTCTTCATAGCACAGTGACCTTATTTTCTTGTTTTCTTGACAAATTCAACATTCCCCAGACATATTGTCTGTTTACCTTCTGGCAAGCCACTACATTTTTACCACACTGGGGAGTATAAGTGCTACAGATAGTTCTAGTGAGCTTTATTTGCATTTTAGTAGATTTTTTTTAGCTCAGAGCATATCTTCATATCTCCTGAATTATCGATAAGTACTTTTTCCTTAGTGTAGGTGAACTTCACCCATAAATGGAATGAGACAAATGAAATAAAATATGCCATTTGTATTTCTAGCTGAATCCTAAGCTACAGGGAAACCTGTGATGGAACAGACATCTTGTAATGATACAGTAGTATCTTAGCACTTGTGTAGCAAGCTATGGAAGATGGGCAGCACCAGGCTCTCAAGTTGCCTTCTCACTGGCTTTCACCAAAAAAAGGGTATGCCGAAAGGCAGTCATACAATTGGCAACTGTACATAATACAAATAGCAAAATAGCGAGAAGGGGACACCCTTTCAGAACTAAGGATATTTGATTTAATTTTGTGTCTCTGGCAGAAATGCGGTATTAAGTAAATCACTTGAAGTCATATTCAAGCTGTGAGCCCAGATGCTTCCTCTTCTGTTTCTGGGTAAAGTTGGAAGTGCTTAACTCTAGGCTTCTTACTTTCTTACATTAGAAGTTGGTTAGAGTTTCTCAGAGCTCATTGCTGATGTCATATCCCAAGAGAAGGTCTCCCTGTGAAGCTGAAGAACCTGAGCCAGTAGGCATGCCTAGAAATCACCTATAGAATCGATTTCCAGGGCAGCGACTGTTTTTTGTAAAACATTCTGCTGTTTTGGCCATGGTCTTGCTGTCAAACTCCATTCCCCTTTTTACGCAGTAGCTGAAGGTTTCCAAAAAACACCCTAGAAACATGAATGCAATTCTCTCATGTTGAGGAAAGGTGCTGAGGCTTCTTATAAATTGAATGGATTTTGATCCAAATGTGATCAGAAACATGAGAGCATGTTTGCAACACCTGTAAAAACTGAGGATATTCAGCCTACTGTTGCCAAGCATGAAATTCACCTGTGGCTCACAACCAGCGTTGTTCAGAGCTGCAGGGGAGGACTGCCACTCAGTCAAATACTGTTGTCCAGAGCTCCTCCTGGTGTAGATGTGTGCTTGCAGTCTTTCTTCCAAAAACACAGAGCACAGATGTGAACATGGCTCCCTAGTCTAGCAGCGAGGCAGATTGGTGATGGCATGTGGCAGGGGTGGGCTTGTCTGGAGAGCGATCCTGTAGGCTGCTGCTAGGCATATCCCTGGAACAGCAGCTGGAGGGAGGCAGACTGCCTAATGCCAGAGAAACTGTTTCATAGGCTGCCTAATAACTAGTTACACGAAAAGACTTCATATTACTAAACCAGCTTGTTCTTTACCAAGAGATATTTATAAAGGTGCTTATAGCATTTCAGCCATGCCCTCACAGGTGGCTTCTTGATGCCTCATTCAGGCTCACTCATCTTCCTCCAAACTCATAGCAGACTTATAGCAAACTCAACCTCTGGAAAGGCAATTTCACATATAGTATGTGTTTATCTTGTGTAAAGGGTGTTCCAGGCTCCAGACAGCGTCCGTCTCCATGTTATGGAAAGGGAAATTCTGGGGCACACCTCTACAGTTTCATCCCCATTTTGGTGCACTGGGACTGTTAGGCATTGGCAGACACCCATCTGCAGTACTTATGCAACATTGACAAGAATATGTCTTTTCGTTGATGCTGTGCTGGAGAAGAGGAATCTTAGGCCCTTTTTAATCTTGAGGTAGCAGCAGAAGAGTGGCCATGTGTTGGTCGTTAATGCTCAGAGCTTGTTCTTTTTTCTTCAGCGTACTGTTAGCACTCAATAAATAATAGATAACTGCTATGTTGGTGTCTCTTTAATGAGCTGAGCCTATAGTCCCAATGTGCAGTAGCTGTGCATGCACATGTCCATATGTAATATTAATGGTTGTATTATGTAACTGTATAATAGAGCATCAAGGAGTCTCTGGGACTTCTTTGCCTCAGTGAGGATTTGAATGAAATATGAACAGCAGAGTTTGGCCCTGGATGCGTACAAGTAAATCGATTGACAGCAGAGCCACCGTTTTCTATTTGCTCTATAAATAAGTTCAGCCTTTAACAATCTGAGAGCGATTTCAAGAACTTATGCCATACCACTTGCCTATGAAGCATTTTCTTGTTCGTTGCTTTGTCTAAACACCAGCTGAATGAAGATGACCACTGCTGTGTTTGATAGTACCAAAGACTGGGCTAAAAATGCCCAGAGTGACAGGGTCCCAGCTGAAAAGCTCATAGCTCCCAGGGACAGCCCAGCTGGTGCACGCACAAGTCTCACTGAACAGAGCAAGAGCTCTGTTTCCACATTTCTACCAAGTGACTCAGAAGGCGAGGGAGGCATAGTGTCAGACTCCCTGAGCCACCTTCACGAGGGAATGAGAGCATCAAAGATGCTCAGCGCGTTGCTGGGAGCCAGGCTGCACACACACGGAGCAGAGTTTTGCTTGGAAGCATCTGCTTTCTCTTATCTTTAGTGTGGTGCCTCCCGGACTGCTCAGCTCCAAGCCCTGCATGAAATATGCACATGCACAGGCAGGGCATGGGAGGGGGAAAGAGAAGGGACAGCTGGAGCTTACTGGAGCATCAGAAGAAGAAATGGCATCAAAGATAGATTTGGGAGGCCATGGCACACAGAGAAGGAGATGCAAGACGTTGGAAGACGTGCTACATGAGAGAAGCTGAGTGAGGCAAAGGATAAAGAGAAACTAGAGGGGGAACACAGGGAGAGCAGAAAGAGACACTGTAGAAAAGGAGTCAGTGATGAGACAGAAATGAAGAACAGCAAGGGGCACAGTTGAGAAAAAACAGAGCTGAAGGACTATTTCAGTATCTTATAGGAGAAGCCTAGCGAGAAGCTTTTAAAACTAGAGTTTTAAAAATTAAATAATCAAAGCGATAGTGTTGGAGATTTTTTAAGGAAGAGGAGAGCAATCTAGAGGGGCTGCCCAGCATTTAGAAGTTTTCTAATTCTTGAAGATGCTAACTCCTCTGGAGATTTTAGCCAATTTACTATTCCAGTCATGGGCTGATTCCTAGGATCATTACATCCACAGTGTGTTGTTTTCTGCTCTTCTTTTCCTATGGCACAGATTAGTAGTACATTTATTTTTCTTCCAGGCGGTTATTGCTTTTTTGGTTTGTTTTGTTTTTGAAAACAGATCTTAATTTTCTCGCAAGGGAATAGGAAGAGTTTTGTGGCTGTGGTGTTGAGAATAAATATTCTGTGGATCCTTCAGAACCAGAAATCTACTGTGCTGTAATTGCAAGACACAACTTCACCTCTTGATAGTTCCTTCTAGTCTTGTGTTCCCATGCTTCTGTAGAAACCTGTTAGATTAAAATTTTAGTTTTGAAAACTTTTAAGCCTTCAACTAATGCCCTTTCAGCAAAACCCTCTACTATAAACTTTAAGAACATGCTTAAGTTTCTTTGAAGTCACTAGAATTAGAAAAGCTCTGCTGAAAAGAGATAAAGGATTTGTTTTGTTGAAGTATGCAGGGATATAATTAAAACAATTTTAAGTACAAATCTTTGTATAGATACTGTTATTTGGAACAAAAACGGCTAGAATCAATTTAACAAAATAGTAAAATCTAAATTAACTTGAAGCTCCTTCATACCGGAATAAAGGAACACACATGAGTAGTCCTCTGTTGTAATTCTCACCAGTCCTTATTTTGGTAAAAGACTGTGTTTTAAACAGGCCTGTTCTAGATTGCTGTGAGCATATTATTCCAAACAATGCTAGCTTCTTAAAGATGGACACAATATACTTCCTTTCCTTCACAGGTGAACATGATTTCAAACAGCAGGTGTCAGTCTCCCAGAAGCTACATGACCTTGCCATGCTTCATGTTAGTTGAGGTAAGAAAATAGATACATTGCTAAGTCCTTGGGTGTATTTTTAAAGAAAATAATCTCAGCAGCAACACATTTTTATTTTACCAACATATTTATGTTTATCTCAACATGGACTGCGATCTGCTAGGTGACAATCAATTATGGCAGCTGTGAATAAAATTTCTGTCCTCTTACTGTATTTTTTTTCCCCAGTTTTTTCATGAGAGGGAATGAAGGGGGATCCCTATGCCTGCAATTTAATTTTAAGTGGATGTGATGCTCTGAAGTGCCAGAATCCAGGAGAGTGAGTTACCTCTGAGCTGGACCCATATAGATATTGTGGCTGAATCTTGATAATAATACTCCATCAATCTAGGATTCTTTTTGTTCATCAGTCTTAAACCACCTTACATTTGAGAGTAAAAATAATTATTTTAATATTAAAGATAGGGAGCAGTGGAACGGAAAGTTACTTTTGTTGTTCAAGGTCGTTCAGTCTGTCAGGAACAGGAGACATTTTGGAATGATGCATATTGAGTAACTTAAGCACCATCTAAAACAGTTTGCTTTTTTTTTTTTAATTTCATTTTTTAGACTATTCTTCCTGAGGCACTATAAACAACTCCTTTTCTTTACTCTGATGCTTGTAGATCATGCTCATAGCAGAAATGGTCCCAGTTATGTCTGCAGTGGAGCTGGAGCTGCAGCATGGCATAGATGTATTTGGCTCTATTTGGTCTGGCTTTAAGGTGGCTTGCCTCAGCCCCACCATGAACTCAGCAGAACTTGCCATCCACAGGGCTTTTGGAGTGCCTGGCTGCTGTGGCTGTATGTGTCCTGCTAGAGCTAGCTTAGCCAGGGTTTGATCCAGAGGGGTATGGATGCGGATGCTGCACGGCCATAGTGGTGTGTGTGGCCAGGGGCATGCTCACTGCACTGGAGTGTGTGAGGGTGGCAGGCACAGCCCCTGAGTCCCTGCAGCAAATCTCGTGTCAGCATTCAGGTGTTGGTGCACTACACTGCAGCCACGCAAGGTCTGCGGTTCTGGTTAGGCACAAGCTCACTTCTAGAGAATGGACCAACCTATATAACAACAAATATATTACTATATAAAAATATATATCTTGTGGAACCCAATAAAATATTGGTGTGAAGGAGAATGTAACTTCTTCATAGGGCAGGTTTTACACTGGTAACTGAGTTTAGGGTAGCTATGCCCATTTATATTGGCAGAGGTTTTGTTCCCATTCCTCTTAAGTCATTTCTACATCCAAAGCATTTGGATCACGTATAAAATTCAGGCACCATTTTGCTTATCTTTTAATGCATGCCAATTCTATTGAAAAATCCTTATGGTTCTTCCAGGGCTGCCAGCCGATTTGGTATGAGGGAGCCTGAGGGAGACAATTAAGCTGTATTTTGAGCACAAGTTTTCCTGACTTACTTGTGCACACTAGTATCATTGGATTCTGTGGACTGCAGATCAAAGTAGAACATCTTCAGATAAACATTGCTCAGGCTGAGGGAGTGTGGGGGATTTGCATTCAAATTTTTGCTCAACCACATACTTCCTGTGCTGTGTTGAACATGCTGCTTGGGCCTTCCTGCAAAGGCGGTCGGACGTCGTTATGCCTGGATTTTAAGCAATCTGTTTGGTAGTAGTTGTTCCAGCGGTTTCAGTGGTGCTTAGTATTGGACTTGAAAAGTAAAAGTTGAGGAGCATTAAGATTCCCCTGTGGATCATCTTTCTAGACTTTCTGTGTCTTCGTACCCATCTCTTCACCTCACACTGGTATTGGGAAACCAGTGTTTTCATTGCTGTAGGATGCTTAGATCCTTCTGTGATACATTTAGAGACATCTGACAAATGGAGAGTGGGGGATGTTATAAGTTGAAGGAGAATATAGCAACATGCCAAGGAAAAGGTTTTAATGGTGTAAACATTATGACTTAAGTGACCTTTCCTGAAGAAATTTTCATCCTCCATGGAGTCTTTCTTCTTTGCCTTTTAAATTACAGTGGGTTCTTTATCAGCACATTTTGGGAGTTGCTTTCATGTGGATAGAAAATTGCTTCATTGTCTGGCATTATTTCTGTCACATCATTTCAGCTAGTTTTGTAACTTGGCAATTTATATTCACTGTTTTCAAGTAATGTTTGTGATCCACTGTGACACAAATCCCTGCAGATCTGTGGGCTTTTCTTGCTTGTGCTTTGTCACATTGAGAGAGCATCAAGATGCATGACCTCTGTATCATCAAATCTAATGGCATTAGGGGATCCAAAACTCTGATGATGTTGTGATACTATTATATAAGTTTGTGTCGTGGAAGTTATTAGGGAGATGGTACAGAGCAGCTAGAGCTATAGACGGGGACCAGGAGACATGATTTATATTCCTGAATGTTGGGGGGAATCACTTAGCCTTACTCAACTTCTGGCTCATTATTTGTGAAATCTGACTAACGGTTCTACACCCACATTAGATAAGATATACAGATAGAAGACAACAGATATGTTGTAGCAGTACTGTGTTCTATAATCACTTGCTGTTATCATTGCTCTCCAGGATCAAAAGGTGATACAATGCTCTAACAGCTATAATTCTTTTGTTTTTAAAACAACTGGATAAGAGAAGTATGCAATACCTGGGTTTAAGTATTTGGGTGATGAAAAGGTCTGTGAGCTTTCTCAGCCTTCCTTTAAAAGCCTCATTGTATGTTTCTTGCTTCTCTACCAGAAGAAAATAGTCCACTTAGGCTGAAGCTGGAGAGTAAAAGAAGGCATCAGGTAAGGGTTCAAATATCTGCAGGCACACAGCCACAAAACCAAGTCCTCTATACTGATAAAAGGGAATAGAATCCATGAGGTGCTAGTGGCAGTAGTGATGACTGTCATTTGGTGGTCATTGCCTGTAGAGACCTGACATGTCTTCAAAGTTTATAGGACTGGGCTAGAGGCCAGAAAAACTGTATATTTGCAGTGGCATAGCGGTAACTAAGTGGCTGTGTGGGGCTTTGCCAGCCTGTATTTCAGGAGTTCATTTTGCATGGGACACAGAAAAAATCCACTTCCCTGGAAACCTGTCAGCCTTTATTGACTTGGATATTAGAGCGTTTGAGAGCCGTAAATGGAATACAGGATATGACACAGGACTCTATGCAAGCCCTAGCTTGCTTCTCAGAGTAGTGTGCCTGAGATGCTGTTGCTCTGCATGCCACTGATGTCCTGGCAGCGCTTTCTCCTGAGCTCTCCAGCAGCTGGGAAGCAGGGGCTTAGCCCTCAGCCAGGGCTTGGCCTGGCACTCCTGGCTGGGAGGTAAGCAGGGCCAGCACAGCTAAAGCTATATGA
The DNA here is from genome assembly GCA_013398295.1 of Chionis minor. NCBI lineage: Eukaryota > Metazoa > Chordata > Aves > Charadriiformes > Chionidae > Chionis > Chionis minor. Next base: position 1,509,069 of record VZSF01006093.1, on the reverse strand, counting down.
AGATCAGCACGTGATCTGGAAGGAGATATGAGGGTGCTTGTTGGAAGTTACAGCAGGGAATAGATATGCACGTTAGTCAGGTTCTATTTCACGCTCTTCAGAAAAATGTGACGTCTTCATGAGTAGCCTGCAGGTTACGAGCAAAAGAAAAGGTGGAGGTCAGAGTGATTTACATTAGGGGAATGCTAAGGATAGTTTTTCTCTTGCAACAAGGCAGAATAAGGTTTTCTGCACTTAGAGCTTGCTCTCACACATAGGCTCAACTCTGCTACGCAATGATATGACATCAGGAGGTAATTTATTTGGTAGACCTAGTCTCTATGCTCTTGGCCTTTCTAGCAATATGTAGTGGAATTTTTTTCCTAACTTATTTCTAATCTTGGGAGATAAATTATCTAAACAGATGAGAGGTACAGAAACTTTCAGTGCTAAGAAAACCAGGGTCTCTGTAGACTTCGTTCTTCCGGTGATACTCGGCTCTATACCTTTCAAAATGTCAGCTTTTCTCTACAGAACAGTCTTGTAAGCTACTACTGTCAACCTTTCCGAAAACCTCTGTCCTCTTCAAAAATGATAGAAAAGATGCACCTGGGTGTTCTGTCATCTGTTCCAGACACTTTCATTAGTCTAATTCAAAGAGGTGAACCCCTTTTTATCTGTTGATCCTAGTGGATAGAACTATGAGTTTATATCTGACTGTCCAAGCTGCAGGAACAAAATGTAAATTCTGTAAGACTCTCAAAGCTCAAAAACTGAATCTGCATGGCAGAACTTAAGCTGTGCAAACATTTGCTATATGCTATTGCTGTCAAGAGCTTCTGCTGGTTCAAGGCATCATTTATGTAGTCTCTTTTGTACTTGGTTTTCTGTATCAAACATTGAACTCTGCATGTATGTTGCTGCACTTGTTTATTTACTGTTTTCCTGCTAGAACCTTTTCCATTAAAGAAGTTAATGTAAGCATCAGATTTTGAGATTAATCTCCTCAAAGTCATGCAGTATCAGAAGTTAGTTTCTCCAGCAGTACCAACTTGTGCAGCTATTATGACAGATCATAAATTTAGATTCCAGAGGCCAATTACTGTAAAAGAGCATTGTTCAATTTTCCTTTGACCTAAGTTTTCCCTACCTTGCCAGTTCTTACACAAAGTCTGATTTATTTCTGCCTTCTCTGTGTTGTTTTAACTCTTTTTTTGTTTAGTGAAGTATCTTTTTCTAACATGTATGCTGAAAACAGCTGTCCAGGTAACAGCTGTGAGGTAGCCTTAGCTATTTCTCTTTAATGGAGATACTTCAGACATGGCAGTTAGCTGTCAAAAATGCCTGCTAGTTGCAGTCTTAACTACCCTAAATCTAACTGGACTAATCTTGTTACTACTTAGTATCTCCAGGTGCAAACTTTTGCTAATCTTGCACACTTCTGCAACTTTAGGCATAAACATTCTCCTACTAAAAGCATTAAGTCTTACTATTTAAACAATCTATCTGTTTTTTCTGGGTTGTTTTTTTTTTTTCACTTGTGCATATAAATGTACTCACTGCAATATCTAGAGAAGGTGTAATTGTTTCACTTGGTCTTAACTTTTAGAAATTACTAAACTTACCTTTCTTGAATGCAGGAATATTACTGACTCTGGCAGTGAGCAGATCCTTTAATATATGTACCTGTGACAATATTGATATCTATGTATCTCAGACACCTCTGAGTTACATTCATCAACTACCCATATAAATTTTGTCAAAAACTTACCTTAACATGCAAGGGACTTCTGACTTCTTAACATGGAGCTCTGAACTGTGCTTAACTACGCTGATGGGCTTTGTCCTTTTTGACTTTTTGTCGGGGGTATGTTTTGTAGCAATAGAGCAAGGGCTTTTTTTCATGCTTCTCAGGAGATCCTAGCTAACATTTATCTCTGCCTTGGTTATGCATTCTGCAGACCTCTTTATGCAATTTATTCTCCATTGAATTGTGAGCTTTCTCATAGCTGAGAATCGAGGTGACTCAGACAATTTACAGCTGATTCAACAGTAGGAGGTCAATCTTAGTTTACCCTTACCTTTTGGTTTCTAAGGATTTATTTTCTGCCTGAGAAGGACATTATTTATAATCTCCCTCTTGTGTAATTTTCTCAGCCTACCGTTTTCTCTCTTTTCTTTCTGTTTCCAGTACCAAAGTAGCTTGTTGACAGTCTTAAATCTAGTCAGTAGGGCATTTAGCATAGGATGCAGGAACTAGTTGCATGCAAATGACTGAACTGCAGTTGTACAAATTTGTGGCAATACTGGAAAGCCAACACGGAAGTAAGTAAACAGCATTTCACATCTCCCATCAAAATAGCCAGCTTTCAAAATTGCAATTTATCAAACAATCTTTATTTTTATTTATAACTCTCAAAATATATTTGTTCTTTACACTACAATTTTTTTTTTTTTTTTTGCAATGAACTTTAAAGATATTGCACTGAAGTGAAACACTAGGTATGTATACTGGAGTCTGCTCTTAGATGAAAAGAGTTACAGTGTGGTTTCTGCTTCTGCCAAGTATATTTGTTGGTGTTCATTTATTTGTGTATCTATTCCCATTCCAAGACTTGTAATCCCTTTTAGGTATGGAGTAAGATACCTGGAAATTTTTCTCTTCAATATGAAAGGAAACAGCACATGAGCAGGGAAGTGCAATACTAAAACATCATGCAGATCTGTTTCTAATAATACTTTTATGTATTGTTGATCTCTTCTCCACGATTTAGCTCTTAAGTTTCTGCATAGCCACTTTAATGCAAAATGTAGGTCCTGAAAGCAATTACAGAAAGTATAAAGATTATGATAGCAGTTCTACCATAATGATAATAACAAAACCCCCAACAATAATTAAAAAATATATTCAGCTGTTTTTAAATTATGTTGTAAGAAAATGAAGTGTTTTAAAGCAACGCAATACTTTAAATACCACAGATGAATGCAAAATACCAGGACAGGATCAAATACATACAGTCTTTGATGGAATTGAAGTTATACAGAGATTTAATAGGAAAACTAAAATAAATAAATAAATTATAGCTGAAAACCTTACTCCATAGCTTTCAGTGACTTTGGCTGTCTGTGGCTTGCTGTTCCTTCAATTACAGGTAGCCCTTTGACTCATCTTGAATTAGAGAAAATATATTTTTGACTGTCCTGCGTATTTCTTGGAGCATCTGAACTAGGGGAGAAGATTGTTTTTTCTAATCTTGCATCCTATTAACTACTCCTGGCTTATGACTTCAGATACAAATCCAATCCTAACAGGTGGCACAAAGAAGTTGCTTTAGGGAAATACATGAGCTTTGAAGTAGGCAGTGAACTGCTTAGGCAGTCTTTGTCATTAATCTGGTCCAGGATGTTACAGAGATGATCTTACAGGGCAATTGTCATGACTGACTGCCCTCTAACCCCATTCCAAAAACAGAAGGAAAAAAATCATTGATCCTCTTCATATCTTGCTGAATTTGATATACTGATCATTTGACAAAGAGCATGGAGGGAAATACATCTCTAGAAACTGCGCGTAAGTCTCCTGTTCTAATAAATTCTTCTCTTCCTATGTGAAAATAGAAAAGTTTACCTGCTTAGAATCTGAGCCTTGTGAACATTATTGCCATATATATTGATTAGCCTACACTTACTGTACTGTTCATTTAAATAGCTTTTGGATAGAAATTCTCTTCCATGAAAGTAATTCTTTCACAGTTCTTTTTAGTTGCTAATGTCTGTAATTCATTTTAGTAACGCTTCACAATGAAAAATATATGTGCCACAATACATTTTGGTTCCGTCATTGGTAGGCAGGAATAGTCCACTGTTGGAAACAGTCCCCAGGGGGGCTCTGGCTATCTGCGTAGTATTTCACTTTCAAGAACAGCAACACGTTTTGTTTGACAATGCTCTGAAAAATTAAACTTCCAACCATATCTAACAGGATGATGAACATTCAGAGAGAAGAGGATTTCAACACTAATCATTCACAGAGAGCAATGCAACTGAGAGAGGAAGAACCGATGCTGATGAAAAGCAGTAATTGTGCTAATGAACTTTTTAATGTCTTCTACTGATGAGACAAGCATTGGAAAGCTGCTGCTTCTCTGAAATGGGTAGAGCATAGTAATCCAATAACTGTTCTTTATTTGTAATGTAATCTTCCCAAGCAATTTCTGAGCTTAGCTCTCATAAACCAGTAACACCCTAGTAAGCAGTTTCACTGTAGCAGGTAATTGTTTCAGGACTTGCACAATAGAAAACCAGATGCAAGCAAACATCCTGCATGTAAGGGTTGTGCCAGTCACCCCAGGCAATGCTGAAATGAGCCACCTACCCCTCTTTGTTCATCTTCAGCTGCTGGTACTGAATATGATTGTAGTAGCAAGTAACGTGAAGCAGGTGCCGTTTCTCCTGCTTTTCATGATGCCTGTTTTACTTATAAGAAATAGATCAAAGCACAAGAGGACAGGAACAGGAGGTGCCAAGGACAGCAGGATCCAAGGGAGCTATAATCTGAGAGAAACTAATCCATGAATGATTTTTTTTCTGGACTTGTCTTGAAGTCTGAAGAGGTTTCCAGAATTTTTTTGCTCTTGCCTCTGATGCAATGACTTTTCCAGCCCTGATGATGAGAAATGCAGGGAGAAAAAAAAAATTCCTGGCATTCAGTGAATGCGTTGTGGTCTACCTCTCCTGCTGGCTATCCTAGAAGGAGGGAGGGCATCATGAGTTCTATACCTATTGGATATGAACAAGGAGTTGAACTTTCCTTTCTCTGTGGGATATTTTTAGTATGCTTAGGGATATTTTTAGAGAGTGGAGGTCTTTTCTAAGAACTTATGTAGCATAACTATCCCATTGGTTTATAAGATTTATTGTTCCGTATTTCTTTAAAACACCCCCGCTGCTGATATTTTTCTTGAAAACTGAAATGAAAAGATTATGTAGAAGTATCTATTAATTACATAAAACTATTAAAATACAGTTACTGGTGCAGGAATAAATCACTGTGTATCAACAACAGCAATGACAATTTCTCCTTCCAAGAATTTTTTTTGTCTTTGGGGAAGATTATATGACAAAAGTTGCTCTGCACCCCCATTTTCATTACCCTTGTTTCTGGAGTTGCTAGTTGCAAAATTATTGTAAAACAGTTGAGATACTAAGTAGAGAGTGCATGATTAAAACTTGTGTGGATGATATGCATTTTTTAGAGTCATACATAATATGCCATAGATGGCTTTCCTAAAATTATTCTTGACTTTGGCTGTGTAACTAATGCCAAGGTCAGCTGGGACAAATCTGGTATTGTTCCCATTTCTGTGGGATGACTTTTTTTTCCGACTGAAATTTTAAATGTTCCTAATGGAATTAAACACTGGACATTGGGATGCCTAATAAGCTAAATAATTTGCTTAAATCCAATTTGGATACTGTCCTCGTTACTGCAGAAGCAGCAATCAGCATGCTGGATATTGGCATTGCTCTGTGAAGAAAAGGTTAATGCTATAAAAATTATGTGTCCTAAGATGGTTGTATCTTTTTAGCAACTGCTCACTCCATTTCCCAAAGGTTAATTTTTGTGCCAGCTTAGTGAGAATCTGATTCTGCAGCCCTTATGTTCTGTACTCAGATCTCCTACAGATTTTAATTTCTCTAAATTAACAGAATTCTTATGGGGGGGGGGGGGGAAGACCAAACACTAATAATATTCTAATGTCTCTCTATTTCTGAGGTAGTTGTAGTTACAGCTTTACTACACAGCAGTCAGTTCAAACTAAATGAACCTTATATGCTTCTAAGAATGATAGTTTCTGGCAACATGAAGAGTCTAAAAACTGCACGATGCTTTAAGGCCACAAGAGTAGAGTCGCTAAGTGGTCATAACAGAAAAGAGATACTGATCTTAGTTCTGGCAGGTATCAATTAATCATCTCCCAAAATTAATCCTGAAGATATTTTATATTCCTTGATTCTGCCCCAGTGATATGGCCTTCTTACCCCTCTAGCCGCTGCCAGGCTTACGAAGAGCCAGGCTGCCTATGTATAACCAAGCTCCCTTCCTATTGTCCTGCTGCTGGCTGCCTGAGCTCCTGAGCTCCTACCTTTTAATCCTTTTGCTCTGGCAGGAGGCTACAGAATCCCCCACTTACTGCATTTTCCCACAAGAAACCTGTAATTTCAACTTCTGATGTTCTAGCCAACTTTGTAAATGTACCCTTGCACAAATCTCTCTCTCCCACACTTTTCCTTCTTTAATAATTTTTTCCCACGTGATCACTTGCCACTTCTTTCTTTTAGTACAGTCGATTGTCTGGAGTTAAGCTGGTTAGCTGGATGAATAAGGCATCAAATGAATAAGGATTTCCAAAAGCAGTGATCAAAGTAAAGAGCTGTGTATTAACCAAACAAGCATATATTTTGTTACATAATAATTTGACAGTGTCCCTTATTATATCAGTGATACTCATATCCTAATCTAATAAATTTCTTACCCTTTAGCCTAACAATTTGTTAAACACAAACTATTTTTAAATGAGAAGCAATCTCAAGTAAGTTAATTTAGCAAAGTGCTTGAAAGCTTTGGATATTAATAATTCATGGTACTAGCGATAGCAAGTTACCACAAAGGATCTTCAAAAGCTGGTTTATTTATTATTTTATTATTACTCTGACTCTTTACCTTTCCAGCTGCTCCTTGAAGCTCAGGATTCACTTCTCAAAGCAGCAAAGGCTGCTGCTGTGTCTCTCAGAAGAGACTTTTCAACTGTTTAAGTTCCTTCCTCCCTTCCTTGCTGCCTTCGTGAGTCCCCTGCTAATGCTTGACAGTATATTTTTTTACCTGGAAAGTAATTATGATGAGAAATTATGACCAAGCCAAAGGGGTAGCCTCTCAGATTGTTTTTTTGAGGACCAATCCTCTAACAGGTTTTATATAGCACCTTATTGGAGCCTATAGATACATATATATAGGACTGTCCCTTTAGAAAGGGGGAAATTAAGGAATATCTTTGTTGCTACCAGTGTAGGTAAGTGGATGGGCAGTTTCACTTTCTACCAATTCACCAGTTTAGGGGAAAGATGATTTTATTTTTTAGATACGAATTACAATAATCAAGTGAATTACAATAATTGCAGTGAATTGCTTTTAGAATGGATCATAATCGTTAAGACTAAAAACTGCAAACCTATGGGTCAGAGTAAATCATAAGTAATTCAGAGAATCATAGAAAAATTTAGGTTTGAGGGGACTCCTGGGGGTCCTGTAATCCACTGATCTGTTCAGAGCAGGGCTGACTTCAATTTTAGGTGAGGTTCCTCAGAGCCTTGTAAGTGAATTTTTGAATATCTCCATGCATGGAGATAACCTTGATAGGAGGAAAGTATCTGAATGGTGATGTATCGAAAGGGATGCTTCCTGGAAGGATTGTTTTATAGGAATCTAGTCATTCAGAGAAATGCATTTACTAACTTCAGCGTGAGCAGGCCTAATGCCTTAGTCCTGCTCTGGGCTTAGCCTTGTAGACAGAAGGGGTAGGGCAGAGGTGGTGTTCTGCAGAAGGTGGGAGCTTCTCAAAGTATCCTGCAGTGGCCATGAACAACGTGGCTTTGTGAAACTAACCAGTGTAGGAAATTCTTTCGAGGTGTGTCCTCGCTGGCCTGGTGATGGTGTCATTCATGGCAGTATCACAGGGCTGTACGAATGCTTTGTGTCTTTGTAGATGACTACTTTTTGTCACTGGGCTTTAAGTTTTCTGCTTTCTTGAGTTTTCAGTCTTCACTGTTATGCTCATGAACAAGCAACAAAGGAAAGGGCATTTTTCAGAGAAAGGCTGTGTGTGAAAACATGAATGTAACATGAATGTCTTGGTGTTGAATGGAAATGTGTGATGCCTGTGTTTCTCGTAGCTCTGTGGATCATGAATGCTGAGGGCTACACCAGGGTATAGAAGGGTTCTGGATGATGAGTATTATGAATTGGACTTTAAGTATATTTATTAGTTACAATTTTCAAAGTAATCTAAGAAAATCATCAGCTCTATTTCTAGCTTTCTTGAACAATTACCTGGGAGCAATGAATATTGTCTGCAATTCTGTTTGGTAAATTGTGGATTGTGGGCTTTTTTTTTTTTTCCCTTTTCTCCATTGAACCACTGGCTAAAGGTATCCTGAAATTGCTCTTTCTATGCTTTTCATCTTAATTTTATGAAGCAATGGATAATATCCAACTTGGGAATGGGGTTTCAGGTGTAATGCTAATGAGAAATGCCTGGTATAATTTGTAAGAACATAAGTAGTTCTACCGCACAACTGTGTGTGAGCTTATCCAGCAGAAACTCTTACAGAGGATGTGTTGGACTCCTGCCAGGATGAGCTGCATACATTAAAGGATAACCAGAGCTGGAAGTATGTAGTGATCATGGTGCATAATTTATGATATTAGCCTATTTGTCTTTCCCTTCTGAGAGAAAGTTAGTAAGTGGGTTAATTTAATCTTATGTACAGACTTGTGCTTGAAAGTATCTTTGGAGTCTTGTATACCTTACATGTTCATGATACAATTGCTAAGGGCCAAGCTTGGCTGTGGAAAGAGAGAACTCTGCATATTTTACTATGAAGGTGCCCCTGAACTGAGGAATCCTCAGTCTTGGAAGGAAGACCTCACAATTCCATGCTGAGTCCCATGCCAATGTGACAGTCTAATCTCTTTTACACACTTTTGGATGGTTTTACCTTTCCCCTCTTCAGTATCTCAGAATATTTTATTCTGCAGTCATGGCATTAGTAAAAGATAATGATGGCAAGTGTGCAGAGCTGAAAATCAGTCACACTTCTGTTTAAGTGTGGAATTTAAAAATGAGATGGTGGATTCATCCAGGTAGAGACCAGGCTATAAAACATCGACTCTGCAAGCCGACAGGGCGTGATTTTTCGCACAAGTTTTCCTGCAAATGAACAAGGTCTCCTTCAGTTAAAATAGAAGTTTATCTCCATCTCTCCGGTAACTTCAGCTGTTGCTCACAGAACTTCGAGCAATGTATTTACAGTATGTGTAAAAGCACTGGGGACTGCTAGAGCCCGGTTCCTATAGGTGGCTAAGCTGTGGGGGAGAGCATAAGTAACCACAGATTACTGGCTGGGTGGGCTGGCCGTTTCCTTCCTTCATACCTGGGTGTTTTCAGATTGCTGAAAGTTCAATACTGACAACGTAGAATCTTGAGGAGTGGGCAAACCTTTACTTTAAACGCAACCCCTGAAAGGCTGTACAGAATATTTAGCTGATAAATTGTATTAATTAGTCTCACTATTTCTAATAAAAAAGGTACAAAAGAGAAGGCAAATTACAATGCAGCAAACTGCCATATTCAAACGAGTGAAATTAATTCAGTAATATGTAAAGGGAGTTTTAGTATTGGTCGATAAAACCTTCAGGCATTGTACAAACATCTGAACTAACTTTGGATTATGTACAAAATCAGCTGTACAGGTACATACAGTGTACTGGACAGGGCAGGTCTGTGTGATTATTTTTTTTCCCACTTGACTACTGCACCATGAATAGGCTAGTGCTCGGCTTGTGTCAGCTGCTGTTCAGTAATCTGCACCAGTATTCCAAGCTATCGCCGATTACCTTGGAAAGGGGTTTTCTTTCATCAAAAGAAATGAAAAGAATTATTATATTCTGGGGGAATGAGATGAGGAAGTTTATTCCAAAATCCTGAGGTTACTCGTATGATTTTTATCAAACCAATTATGCCATAGATTGCCGAGTTTACCATCAGTTTGTGTAACGTTGCAGTTACCAAAAATGTGTCTACCAATGAAGATAACTTCATAGCTGAGGTAATAATTTTCTAAGTGGTAGGCTTTTTCCTAAGTTTATCTTAGGTCAGATTAAGTAATCATTATTTGAGCTTTCAAATACCAGTGTTTAACTTCATTTCACATTGACAAAACTGTGTTCTGTATTTTTTTTATTTTGACATTACAGTTGTAGATATGATAATACAGGCTTTAGTTCTCAAGATGTACAGACCTTGGGTACATGGTGTCCCCTCTGGCATCCCAAATTTCAGTTCTAACCTATAAAGGACTTACATGCAATAATACTTCTCCTTAATTTGAAGATAGCAAGCAGTTTTAAGAAGATTAATTATCTTATTGATGTAAACACTGACTAGGCAGCTAATGTGCTGTGACTGCTACTCATTATATCAAACTCAATCATTTCATTGTTGCCTTGTCCTCCTCCTCATTTGTTTCATCTCCATCTGCTCACTCTCTCATATACTTGCACTGCATTGTATGAGGTGTCCAAGCTTACTGGGGCAAAATGTTGTCTTCTATGGAAATAGGGTCTAGCTCTACATAATACTGCAATACAATTGCAATATTAATGGTTATGCTGCTCCTAATTTGACTCTTCTCTCCCTGTGTGACTCTTGAAAAGTACAATTCCCATTTTGGAGCTAGTTTAGCTATGTGCAAGTGAAAGTTAAGAATAAAATTGATAACATCTTTAAAAAAAGGGTGCTAGTCTAAGCTAGTCATCAAAGATTGTTTAATGTTGCAAGTGGTATCATCAGAAGCTGATATTTCTTAGGATGGAATGAATGACATTTTCAGAGGATGATTCATCCTGCCCTAATGTAGTAGAGCTTAGTCACCTACTGGAGTTGTCTCTCTCTGTGAATGACATACTAAAACCATATGAAAAACTTAGATTTGGTGCCTAAGTTGTTTGAATCATACTGCAAGTGTTCTGGGCAAGCCCCCACTTCTGATTCTGTGCACCAACTTCTAGAAGACTATTTTTGTCTTGTATTCTGATGGTCCTACAAGCATAAATTTTAAGAGTAAATGCCCTGTGGTTTAGCACTGAAATAACTGCTGGATGAAGCATATCATTAAACAATTTAATTAAACAGTTAGAATTTTCTTTCAGTTATCTCTTAACAATATCTGTTATTAAACACAGCTGAAGAGACAATTGTATATTGGCAGAATAAAGCTTGCATCAAATAACTAATACAATGTTCTTCTAAAGTTTATATGCAAGTAAATCTCTCTTCTGCTGCTTGCCAGATTAGGGGGCTTTTCCTAATTTTCTTCCTGGACAAAGCCAGGAGGTCTCTAAAGGTTTTAATTCATTCTGTCTCTTCCCTGCTGCTGTGCCATCAACACAGATGCAATATTCCCTTTGGAAAGGGCTGGTTTAGCGTAGTAGTGGGGAGATGTAACATTGAAATGGCCATGGGGCTGCCGGCTGCTTCCACTCTGATAAAGTATGAAAGAGGTAAACAGAAAGGTAAAAACCGTGGGATGATTTGATATAAATTCTTATTTTTCTCCCCCTTGAGAAGGCTTTGTTGGGTTGGCTTTGATTCTTTACTGCCTTTTGCCATAGAAATGCTTTATAACTAGAAAATACTACAGAAAGTGGTGATGTAAGCACATGAAAGGTTAGTGAATTTGGTTTGGAATTGGAAATATCTCTCTGTAATGAAGGTCATGATTTCAAATTATTTCAAAGCAGTGCAGCTAAGCTTTCCTCTCTGTCTGCCCTGCTCTACATTGTGTCTCTTGAGCTGATATTTCACTTAAAATTAGGTAGCAAATGAAGAGAACAAGATAAATCTATGAGGACTATCGGGGGACTCCTGCTCTGAGATCAGTGGCATTATTCCCAAGAAAGTTAGTTTCAAAAACAGTCTGTCTGTCATCTGAGTTTCAACTGACATTTTTACCAAGAAAACAAAAATGGTTGGTTCTGGGCTTTTCTCTGCCATTCTGCTGTCATTGCATACCACTGATATAAATCAGCAGGGAATACTGTGATTGCAGAATATATTTAGCTGGCTGCAGTAGTCACTGGGGACTGTGTTCTTGTGCTTCTATTTGTTTGATTTAATATATGTTTACATATTCGACTGTGCAGCCAATAAACGCCATGTTCTTTATAATAAAAAGTATAGCTCTGGTTTTACTTGATTAGCTAACCGCATAATCATGAAGGCAAGCCACTGGTGTGCAGGCCATGCTTATAAAATATGTCTGCAACAACGGGAATTAGTTTATGAGTATTAAAATAAAGCAATATTTGGTATTATTGTATTTTTGCTTTTGCAATATTCTGAGCATCTTGTGGAGCTTGGACTTGCCTTACCTATGCGTTCCTAAGCATTACTACCCTTCATTATTCTACCAAACAGCAGCCTACGTAGTGCACCAGCCAACTTCTATGAAGAGCACAGTAGCAAGCATCAAGTGCATGTATGCTTTTCAGTTGGTGCAAGTCAGACAGAAGCTTATCCAGATTTAACTTATCAGCTGCAAGAAACCAAGCCTTTCAGACTTGTTCTAAGGAAAAAGAAATCTTCAAAACGGAAAAAAAAGAAGAAGGGGCTGAGAAAGGATGGCAGTGCCAGAGCAGACCTTAGCTGTATAAAAATAAATACACAGTTCATAATTATTTACAGAAACAGTCATAAGTTTACAGAGCTTTCAAAGAAAAGAATCATTGAAAATTTTATATACATTCTGCTTTAAAGTTTTTTGGCATCTTGTCATCTATTTTGTAGAGCCCCTTGCTGTTCAATAAGCTGACCTGCCTACTTTTCTCACGTAATGATCTTTACTCTAAAGACTGGAGATTGGAGAAAGGGAATAATTAATTCCCTTAATTCCTCACTGAAGCATCAAGTGGACAATCAATCAATTTGTCCACGTAGCACCATTTTTTAAAAAATGAAAAACAGAGCCTGACATTTTTGTGTTTTAGTTTTTTTCATCAGTGGCCTGAGTTGACTTACATCACTCTGAGCTGACTCAGTTGACTACCAATGAAGCTGACTTTAAAACTCCTCTTCGACTTAAATCCTGCTGGTTTGTAACGATATTAATTGGCAAGTCCAGCTGTAGTATTTGAAGTGTGGACACTAGTTTAAGCCAAATAATACAAATGAATGTTGTATCTAATAGATTTATTCTGGCCTGTTGCACTCTATGTTTTTCAGTGATTGGAAGCCCCATAATAGAGCCTAAATAGTGTCACTGTTGTAGAGTAAGAGAAAAGCATAAAGACAAACTCTCTTCACTGTAATGCCCCTTAATAATTCCTTTAATGGCCTCATGCTTCATTTAATAGCAGCCAATATATATTTGCTAGCAGTTGCCTATCAACAGAAAAGACCAAGCATTCAGGATACAGACCTGTTCCTGTACCACCAGAAGTGTAATTAACTTTGACGAGAGAAGGCCAAGGGCATTTCTTACTATTGTTTACATCTACAGAAGGAGAGGCAGCAGGCACAGGATGGAACACAGAAAATTCTGGCTTAATACAAGGAAATAAATTTTTATGTTAGTGGTTGGACACTGGCACCGCTTGTATCGAGTGGTTGTGGACTCTCCATCCTTTGAGATACTTGACAGTTGACTTGGACTGAGAAACCTGATCTAATGGGGCCCGTGTTGAGCAGGTGGTTGGACTACATGACCTACAGAGAGTCTTTCCAAAATCTGTGATCCAAAATCCTTCGGAGATTTTGATAGTACCTTTAAAAACAAATTGTAAAACCAGGACTACTTCTGTCGTCTAATTCCTATATGCAATAGCTCCATTGGTATATCTGTAAATAGAAGCTGGCTTCTAATAGCAAAATGCAGGAGTATTTTATTAGCTAGTTACTGGTAAAAGGTTGATTTCTCCCAATGCCAATTTTTGAAAGAAATATGCCAGCAGTGTTTCTCTAGGACATCCATTCAAATAGAGCTGAAGAGCGGAATCTAGTGCTCATTGCAGTTCTGTTATTGACTTTGGTCTAAAAAAGTCAATACTTTGGTCTACCCTAACAATGAGGATATTTTTATGCAATATCCAGGATGAAATTAAGATCTTTTTATGTGCATGGTAATGGATATTGGACTACGCTAAAGAAGTGGGAAAAATCAAGTCTGTGCTAGGCAGAATTCACCACAAGATGTCTCATGTCTCAGTACGTATTTTTCAGAAAGGCAGGTAGCAATCCAGCTAAGCCTGCCGAGTGCAATGCGAATGACAGCATTTAGATTCTTCTGGGGAGTATGTTAAGAACACATAAAAATAGACTGGATGTGGAATCCAGGCATGAAGAGTGTGTTCTTCAAGGGCTGATTAAAAATAAATGCATGGAGACTAACAGCACTGAATATGAACAAAATTCTCCCGAAAGGGGAGGAAAACCAACCGTTAAAGCCGAAGTACGCCACTAGAAGAATGATTACACATTATAAAACAGGGTGATCAAATCGCTATTTGTTATTTCTAACAGCCTTTACTAAGCAAGCCAAGCGGAATCTTGAAGGCTAAGGTGTCCCTTTAAAGACTGTTTCCTGGCCATACAACATTTGGGGACTGGGGCGGGGGGGAGGAAGTACCTTTAATACCTTTAAGTAACTTTTTATCTTTCTGTCTGTTGGCTTTGGGAATCCAGACTAGAGCCCGTACACGGGCGAATCTGCACAAGAATTGTGCACAGTCATCTATTCTTAGGTGTATGTGCTATAATAGGATTTATGTATGTGCTATATATGTGCTATAGGATTTGTAAGAGGAACTCTTTTGTGTACGATCTCTCCCAGCCCTGGAGCAGACTTTCCTCTTGCTCTGGGATGTTACTCGGGCCAGGACAGCTTCTCCTCCAGCTACCCATTTTCTTTACAGCTGTTAAACAAACGCTTTAAACGTTAATTGCTGTAGCGGTTATCCATACACAGAGGGTCCGTATTTCCATTTTGAGGCCTCTCCACCCCGGCGAACAGCGGCCATCCCTTTGCCTGCCGGGTGCCGGGCACCCCCGAGCTGCGGTTGCCGGCAGCGTCGGGGCCGCGCAGTGCCGAGCTCCCGGCGGCTCCGGGGGGACGGGACGGGACGGGACGGGACGGGAGGCGTGCAGCTCCGGGAGCTCCCCGTCCCGCGCCT
>VZSF01006093.1:1383529-1493163 GCA_013398295.1 Chionis minor | reverse complement strand
TTTTTTGAAAGTAAACTGATACGTGCGAGGAACAGGGAGCAGATCTGCTCGATGTAGTTGTCTCCGTATGTCAGAGTTACTGATATGTGTGCAAACTAAACCTGGGTGTCTCTAATGGAATATGGTCTTCTGTCAATCAGGTTTAAATAGATGTGTTTTAAATGAGACTTATTTCATTGATTTTCTTTGGGCTTTTAGGAAAACAGCGAAGAGGGAAAAACAGTGAGATGTCTTCCGTTCAAGTTGTTGAATGTACTGTTTGTCTTGTCAGATAACAAGGGCATCAGCGTCATTTAATAAACCCTGACCATACTGAGAGGGAATGAGATGGGAGTATTTAACCATTGGGGATGGATTATAGATAGACTCAGCACGTACAGTAACACATACAGAAACTCCTTGTGAAGAGTTTATTTTAATCAGCTTGTAAACATTAGAATAAAAAAAAATTACAATAAGAAGAACAAGAAGAGGCCTCTTGAGATAGTAATTATTAGTTTCACAAATTCATTTTCAGGAAAATACCAAAAATACGAGGAGAGAAAGCTTCATCAAGGTGATACTATGGTAATCCCGGACACAATTCTCTTCTGTGTTGTAGCACCATGAGGTCTCAGATGGTATCCAACACAGAACCTCATGGTCAGGTTCAGCCTTAATATTTAAGGCTTTATTCTTTTTATCTAGGGATTGAACCACGTCATTTGGCAAAACATGTTATGTAGCCTTTTTGGTTTTGTTTTCCTTTTTATTTTAATTTCAATTGGTTTACCATTTTATTTACCGGTTTGCTTGTTTGCTCTTTCCCCAAATACCACTGAGATTTTAAAGGGGTTTTGTTGATGTTGTTCTGGTTTTAGCATGTAGTCTTTGTTCTGCTTTTAATTCTATTTCTTTTGTTTGGCTCAGGAAGTTAGAGAGATTATGTCAGATATTCATGATAAGCATCTCTTTTTTTTCCTAATGCGTGTCAGCAAAATGGATTGGTAGTTTCCATTCATTTCCTGGGTGCTAGATGATTACGTCAGAGAAATCACCATGACATTTTGAGTTGGCACTCTTGTAATTAGCCCCACTAAAAATCTAATAATAGAATTTAATGATATTTAACTGTGCTTCCTCTCCCAGTCACCAGTCTGTTGGGCAAATGACGTGCATTGGGAGGTCAGGGCATGGAAAGCCATGTTACAGGTGCCTGTGTTGCAATTTTTTTTAATTGTCATTTTATTTTATTAAATGGAGAATTCAGCTCCTGCCAATGTCAGTCTCATGAGTTCAATAACATTGTCGAATCATTAACATTATTAAATAAAGGCAATATTTTTCAGTCTTCAGACAGAATTCTGTTCTGATTTTCCTTGGGCAATCCTCCTGGACTTAGTGTTTACATGGGATAGCTCTTGCTCAGTTGTGGAGGATATGGACATTAACTTTGCCTGTTCTTTTCATTGAAATAAGTGGTGAAGGTAATATTTCTTCACCAAAGCAACTTGTATGCTTTTAGAAGCAGTCAAACTTCTTTCTCAAGATTTCAGAGATGAAAAGATTCTGTTCTATTTCATTTGTTTCTTGCCTAGGAAAGTTTGAACACAGATGTTCTGGTTAATTTTTGTTTTTTCCATAAATGAAACATAAAAATGAGAAATTAGTCATGTAACTAACCCATATCTCTACCTGTAAAGATGGAAATGTAGACCAGTGCAGGAAATGGATTTTTATGAATGAAACTGTACTGTTTTGGTGTTTTTTTGGCAATCACTATTGTCATGGGATATAGTTTATTAAATGCTATGATTTCTTTAAAATCTCTTCTTTATTTTTTTTTTCTTTTTCTGTTAAATTGGTGTGTGGGATTAATGCTGTGTCTGGAGTTTTGAAATAGAGCAACAAAGAGTCTTTACTTTGGTTTTAAGGGTAACTCTTTGGGGGTTTTGTTTTTTGTGTTTTTTTGAGGGATGGAGCTTGTTGAACTGGAGCCATAGAGTGCTTCAAGGTAACCCAGATTCTCTTAATGTGACTCAATCAATGGCTCCATTGCATTGAGTTTTAGTGAAACTGCTTAAAATCAGGGGTTTTCCAGTGACTTTCCTCTTTCCCCATACCTGCTATTAAAAAACTGAAAATGTAAAGTACCAGTAGGTGGATCTGTCTTGGTAGAGCTGAGTGGTCACGGGGCAGCAACATGCACGTGCTGAGACGTAAATAGTGAGCTGGATCACTTGTAAGGGATGTACCTGTGAGCACTATGTTAATCCTTGAAACTTTCTGGTTAGTCTTTAAAATACCACTTCATTCCTGCAGCCCTAGTGGAGCATTGCTGGCACGCTTCCATTCTGGAGTCCGTCTGCTTCCTTATCCTGCCTGCCCCACGCCATCCAAGGACCGATGCAGCTGTCTGTCAGGTCACACAGGTCCTCAGGAGTCTGATCTGGGAAATGGAGTCCTGGGGCAGAAGCAGAGACTGCTTGCTGTGCTGTAATGCTTGACTTGTAGGTCCTCTGGTATGGGAAAGGGAACCTGAGACTGAAGGAAATGGGTTTCATAATCTGCACTTGGGACTTACTTGGTTTGTAGATCTACAGTCTTTGGTCAAGTATTCACAAAGTACTAACCAAGTATTTGGTCAGCCCTGAAGTGGTCAGGCAGTTGGACTAGATGATCGTTGTAGTTCCCTTCCAACTGAACTATCCTGTTCTACAATATCTCCTAGGTCATGTAGCAGCTAGTAAGAAGTCAAATTGTTGTGCTGTTCACTTTGACAGTAGTCAATTTATTGTCTGCAAATAGACATAACTGCTTGAAGTCCATGTACTTCAGAGTTACCCACAGAAGTTGTGGAGGCCTCATCCCTGGAAGTGTTCAAGGCCAGGTTGGATGGGGCTTTGAGCAACCAGGTCTAGCGGAAGGTGTCCTGCCCATGGCAGGGGGGTTGGAACTAGATGATCTTGAAGGTCTCTTCCAACCCAAACCATTCTGTGATTCATAGGTGTAACAGCAATTGTGGGAAATCTGTGCAGGGATCCGGCAGCTCTTCTGTAGGATGAGAAGAGCTTTCTCCTTTCCCTTTTTCCGGTTAGTTTCCCATCTTTATGCAGGTTCCATGAAATGGAGGAGGACACATCGCAACACTGGTTTTCAATCTGTGTTCTGTGGGTTATCTCCAAAGGGTATATGTACTGTTTCTTATTTGAGGGCCCAAATGTTTGTGTTGGTTTGTTTTGCTTTTAAAAAAAAAAAGGGTGAAAACAACTGCAGCTTAACATATAACAAAATATATGGTCCATTACAATGTTAGGCTATTATTGTGGAAGGTCTCCTGCATCATACCTTTAGGCACAGGTAAAGTTATGCCTTGAGCGAGCAGATGTGTTTGCATCAGGAGCATTAGGCAGACTAACAGTAAAATGTTCTACGAAATGTATATGAGGTTGAAATTGCAATCAGAAGAATGTAAAAGCCTTAACTGGGAGACTCTGTGATGGAAGAATGAGCCTCCTGCAGAGGCAGTGCCCTTGTGGGCTCCCTTCTTTCCGGTTGAAAGAGGACCGCTGGCTCTGCACTCCTGTCCTTTTACTGTCCATAGCACTAATATCCAGAAATCTCCAGTATACTAAGGAATTCTCAATACGCTTTTTTTTTCTTTCTGTTTTTTGTTTTTTTAAAAATTTTTTGTCTTTAAGTCAAATGTGAATGTGACAAGAAATATGCTCTTGATTTGAGTCTATTCAAATATGTAATAAGCATAAAAACGCTAGTTGAGAGCTCAATGCTATTTAAGCCATTTCCCGAAGTGTCAGTTCTTGCTCAGTGGGCTGGTTGCTTTTTTAGACTTGTTATGACAGATGTAGCTTGGGAAATATACGTCAGTCTAATCCTTTAGCTTCCAGTAGAAATGATTTGTAGAACTGTGAGGCTAGTGTCTTCTGTTTTCAGAATGTATGGAGTGATCAGTTCTGCATGATTTCTTTCTGGTAGATCTTAATAATTCTGACCTCTCTAACACAGTATTAACTGTGCTCAAGGATTCTTTTAATGAGCCCACGTGCTACTATGGATTACTTAAAATGTTGAAACTGTTTAAGCAATAATTGGTATAAACTCCAATGTATTGGACCTAAGATGTACATTAACTGTTGTATAACAGCCAGGAGGAGATAATGACAAACTTTCATTAAGATGTGTAAACAGTTTTATTATGCAAATGTTATTTGTTTTTATTTCAAAGTAACAAGCGTATGATTACAGTACTTATTCATAAAATATACACTGTTCTATTTGCCTAGATGAATTCTTAGCATATTCATATTTTCTCTGTAAACCAATTAAAGACTAATTTGTTTTAGCATAATCCGCTTAATACCATCATTGAAAAAATATCTGCCATTCAGACATGAAGTATTGTATTCTATTTTTTTAGTAGACTGGATGAATCTTTAAATTGACACATCCCAAACAAGGAAAGGATATAAAAAATGGGGCGTTCTGCCTTCAGCTTAGCTTTAGTCAGTAGCTTTCTCCTTTCTGATCATTTGAGGAAGGAATTTGGAAACCTGGCAAAAAAGACTGTAAAGTGAGAGATGCAACATCATTGTTCATTTATTGAATTTACTGTACCCTGATGCTTTAAGGAAAACCAATATAATTCTGTGAATAATGAGAAAAAGGAGCTACCTTTTGAAGGATCAGCAGAGATTTGATAAGTCTCTCTTCTTCACTGTCTTTGTTGATCTCTTAGTAGTACCAGGTCTGAGCAGCTCAGGAGTAGTTGAAGGATATGCAGAGACCTGAAGGAGATGCACTGCTTGTTTCCAGCACAGAGATCTAGCTGATGTGATTGGGTATGCTCCTAGCTCACTCTTCCTTTGTGAACCTGCTAGTCCTTATTTTCCTTCTGGCACCTATGATTCTGTGTGCTGTGCCATCAGGGACTGATCGGACCTTATCAGGCTGAGTTGTCAAAATGCTCTTATCAGACTAGCTTTTAGTTAACCTGTGGGTCACAGAAGCTATTCTGCTCTGATACAACTTAGTGCTGTACATGAAGAAGGGTGCTGGGTTGTGAACCATTTCTGGGACATCAAAACATTCTGTTATCTGTTACACCTTAAAGGAAAACACAATTTAGAATTAAAGTTCTGAAAAAGAAGTGTTTTTGGAAATGTCCTCTCTGAATTTGCTGTGCCAGGATTCTGTAGATTCACCTCATACCTGAGAACTCTAGGTGCTTTTCATTCCTGACCTTGGTCAGAAAAAACCACTACCTTCACAAATGTTTCTTCCATCTATTTTAGGCTGATTATTTTTCTACTTCATGGCTGGTACCAAGTCACTTTAGCCTCTATGGACACTTTGATACTATTGGAAAAAAATAAAGCACAGGGACAGAATCAAAGAGACTTCTCTCCTGCTCTGCTACTTGAAGTAAAATGTCTTCTATGCATCCTGAAAGAGACTAAGCTGTTTTGTCACTTCTGCCAGAAAGAAATCAAGGAAACTTGATAAATAACGCAAGGATGCACAGTTGTCAGGAGCTCTATGTTTAAGGGCAAAAAATTCCAAGAACACGTAGTGAGGTATTCAAGTGTTCATTTTTATGTCTGTCTTCTCTAGCAAATTAGAGGAATCACCCATCAGTGTTCAGTCTGTCCTAGTGCTCTTTTTGGGAGCAATACACTTTTTTGCTCGGTAGGTAGCTGCAATATTTGAACATCTCCCAGTGCTGTTGTCAAAATGATGCTGGTAATGCAACAGATGAGCATTGTATACCCAGAATTG
The DNA here is from genome assembly GCA_013398295.1 of Chionis minor. Lineage (NCBI taxonomy): Eukaryota > Metazoa > Chordata > Aves > Charadriiformes > Chionidae > Chionis > Chionis minor. Next base: position 1,487,388 of record VZSF01006093.1, on the reverse strand, counting down.
GGTAGACTAAACTGGTCCTCAGAAATCAAATGGAAATGGCTTTACTTGTATGAGAAACTCTCTTTAGCTTCTTGATATATGACCTATTTTAATAATCCTGGAATATCTTTGACTAGCTAAAGCTTTTTTATGTGTCCTTTTCTTTTTGGTGCATTTGACAGCTGTTAAGACTTTACATGAAGAGGGAATTGCCAGAATACTATATTTACTCGGTGATTGTGTATTGTTCTTCTTGAAGTGTTGTTCTTGAAGGGCCCATTTGGTCTCTGTCTTCATAGTTCTGTTTCAACCTGTATGCACAGCTGCAACTTCTTTTCCTTGACAGTTTCTTCTTCCACTCTCACTTTTTTTCTTTTTTTTTTTTTTTTGGTGTCAGGGAAGAGATGTAAAACTGACTGCTGCTTTTTTCGCTGTGCAAATGCTGACGACTTCAGAAAGCCACTTTTTTGGAAGGGGGAAATGCCATCAGAAGATGTTAAAGCTAAGGGACAATTTATGTCATGCCTTTCCTTTGTGAAAGGATAATTGCATTGCAACTTCACTTAAGAATAAAAAAATAAATCACACTGTTAAGATCTGTGGTAACTTTGTGTACCAGATGTCAGTATTGGCCTGTTGGGACAGATAGCAAGACAAATACGTGGTTTGATAGTGTGATGCTGGTTTTATCCCAGCATAAAGCCACTAATCTAACAGAGCTGTAACCGGGAGAAACAATAAAAGATTCAGAACCGTTGTGGGTCTTCTTGGGAATTCTTTGTCTGTCTTCCTCATGTGCTGTGATGGCGTACGTGAGCAGTGCCTGCAGAAGTTATGTTTGCATTTCCAATTGAATGTGTAATGCTGCGCTTGCTCTGCTGGCTATTTACAAACACTAACAACATCCAGGCCATATGCTTCATCCCTTGATGGGCTCTCTGAAAGGAAAGTGGAGAGCAGATGTGAACAAGGCGGACCAGGTTCTGTTTGCAGCAGCTGAATGCCTGCTTGTCCTGTAAATGATGCACTTATGTTTAAGTGAGAAATTGTTAATCCAACTGATCCTGCACGATTAGGGAATTTGTATGCATTGTTTGTAATCTAAAATAGTAGGCTTAGAGTAATCATCAGTTTCTCAACCAAACTCATGGTACATCATGCAGGATTGAGGAGACGGTTGTCCATATGATACATAATAAATGACAGCCAAAGTAGAATTGTAAGTAGCTTTAGCTGTATTTTTCAGCCTTAAAAGCAGTGTGTTGTTTAAAAAGCTTTATAATGCTCTGGCAGCATCTCTCAGATACATTGAAGTGAGTGATGGCCCAGCTTCCATCATAAATGATTCTTACTTAGCTGAGGTGTGGTACCTCATAGATTGTAAATAAAAAGCCTAGCTGAGGTGGATACACCACATCTCCAGTACTCAGAAAACACGTACATGTAAAATGCTCTTTTAATGAGGACTATCCATTGTCAACATACTAGTCCTTAATATTCATGCATAGTAAAATGAACACAGTATTGAAAAGGGAGTAGGAAAGTAATAGCACTTACTATCTCTGATCAACAACCTTTTCAATGTAAAGCACGAAGAAATCTGCAGTAGAAAAATTAATATATAAAGATTTTTTTTATCTGCTATTAATCTAATACATTGTTCAGTAGTGTTTCAAAATTGAATCTTAGTCCTGGATGCCATTTCCTGGGGTATGAGGTGCCATGAAAAAAACCCTCTGATTATACTGGGTGAAAACTCAGTAGGCTGTGGATTCTACTTCTGCTTACTATTCTGGACAACATACACTGTTACCTGTAAGTTTGCATGTGTTGTATAAATGTATCATAATTATCCATTGTATAATTATTATACACTACATATTTATGTGAAAGATTCATTAAGCTTACATATTTATTAATGTATAACCAATTATAAATGCAATATAGCTATGTTTTAAGGGCTTTCTTCTTCAGAAATAGTATTTTTGCTTCTCTTCAGATATTAATTTTTGCCTCTTGTGCATGTAGGGTTAAGGAGTATGTATGAAGGCATTCATTCCTAAACTAGAGGTTTTTGTTTTCTAAATAATAATAATTAAAAAAAAATGCTATCAAGAATAGAAGTCAGTCCACCAGTATCCTGCTATTCTGATTCTTTTTTTCTTTCTCTACATAACATTTTGAAACACCCATTGTTTTAGGCTGGTAGGTTTCATGCTGTCTCTAAAAGGGATCTGAGTCATACCTTTTTTTTTTTTGTCATTCAATCTCTGAATCATTTTATAAGGACTTGCTTCGGTCAATTTGTAGCTTGCCTTTTTGTAAATCAAGTATTAAATATTAGAATCACGAAGTGGAACTCTGCTTCCCAGTATAGTTATTTTGGGTAGTAATAGGGATTTCTGTGACCTGTCCATAGCAATTTAGGGCTCAGTCATGACTGAATTAATTCTGCTTAAAGATTTGTTAATCACGGGTCAGCTGAGCTGCAGTAACCAACCATGTGCAGCTCGCAGCCTGTGGGGAGCACGAGGTGAAGCGTTTGAGCTTGACCTGCTTTAATTAAGACTTAGGCCAATAGATGTTACCTTTTTGGATTTTACAGAGTGAGTGCATGGGCAGTCCATTACATGGCTCTGCTGACAAGCAGACGAGACTTATATGGTCAAACTGGTTCCTGGATGGTGTTTGGAGTCTGACCTCCTCCTTTGCAGAAGTGCATGGCACTCTGCGTAAGTTCATTTCCATGCAGAACATGTGGTCATGCCAGAGCTTCAGCTCATACCTAATAGCAATTAGATCATACATATATTGAGCCTTGTGTCCAGAGCCTCTCTGCTGCTCAGTTTCTGCCTCTCCTGTTCCTGTGGGGGGTGTGCTTGGACCTCTTGGGGCATATCTGGGCTCTGCCATGAGGCCAGCCTTGAAGCTGCTGCCATTGTGCATTCAAAGTGCACAGGCGTGAGTCCAAGGGTCCGACAGGCCTGAGGGAGGAGTCAGGAGCTTGTTCTGCATTGTACTGTAGGCCACAAGCACGTTCATGTGAATGGCGGTGAGGACAGTCCATTTGTTACCGTGGTCCTCTTTGCCCTCTGCCAAGTGCTCACACTTGAGTGAAGTCAGTGCTTCAGTCAGTCACAGGAACTACTTCCAGAGATTGAGCAAAGGCAGATGAGATTTGTAGGCAGACTGCTCCTGGGGTATGTCAGCAGTTCGCGGACATCTGCAGCTGGCGGAATGAACGCATGGAGCTCTAGCAGGCTTTGCCTGGGCAAAGGGCTCTGGCCACCCGAGCAGGATGTATATTTAGCCTTTACTGCCTAGCTGGCAAGTGGTAATTGTGAAACTAGGCTTCTCTGTGAAGCACTAGGAGACTTGTCTGTGAAAAGAATTATACAAGAGCTAGATATGTACTAATTGTTAATTAATTATCTTGGTGTTGGTGGGATTTAATCACATGCTTCAGTGCTACTTGAAATAGCAAGGCTTTCCTGAGATGGAATAGTGTACGTGAATGAGTGCAGTGCTGATAGAATCTTATGGAACCACATTCATGTTAAGAGTCAGCATCGCAGTTTTACTTAGTAGTTCTTTTGTTTGTGAATTGATTGTGATTGTTGTGTGATTTGAAGTCGAAGGAAATCATAAAGCGGAGACTACTTTTTAAAAAACCTCAATATATTTATGTATGTGAGTGCATATGCACAATGTGCTGGCAGAAAACAGCCATGTTTAGATGGTTGATTTGTATCCGTAGTTTAGTTAATGCGTGTTTTTAACCTTGAATGCCAATTACAAAAAAGTAATGCCTGAAAGAATTAGTTCACCACACCAGAATACCTAAAAACAATTATCAGCAAATATGTGAAAGCATCTTTCAACACAGCATACTTTGAACTTCTTTCTAGTAATAAGTTAAGTTGCTCAAATAATGAGAGATTACATCCGACACTGATTAGAAGCACAATATATGTACATACATTTACATAACAATTATGTATTTTACCTAAAACCCCTTTATTATCTTCACAGAGCAAATGCCAGCTCTTAAAAAGTCTGCCTTGAAGACAGCCAATATCAAAGCTTCACAGGATCTAAAATTTTTAAATAGACTCATTCATCCTTGAAACACTTCGCTCACCACTTGAGCTTTTTTTGAAGATATTTCATAAAGCCAGCACATGTTTACTAGTATTTTACAGTTCTATGCAAAGGAGGTGATCCTTGTTAAGGTAAATCATTATGCCCTATTTTATGAGTGGAAGGAGATACAGGCACATATTGAAGAAGAGTAGCTGGGCTTACTTTGGCCTATAGACTTTGCAATTAGTTTTCAGAATACCATCGCATGCCTAAAAGAGCTTTTTTTATGCTCTGCTGTCTTCACAGCAAAGTATACAATCTCCCCTCTGTCTTGCAGGCATTTCCTGTACTAGGAATTTTTTGCTAAAATTTCCCACTCTTGCTGCTCCTGTTTCAGCTCATTGGCTGCTGTGCTAATGAGGGCACTTGGGACTTCCTCTTAATTCAGGCACTGCATTGTGTAAACTCCTAAACAGGGTCAGACAACATAGTGTTGCCAGCTGCACATCTGCAGCCATCTGGATTTGTGGCAGGAGCAGTAAAATAGACATTGTATAGCAGAGTTGAAAGACTGACAAGAGTGGTGCAAATGGTATTTGCAGAAAACTGTAAAGTAAATGCCCTGTATTTGATCTACAGGATGTACAGAATCAATATTGAAATGGTCTTGCTACATGTATATGTATCAAATAAAGACAAACGGGATATGCTAGTGCTATGCAACGTTCTGTGAAAAAGCTTGCTGGCTAATTCACTACCATTGCATTGTTAAGAGAAGAAGTAAGTAATTATTAAAACTTCTGATGCTCACAAATGGCTCTCTACTCCCACTTCTATGCCTTCATTAAGATTCTGTTTCTAATAAACATCACTTCAGTATATTAATTTATTGTAATAACATTCTTAAGGACAAATAATTGCACGCTGTGAAATTGCAGCTTTCAAGTCTGAGGAAAGAGATGCAGGTGAATGGTCACACATTGTTTAGTATCTGAGTTTACTAGTTGTTTGGGGGTGTCTTGAAGAGGGACTTCTGATGTCTTTTTTTTTCTTTCTGATCCTCTCTCACTGACCAGCATCTCTAATGGCTGTTGTGGGAGTAACATCATGCGTCTGTCTGAAGTCAGCGAAGCTTCAGAACTTAACTTTGGTAGAGCCGTGGTTTCATTTGCTTTGACTGTGTCACTGAAGTGTCAGTACAAATTGCAGTTTCTAGTTTTCTTTGAAAGCTTTTATTTGGTCATTTATTTCCTGGCTTTCACAGGCACTAGAAATGTGGATTAATCCTGTCAGGGTTTGTTCTTGAGTAGTTCTACTGCTGGTTTTATGTTGAATCTACGTAGTGCACGCAAGTAACTCCGATGTGAGACAGCTCAGAATAAAGTCATAGTTCTAGATCAGATGCTTTTCATGCAATGGCTTTTAAAGTGTTTTTAACTAATTTTTGATGACACCTAGATCTTTTGCAGTAGTTGCTTACAATGTGAAGACTATAAAGTATTATATAAGAAGAATGGAGTTAAGGTAATATGCTCAGGAGCAGGCATTACAGTTTGGGACTTTTCTTTCTGATTTATCTGACCTGTTAAACCTCTTTCTCAAATATTTAATACTACTTCCCTGTAAAATTGGCTTGGCCTCATAGTTTTGTTTTATTACCTTCTTGGGATTGTGTTCATAGCTGAGCTCAGTTTCTCCACTTGGACTGAAATATTGCTCTTAATCTAGAGTGCCACGGCTAATCCAGCGCCTGTTGAATTTAGTGGGGCTGTTACCTTCGATTTCAACTGGAAAAAGATAATGACCTTAACGTATTTGGTGGGTTGGCAATTACATTGTAGCCTAAGATACTTGTAAAGCAAGAGATGCTTATGCAGAGGCCGTTATAACAGGAGCGGAGCTTGTTATGTGCTTTCAAAGAAAGCCGGCTTATTGTGAAGATAATTTTTAGTAAAAAAGCGTAGAATTGTTTTATTGAGCTGTCTACTTAAATTTATCATCATGAATCAAATCCTAATTGACAGTAACAAACATAAGTAAAAAACCAATTACATGTGTATGTTTTGCAGACACATATTTTGCCACAAAAATCAAAAAAACAACTTTTATGGAATCTTACAGGTATTAATCATATGTGCAGACTGTTTTTCTCATAGTTATATTAAAACACAGGGTGCTTATACAGTGTTTGGTCCTTCAGTTTCAGTTGTTTGATGCCTATGGCATTTCAGTGAAAGTGGCTTTTCTTGACCTAATCTCAGGAATAATATATGTGCAAAATGTGGCTGGCCTTGAGTAGAAGTGAGATAGAACTAAGACAGTGTGAAAAGCACGAAATTCAGATATTCTTCTTACTCTGAGCCTCTGAGAACAGTTGGCTTCAGTCATACACTGACTGTAAAACCACTACTTTGTGACCAGAATCTTTAAGAGATGCCTTTTATGTGATCAGTTTTTTATTCAAACAGGGATGAAAGAGCATTTATGTTGAATTTTGCAATTGAATGTTCATCCTGGGTAGAAAAGTGCAAGTGTGTAGATCACATAAGGTTTAAAGCATAAAGTATCATTGTTGTTGGAAATGATTGTTGGTATGGGTATCGTAAGCCTTGGTATTGTACTCATCAAGGAATAATGTTTTCAACATGCACAGAAGGGTTAAGAAACCCATCACTCTCAACAGACAAAGTACTGTTTTGTTGGACAGGCAAGAAACAAAGGGGTTTACCAAGGCCAGGCCATAAGGAACCACAGTCTTTTTCACATGTATCACTTGAAGTCCAACAGAAGATGTCCTTTATACAGCAGAGCACAGAGGAGAAGAAGCTATATGGAATTCATCTTCTAATAGTATTTAACTGGCAAACTGGTAACAATGGATGAGGAGAAAGCTGAGGTAGTCAACAGCTTTTTTGCCTCAGTCTTCACTGGAACCTCTCTTCTCACACCTCTCAATTGGATGGACTGCAAAGCAGGGACCCGGGGAGCAAAGTTCCTCCCACTGAAGGGAGGAGGTCATGACCAGGTTCATGACCACCTGAACAACTTGAATTATATCTACATAAGTCTATGGAACCTCACGAGATGCATCCCAGAGTCCTGAGGGAGTTGGATGATGTAGTTGCAAAGCCGCTCTCCGTATTTGAAAAGTCATGGAAATCACGTGAAGTCCCTGGTGACTGGAAAAAGGGAAACATTGCACCTGTTTTTAAAAACGGTAGAAAGGAGGACCCTGGGAACTACCAGCCTGTCAGCCTCACCTCTGTGCCTAGGAAGACTGGAGAACAGATCCTTGTAGAAACTATGCTAAGGCACACGGAGGACAGGGAGGTGATTCCAGACAGCCAGCAAGGCTTCAGTAAGCATTACAGCTTCTAATTACAGCAGTTGAGAGGCTTCTAGCCAAACAAACAGGCGATTTAGATGCAGTTTGACTCTTGGTATCGCAGTCCTACTGTTTCTCACTGCTCATTTATTTCTGGAGAGGTGTAGGAGAAGGATTTGTCAGACGGAGGCTGAGGGGACTGTATCCTGGGCTGCATCAAAAGCAGCCTGGCTGGCAGGTAGAGGAAGGTGACTCTGCTCTGGTGGGACTCCATCTGGAGTACTGTGTCCAGCTCTGGAACCCCCAACATAAGAAGGACATGGACTGTTGGAGTGGGTCCAGAGGAGGTCCACAAAAAGGATGAGAGGCGTGGAGCACCTCTGCTGTGAGAATAGGCTGAGAGAGTTGGGGTTGTTCAGCCTGGGGAAGAGAAGGCTCTGGGGAGACCTTATTGTGGCCTTTCAGTAATTAAAGGGGGCCTATAAGAAAGATGGGACAAACTTTTTAGTAGGGCCTGTTGTGATAGGAAAAGGGGTAATGACTTTAAACTAGAAGAGGATAGATTTAGACTAGACATAAGGAATTTATTTTTTTTTACAATGAGGGCGGTGAAACACTGGCACAGGTTGCCCAGAGATATGGTAGATGCCCCATCCCTGGAAACATTCAAGGCCAGGTTGCACGGGGCTCTGAGCGGGGATGTTGAATGTTTTGTTTTTCCTTCACAAATATTATGGTATTTTAAAGGTTGGAGCTAAGGACCTGAAAAAAGAAAAAATGTGATGTAAAGTTCTTTTTCAAAATCCCTAATGAAATGATTATATGTGATAACAACCTTTCTCAAGTGTCTCTCAGAGACTAAAATTAGTTGATCTCTGGTCATATTAGAAACCATCTTCCTAATGAGGTGTGTTTGTAGAGTGAAGTGTGGAGCTTGGAAGTTTTAGATAATGGCATCCTTGCAAAAAAAGAAAAAAAAGAGAGAACAACTTAAAACCTGTATGAATTCCCTGTTATAAGAACCTTACCTGGAATATTTCAGCCTGAAGTAACTTTGCATGTGGAAATGTGAATTGATGCTTTTAGAAGGCGGTTTTCAGTGAATTCTTTTCTCTTCCCCTCACCATTGTCAGATCAAAATTGCTGGGTTTTTTAGATGTTGAGAATTTTCCCTAGCTTTTGGTTGGGTTGGGTTTTTTTGGTTTTTTGATTGTTTGGTTGGTTGGTTTTGGGGTTTTTTTTGTTTTAAATTAGAAAGGCTTGGTGCATGGGCAAAAGAGTTCTCACCAAAGTCTGTTACCTACTACCTCTTGGAATGTGTTCACCAGGAATACTTGTCTCAGTGTTGTGACATTGTGCCAGCAGTTACATAGTTTTGGAGCCAGGTGCCAGACACTTATTTGGCCCCCAGACTGCCAAGTTAGCATTTCTGAGCTTGTTTCCCTAGTGTCCTGGCCGTTTCTAATCCCCTGGAGAACTGCAGTGCAGAGCGGCTGGATACTCTTCATCTCACAGTGATATGAAAGGTTTAGTAGACGTGAGTAGGGGAAATAATGCCCAGCGCAGGGGGTAAAGCGGACTGAATGCAGAGCCAATGTTCCCGTCAAGGCAGAGCTCGACTGGATGGGCACGTTCCACCGCCGCTGTGCTTCTGTTGCGGAGCATCAAATGCAGGATCTGCTGTTGTGTGCCAAGACTTGCCCTCTGTGGTGATGGCACAAGGTCCTTCTCTTAGTTAGGCTCCGAATAGCGGAGTGGTGGTAACTCTTTCTCAAAATGATCTTTTACGTAACCAAACTTTGCTCTGATGTTGCATGATTCCAGCCCTGGTGACAGTTGCTGCTGTGCAGAAGCTTTGCCTGTTGGATAATGCTGGCATGCTCTACAGGAGATGCCATTTGCATACATGCTCAATTGCTCAGTTAGGAAAAAAAGAAAAAGGGGAGGGAAAAAAAAAAAGGGGGGGGGTGGAGATTTTAGAGACACTACTTAAAAATATTTCTTTTTTTTCTATCATATGGTAAAGTAATGAATGAAAGTAATTCAGTGAATGATGAAGTTGTCCATGTCCCTGTAATTATGTGCTTGTGGGGTCCACTTGAAGCTCACTGGTTATAAATTCTTGGTTATTATGTTGCTGTTATTTCAAATAGCAATAAAGTCTTCATGAAGGGAGCAACCTTTACCATTGTTCCATACTGACTATATGTACAATGTATTGCGAAGTGCAGTAAAGAATATTTGTCTCTGTCAGAAGTGACGTTAGTGTTTAGTAGCATATGGCCATACTCTGCACTACAGACAAAAAGCAAAGCAGATAATATTTGTCTATTCGGTATATAATCTTATACTGGTATTTTTCTTTTGTAAATGGCCATGACCAGGTATGTACCAAGAACTCTACGAAAACGTTGATATTTTTCCCAAAAAATGTAGAGTACATATTTTTTAAACAAAATTTATTGGGGAAAAAAGGCTGAGTATTTTTTTTTCCACATCTTTCTCTAAAAGAGCATTTTTCACATCTTTTCTCCAGACCTCCAGAAGCTGCTATGCAGTATGGTTGTGTATCTCCATGCTGAATGCAAAGGGGGATATTTTGTATTTGATCAATAGCAGAAAGATTTATCTAGGACTTATTTTTTCATTTTCCTCAAAACTACTGGTCATTTTTTACTATAGAAAATGTGCTTCTGTGAAAATCAACCAGGGCATTTGCTGTCAGTTTAAGCAAGCAAGAAGCAATGAGAACAAGAAAAACACAAAGAAAATGGCCTCTAGGGAAAGCTCTGCATAATGAACTTGAAATTGCTACTGCTGGAAATACTGTTGCTGCTTTTTCTGCCAGGACTGTCACCTCACACAGCAATTTTAGCTTAAAGCAGAGAGTGGAACTTATCTACAGCATCACTAAAGACCATGGTTTATGCTGCTAGATTTTCCAAACTTGAGGAACCGCTATCCTCTGTGGTATGTTGATGGCAATTTTAAAAGGGAAATAACCCAGAAATAGCCATGGTCTTGCTAAAAGTTGAGAAGAAAAGACAAATAACGGGAACAACAAAGCCTGTGGAAGCCATATTTTAAAAAGAAATCTACCCCATGCTTTTTAAGTGGGAACTCATAAGTGAAATGAATGGGGAGGCCATGCAACTTAAATGATAACAATTTGCCTAGAGATAGAGATCATCCCCAAGATTTTTAGCTCCAGTTCTCAGCTTCTCTTCCTGCCTGATAAGGAAGTATGAGGAAGTTCATTCTAGAGAGAACAGCAGAGCTGTGGACTGCCTGAAATGCTCATTCCCCAAAGGGACAATCCCTTGCTGTGTTATTTCTTGAAGATGGGCCCCAGAAGGCTTGCCTAAGGTTCAAGTCATGCCTAAATGGGAGAAATACAGCGAACGAAAAGAAGTCAGAAGAGAAATTATAGTGCACAGTATTGTCAACTGTTCTTAACTTGCGAAGTTCAGAACACGGATGACTGTTCACTGGTCTTTTTAATGCAATAACTACTTTTCAGTGTTACTCATCTATCTGAGCGGTTGCTGTAGCTACAGCACAACCCTGAGAACTGGCAGAGAGGGAATCGTGTATTCTACCACGTTCCCTGGCCCATATGAAATATTTCATGAACATTTCTATACCCTAAGGGAGGTGATAGCTGGAAATATCTATATGTACACAGAAATTTCTTTCCCAATCACAAATAGAGATTATCAACCTTGAATTTCAGGATTTATCTCATTTAAATGCATTAATATAATCTCAGATATCTTGTCATCCAAATGAATGTTTAGTTCTTACTCGAATCCTAGGGTTTTGTAGGCAGTTATGTCATATATGAGAACATCATCCATAAAATAAACCTCATTAGTATTTCAGAAGTACAGATTTAAGGTCATTTATTTATATAGGTACTGGCTGTTGTAAACCATACGTGACACTCGGGGAAGTTTTTTTATGGAGTCAGTTTACTGGAAAATGAACAAGGTCAGAGCTACTCTAGCTCTAATATTTGTAATGAGTCAAGTTTGACATTTCAAGTTGAAAAAGAGCTCAGAATTTAGAACCAAGTTAAGAATATACTAGATGGATGATTTTGGGAAGCACAAATTAGATTTCTAAATTGATGTGTAGTGCTAAAACTAGGAACAGCTTGCCTGGATTCAGAAAAATGACTAATACAGGAAAAAAATTGAACTTACTTGGGACGAAGAAATCCACGTAGGGAATGTGTGCTAAATGCTGTAAGTATCCTGTGCAGATAAGAAGGAGAGGGACAGGTATTGAGTGGTTGGCAATAAATATATCACTAGTACAAACCCACCATGAAAATCAATCAGCTAATATATTGATCAGGAGCTAAGAGGTGAAACAAGAAGAAAGATTAATTTTAGTTTTCACCCCTCTCCAACTCTGTTCCTGGCTGTCGAATAGGTTGTCATATTGCAGGCAGGATACAATTGCCATGGAGATGGTTACAAGAACTTTTCCTGTAATTTAGATTTTGCTGGGTTAATATTTCCTTTCCATGCTTCCATAAACAGAAGGGATTATCTAGGTGCTAGTTACAAAGTATGAAGCAATATTAAATATCTTTATGTAGAGTGATTTTTGTATTGTTCCTATTCCTTTATATTGTGAACCAGGACTAAGGGTCTTCCCAGTGGTTACAGAAGGAAGCTGTAGTAGAACAAGGACACGCTTGCTACCTGTCAGAGCTTACACAGATGCCCGTAGGGTGATCATTCTTGTCTTGCTCCATCTTGTAACAGTTATGTACACTGCATTTTTATCTAAGGACTGTGAAAATTATTTATATATATGTTCTTTAGAATACTAAAAGGCTGTACTTTGTATTGTTAGTCTTCAGGTGAAAATTGTTCTTTTCCTTATACTTTACATGCTGTAATTATATGTCAGAAGGTTTTCTCAGCCTTAGGGAAGGATGGCCTCTGCTTTTAACAGCTGTTAAAATATCTGTGAGCTAAGAATTTTAATATATATCATTCTTCAGGAATTCTGTACAGTGACCTAAAGTAGTATGACTCTGTTAGACAGAATAAGATAAAAGATACTTCTAATATCCTCACTTTTTTTCATTGCAAATTATATTTCAGTACTTAAAATTTTGTAGCTCTGTCTAAAAATGCATGTTGCCAGAGCTTTCAGATTCTCCTCTGCAATCCTTCACTATCAATTTTGAAATATTCCAAAAACTTTTTGCCTCAAGATTTAGCCAAGAAGTACACAAATAACTGTTACATTAAATGTCACTTGTTACCTGGTTGCAGCTTGCATATGCAGTGGAAGGAGTAATGGCTGCCCCTGTGCCAGAGGAAATACAGAAATTTTTCCCTCCTGGAATATACCTGGCTTGCAAATTATGGTAAAGGGCAAGAGGGAGGACACCCTCCCTTTCCTCTACCCTGTACAGCTGATTATTGCCAGTGGTGCTGGAGGGAAGGGGAAGGAATTGCACTGGGAAGCAGAATCTTTCCTGGGACTTAGTGAGATTGAAAAAGATTTTCCTTCAATTTCTGAAACATCAATAGGCTGATTATTGAGATGAGCAGTGCTTGTGCTGAAGGATGGACGAAGGAGAACAGCTTTAGCTGAGCTGCCAGTAAAGAAAAATACAGGACCTATATTTATTGCCAAATTGCAGAAGGATTCTTTTAAAGTACAGCCACAGAAGCATAGAGATGAATGCCTGTAGTGCTCAATGGCATATCCCGCTCTGATTTTCCTGAGGGTAGAGCACTAGGTCTAGTATAGCAGAAGTTTTTCTTTAGCTGAGTTCTGCATCATTCTGACCCTTGCACTCTAAGAGTATTTTCGTTCAGCTAAGAACTTGAACACTTCTCCCCGCTGTTCTTGGAGCAGAGGGTTTCTTCATCCAGGTCACCATCAAAGACAGGAAGTGTCAACAAGGTAAAGCTGTTGCCAGCAGCAAGGACCCAGATGCAGCTGATGAGGACAGGTTGCTGGAAGAGAGGATCTCCTTGCCTGCAACTGAATGAGCAGTTCTCCTGCTCGCTATCTCTAGCTTCCCTACCAACCAAAGAGAAGATCTAGATTCCTGCATCAGAAGATTGAGAGGCTCTGCTTAGAGCTGGAGAGTTGAGCTTGCTGGCACACTTTTTCTTTGTGTTCTTGCAAAAGGTTGAGTGCTGTATATCACAGATACTTCCCTTGTGCTGGATCCTGCTTGTTCCTGGAGTTTGGAAATCTGCAATAATTTTACTGAAATTTATGGAGTTTGGTAAAGAAAAAAGAAAAAGCAGGTTCTGAATATGTTCAGATGTGCATCAAGGACCAGATATGGTCCTTGATGTTTCGTTATTGCAGAGGAAAGAAGGGAGTTACTGTGACTCCCAGTAAAAAACCTAAGTGTTTTAGTTCTTACCTTTATGAATCATATTAAAACTGGTTTTTTGTTTGTTTTTTTTTCATGAGAGCTGCAAGGGTCATTGGGCTGAATTCTCCTATCATTGACATAATTTCAATGACCTTCAGTTCAAGGTTCAGTTACATTTCATATGTGTACCAATCATTTGTTAATTATAGATGAAGGAATTGTACATCAATATGCTGAACATTTGCTTACATCAAAGTAGAGAGAGGGTACTTGTTTGTTCAGATATTGAAATTTGTGTTTCATCTAAAAAATTCTACTAGGATCTGAAGCCAGTCTAAAGTAATAGATGATGACTGTTTCTGTGACAAACTGAATTTTGCCTTTTACACACCACTGCAGTTTTTTTCTGTTATTTGTGCCACATTAGTTATGAGAAGCACTTTCTTCCTCTGTGTGTCACAATTTAGCCCAAAGTCATGTGTGTAGATCTACAAATAGCTAAGTAAGGTCATTAATTGCATTCTTCCTGTTGACAACAGACTGTGATTATGAGACATAACACATATTTTTTTCGTAACCAGTGCTGTGTGTAGTTCAGACCTATTGTGACAAATGAAAAGATTTATAATTTCCTGTTTGGTTAAAGGTTTAGAAAAACATAGGCAATGAATCAGATTTGATGGCATTATTTCTTGTATTTGTATAGTATTAAGACTTCAGTTTGTTGGTCTTCATTCCTGTTTATCAAAATGCGATATACTTATCAATAAGCTTTACTGCTTTTCATACAGAAGAGTGGAAAAGCCTTGCCTTTAAGTCCCACAGTGAATTAAAGTTGGAATATAGTGGTCAGTATTTGACTTTTGTGCTCTACTCTTTTTGATACCGGTGCTACCTGCCGTAAAGCTTCAGTATCGAAGGTTTAGATAGGCACACCCTTAAGGCTTGGCTCAGGCTATTAAGTCTCAATAGCATAATTGTCATGAGTAAATTAAAAGTCATGTTTTGCTGTACAGGTAAATACACATCTTAGAGGGGATATTTCACATGCAAAAATCTGTATTTTTCTTGTGATTTTTTTTATTTTTATTTTTCAACAACTGTAAAGTGAATGATTTATAGACATGAGAACTTTTTTCATTTTGGTGTTATGAATGTGAAACAGGCCATACTTAATGTTAAAATATCTGTGGTGACACTTTGTTCAAGCATGAGGAACAAAGCTAAGGCCAGACTTGATAAACTTAGCTAGCAAAATATAAATCAAACCCTGTTAAGTACCTTCTGGCAAACCAATTCTCTGATGTGAACGGGAGCTCTGTTGGGATTTCCCCCTTCCTCCCCCACCATGGTCCAAAATTTAGAGCTCAACCCTGCTCAGTGCTAAGTGTCAGTTGAAAGCCATGCAGGAACTGAAATGGTCAGCATCTTCCAGGATTAGGCCTTTACTTGGGTCCGCATCTTGCACATTATGCGATCTGTTTTTCTTGAACTAACAGATTTCTTTCTCTTTCCCCTCATCCTGAAAACTAGGTTATGTTATGTTGATTCCAAGTCCTCGTTATAGAAGTTTATTCTTTTTTAATGCAAATAAAGTAAAGCAAGCCATAAAGCATATTTCCCTCATAAGAAGATTAACGTACAGAACTTGATTCACTTATGTCGTCTTTTGTGCTGGTTTGGTCTTGTTTCCTTAAGATGAGATAGCCATCTCTGTAATATTAGTATATTTTTCTTGCTGTAATCTGATGTACCATTTCTCTCCCCTTTTTTCTCCTTCCCTAAGATTATCGTTGGAGAAACTGCAGTGTTTTGTCTACAGTTAGCTACAAAGGATTTTGAAAACCAAGAAAAAACAATATTAACTGGAGACTGTTGTTATATAAATCCACTGGTGCGCAGGACCATCAGATTCCTTGGTATGAGTAAAATTAATGCTTTCATTTTCTGAATGGTGAGAGTGATCAATTATCTTAATGTTGACCTGGGGGAAATATTCAGATAACCATACAACATTTCATGTGTAGTCTTAACTCAGGTGTAGTGAGTTCTCTCCTTTTGAGCAGCAAATGAAGCTTCTTGGAAGTTTGGATAAAAAAAATAGCTGCAGAAAAATCAGTGAAAATAGAAAAAAATTGGGAATATGAGGGAAAAACATCCAGCAGGCCTGGAGTAGGGTGAAGTGGAGAAAGGAGATACCCTTGTTCCATATCTATAGTTGATAGTTCTCTTTTGGTTACACACACATAGTAGCCAAAGTTGAAGATAATGGGATATAAATGTGTATTTGAAGCCAAGCCTGGTTTAGGTACTTTCTTAGCCTGGAGATTGTATTGTAGTCTCTAGGAGAAAACTGTACAAAATCCATGCACCGCTGAAGTCAGCTGTATCTCCCCCATTGATTTTAGTTGATACGAGATGTCATCCTTTCTCCTTAGTTCATTGTAAATGTGTTTGGAGGGAGAAGTGCCACCCCTGAAAATGTTCACTGAATATTCCCAGGTGCTGCTTTTTAATACGTGCAGGGATGCCATAGCAGGGCTCAGTTCTGTTGTTTGCTTCTCGCTTAGGGTTGTATCTAAGAAACAGCTGGAGGAATGAAGCCCTGGGGCAGCTAATCCTGCGTGCCCCTGTTGAAGGGGGAGGGAGGGGATGTGCAGCTGCGTCTGTATTTGCAGTGCTTGTGTAACAGCTATGCCTGTCTTCTGAGACAGCGATTGCTCGCTGTCACATTGGAGTGCTAAAAGTCATTAGGAATGACTTTTAGGTCCAGAGGACACGAGGAGTGATGATGAGGAGCTCCTCCTGCTCCAGTTGCTCTGTGTGTAATCAGTGCCCACGTTTCCTGCCCACTTGGTGGACCTTCCCTGCTCACAGAAGTGAAAAAAAAACCACAAAAAACCAAAAGAGAGGAAGGGAAGGGATGAACAGCAGCCTCTGCACTGTTCTACCAGATGAGGCTTCACTACCTGTTACGCTCCCACACAGTGATGTGGCCACCTGTGCTGGGGCAGTGCGCACCCTCGGGGATAGCTGAAAGGGCCCTTCTGTGCAGCGACTCGACTAGGTACAGTCTGCTGCTCACCAGTTTCTAGCAGCTCAGGGTGAATTAATGTTAGTGTGACATTGCTGACCAACCAGGATCCCAGAAATCATCCTTGGTCCTCTAGCTTTGCTAAGAAAAAAACCTGACCTTTAGAAATGCATGTGTTTCTGTGGCATCGTGTCCGCTGTGCTATACGTCCATTAAAGTCCTCATGGTGCCCCGTGAGGTTATGAACTGCCAGAACTCACGTTATATTCACAGTGAATTGAAGTACTGGAAAGGTAAGGTGATTTGCTCATGGAAATACAGGAGGAAATCTGTAGCTCAGGTGGAATTCAAACATGCACCTGCTGGCTTAGGTTCCAGTCAGGGTGCTGTGTTTGCATTTCCTTACAGAACTCATTTTCTGCTTCCAAAAGGATAGAAAAGGACCTCAGAATAGCAGAAATCTGTTTCTTTTAAGTAATCAGATACATGCATTTCCATTCTAAGGAACAAGTACACGTGCTTAATGCTTTGCTGATGTGTCTGATAAAAAAACTCTTTAGCATAAGTAGCTCCTCAAGTATATAGATCTTTAGCGCACTGTGTCGATATTGTGATTAATATGCCATGCATAGAGACGTACCCAGTAGCAAGCAGATGAAGACAACTTGTGCATGGCAATATTGAATTATTCAGTACTTCAGCTTCTTTACAGCTGCAAGGGAAAAGAAAATGTTTGTCCAATATGTATTACGATTTTTCAAGTTACTTCTCCATCAAGGCCTGACTTCCCTGGTTCTCAAGCAAATTTATAGGGTGAAAAATTTGCCTCTATCACTTCTGTTTAGTGAACGTGGGCAAAAGTTAGGTACCAGTATAGCTATCTACCCCGAACAGTGGAGATTCGTGGCTGGGGGGCCTAGGAAAGTGTGCTACTTCCATGAGAGATGAGCATGCTGCTGGGAAAGACGAAGAGAGATCAGGTGTGCGGGTACCTGGGAGTGTTGCTGCTGAGGTTGTGTAGCAAAGCACCATCTCCAGCGTGAGCCAGGATCTTTAGGGCACGATACACGTGAGGGTTTTTCATGTTCTTAAATGGAAGGAGCTGGTATATTACTATGATAAATACTCTATTATGTTGCCCTGGAGTGAAATTGTCAGGAAATTTAACTCTTTGTTTCCCTCTTTAGGAATTTACGCATTTGGACTGTTTGCTACGGACATCTTTGTAAATGCTGGACAAGTAGTAACAGGGAATCTTGCACCACATTTTCTTGCACTTTGTAAACCCAACTATACAGCACTTGGATGTAAACAGTATACACAGTTCATCAGTAGCGTACATGCCTGTACTGGAAATCCAGACCTTATCATGAAAGCCAGAAAGACATTCCCATCCAAAGAAGCAGCACTAAGCGTATATGCAGCTATGTACCTGGCTGTAAGTATATTGTACTGTTTAATGTCACTGTATTTTTGAGAGGAAATGGCTCACACTGTGAGGGGAGGAGGGAGGAATGGGGAGAAGATAAGACAACTTTTGGCTGATTTTATATATGTAAACCTTCTGTGAGTTACTGTGAGGCCTTTGAGAATTTGATTCATTGGGCTTAATTCTGACAATTACAGATGTAGTGGTTCTCTGGGCCTTGAAAACTAAGGCAATGCTGAGAGAGGGCAAGTTGTCCAAAAATGGTTATAGCTATAGGATGACTAGGCTCTTGGTTTACTTTTTCCTCATTTCCAGAGGATGTGGGAAGAGAATTTGTTGGATGGTAAAGAGTAAGGGTAGGGGTTGCCCGTGACTGGTAGTAGTTCCTTTCCATGTTTTAACTGAGTACAGATTAGAATTGCACATGGCTATGTTCTTTGCTGGGGTGAAGCAGAAGAGTGGGCGTATGTAAGCATCTAATTTCTGTGGGTTTCCTGAGATCTCTGCATGTCTTTAGGTACCGGAATTGGTATTTATAGGTACCTCAGTGCTTGTGCAAAGTCAATTTGGCTCCTATTCTGCAATGAAGTGGGCTAAAAGACAATCCAGCCCTTCTTCCCTCTCACCTCTCTGATAGAAGGAGTGATGAGCAGGGCTGGGATAAAAACTGTTTACTGCCTGGCATCGGAGCTGCTCTAGAGGCTATTGAGAGATGTAGGGAGGCAGACGAGAGGCAGAGTGGCTAGTGAATCTTACTCAAGTAACTCCCTGGCTTAGGTTGGAGTGCACGTTGTTCTATTCTTAAGCAGAAGCACATCTTGTTCTTAGTAACGTTGTCCCTGGCACGTGCCTATGGGAGTCTCTTACCTGACCTGCGCCAGTAATCACAGTCCTTTGTAGCCCTTTGGGTGGGCCCAGGGCTGCCCACACCGTGTCCATGGGGAACTAGGCAAGTGTGTACCTCTGTGGTCATTGCAGGAGTCAAACTATAAATTCCCCTGGAATTTGAACAGTGGCCTGCCTATATGCGCGGGCCCGCGTGTGTATATATGCATGTGTATATATGTGTGTGAGTAGTGTGTATTGCTTTTCAGCATATATTTAATAAGCTGACTTTTAATTCCTGATTGATCTGGAAACAGATACTTGCCAACATGGCAGAGATCCCAACCCCATCCGCAGTCAGTGTGCCAACTGCGTGCTTCTGAATATGGTTTTAGAACCCGTTGCTTAAAATCTGCAGCACTGACAGTAACATTTACCAAAAGTTCCTTGCGAGCAATGTCTGCTTAAGAGATCTGGATCATCAGTTAGTACAGGCAAGTGTTATCTGCAAAGAAGAGATGAGCAATAAAATTCTATTCTAACTTGAGGCAAGTGTAAGACTCCTAATAGTATTGTCTTTATTTGGGGAGATATCTAAGGCTTTGCTTCACTGAAACATACCTCTAAATTTGGTGCAAGCTATTTTAGAAAATATTCAGCATTCTTCATTTTAATTGCTCCTATTTTTCTCATCCATCTGTAAAGTTGGATTTCCACTGTTACCATGAGTCACAGTAACTAAAGGAAACCAACTGTTCAGCTACTGAAAAGCAGGAAGGAAAATAGTATTGATGCATTTTAAAAACAAAAAATAGATGTTAGTGAGGTCTAATACCTAGTGTCAATGGCTTTTGACATGAGCAAGAGTACTTTATGCAAACTTTGTGTTGTCTGTTGTCAATATACAGTTAGCAACATCAAAAATTAAAACTGCTGTGATCTGTTTCATGACTTTATAAGCTTTCAGTAACTGTAGAAATGAATATATCCTATGTCATTACTGTATTGCAGCATGATGCACGGTGCTGTCATTTAACTGAAGTACGATGAGCTGCTGACAGAATTCTTATATGCTGCCTAATAAAATAAATTGCTATGATGTATCAGCTGAATTGTAGCCTGCAAATTTAGGTCCTTGATGTAATATTGGCAATATTTTTTTTTTTTTAATTCTCTTGCATGGTTGCAGCTAAAAATACTGTGTATTACACACCAGAGAAAGAAATGCAATGTTCCAATATTTGGGGTCATGTCCTTACACTGTCATTACGTTTATCAGGATAGTTGGCCCTGAATAACAACTTTCTCATCACTATTCACTGGAGTAGAAGATTTAAACAGTGACCTAGTCTTTGTATGAGCCGTGGTACACCACTTATTGAGAGCATCGACATAAAGAGCTCCATATATTACCTAGCTAGTATTTCATGAACATATGATCTCTGATACAAAATGTGCTTTCTTTCTGGTTAACAGAAATATTTGGGAGAGAGGGAGGGATTGTTAGGAATCCTCCCTGGACATTTCAGCCAGCTGTGCACAAAACAAAACCAGCCTAAAGACATAAACAGGCAACAAGCTGATCAGAGTCCTTGCTCTGTGAGGGGGCGAAGTAAACAACGTCAGACTTGTGTGATTTCACCGATAAACCCATTTAAAAATAAAGCCTGTTCTTTATCTAATAATTCCCCTATCTCGTTCCATTTAAGTGCAGCCTTGTCCTTATCCAGCATCTGTGCATATTGTCTTGTTAACAATAGCTTCTTTTTTCATCTGAGTTCTTCAGTCTTCCTTTTTCCCCCTCCCCTCTTTTGAGAGTGGGTGGCTGCTATGGTAACTCTGAATTCCCCTCTTGCTGAAAGTACAGTCCTTTTCAAACAATTATATTGCTAATATTTAGACCTCACTGTAGTGTTTGCCTCTATTACTTTCTCTCAGTACCTACCAAGACTTCAGCAATGGAAATGTTGAACGGCAGTAGCATGGTTAGGTGTTTTCTCTACCCTGCTCCAAACTCAGACACTTTCAAGGATCCCTTACTTGTCTTCTTCAGACTTTTTCCCATTGTACCAGAGTCTTCAAAATTAACTACTGTAACTCTTCCAAAACCTCCAACCAAGCTGGCTGCTACCTGATTTCTCCTTAGGTGTCTGCTCAACTGTCTTAGACCTTTTGTTTGTCTGTTTTTGCTTGAGTTGGGTTAATAAATTGACTGCATCAGCTTTCACTTCTTATCAGCATTGCAATTCACACTTCCTCAGCTGGAACAACATCTGCTAACATAGATATTAAGGCAAATGCTACAGGTTTACTAAATATAATATAATTGTATAAGCCACACTGATATGTGTAAGCTGACACACCCTGGACAATTAGAGGTGTATTTTTAAGCAGCAAATTATGCACATACTTGTGGTTTTTTCTACAACTGAGACACAGAAATTAGAAGTCATGAGTCTTTTTTCTTTTTCTTTTTTACTAGGGTTTCAAAGTGCTATATGAAGATTTAGTCAGTCTTCCTGTGGATTTAAATATGAGACTTGTGACTAACAGTTGTCCTTTGGTGCTGCAGACCGAGGGGGTTCATTGCTAGTTGTAGTTCAAGATAAATTTTGCTTTTTCTTGTTGCACTGGACAAGAGCAGTTAGCAGCCAACCTGTCTGTAGGGTAGTGTTTGAACTTGGTGTTACCACATACATATCAGACTTGCTTTGAATTTGGAATGATAGAGGAGCAGGTTTCATGTTTTGATAATTGACATTACCACTAGGTCTGTAGGCTGCTTTTGTCGCTTTGTACTGTCAACCGTTGGCCTCAACTACAGCCTCAAGCAGGGCTAGCAGGTAAAGCTGACTTTTTTTTTTCCTTTCTACAGAGCTTTTCTTGGGCCTGTGATCATCTTTTCTGCAAGGTTCTTCTGGTGTTCTGCTGTATGGTCTTTGCTGTTTACTTGTGTTTATAAGTCACTGGGAAAAGACAGCAAGGTAGCGTGGGTCACAGTGCTGGCAGCATGGTGACATTCTGCTTGGTGTGACTCCTTGATGCGGTCTTTAGATGTAGGCCTTGTCTCGCTTGTCCTTTGTCTTGAAGTACCTGTTTGGCTCCTGCTCAATGAGCAGCTGGAGGAGGCATGACAGACCTCTCTTTTATAGGCTTTAGGGAGTGCTCAGGAGGAAAGGGAGTAGCAGAGCCACCTTAATGAGTCGGCTTTGTCCTTTTTTTTTGTTAGGAAATTGAAGAATTAGAGGATTCTTTTGGCTGCTTTTCAGGGGCAGTATTGGGGAAGTGGAATTTCTTCCCAGTATCTGGTGCAGCAGGTAAAAGTATCCCTTGATACTGATTGTATGGCTTATATCATGGCCTTCATATATTTGGTGTATTAGTTACTTTCATGCTGGATAGTAAAATAATGTTATGATTTGATCCAGGGATTTATCTAAAGACCTCTAGGTATTTCTTGTCAGTCAAATCTTCATTACAACTCAATTGCTCGAGATAACGACCTCTGTAGACCGAATCATCTTTAATTAATGTTTAGGTGTATCTTACAGTCCTGGTACATTGAAGGATACCTTTTTCCTTCTCCAGTTGTTTAGAGTTAGGACTGTGGGGAGCTCCTAGTGGGAAACTTAATAGTAAGGTCCAGCATTTCTAGAGCTTTCTCTTCCTTTTCCCAACCCAAACCCCTGACTTTGAAAGCAAATTGGTGTCTAGGTTCATCAATAATTACTGCAAAACGTATGGAGAAAACTGATGTAGGCTTCAAAAGCACTAGAAAAATCTCCAGTGGGCAGTTGCAGAAATGCCCAGATGATTTAAGAATATGACTGTGGTTTGTTCTAGTAATAATTTGACCCAGTAGTTATTAAGGAAGCTGAAGAGCTTTTAGATTATGAAACAGGTTTCTAACTAAAATTTGAACCTGGTTGTAGACTACTGTCCACTATAGCCTGCTACTTTTCCAGCTTTTTGATCTCTGAGTATCTCTTTTCTTGTAGGTATGATAAAAATTGAAAGCTGTGCGTTCCTCAGGTGGAACATCTATAACATTACTTATATTACTTGCATAGCTCAAGATTCTGTTTTTAACTATAGCACATTATAAAAGCAAAACAAAACATGAGATAATTTATAATTTGGAGGGCTGCCTGGGATAGGTGCCTGTACAGTGATTCCTTCCTCTTTCTGCTTGTCGCTTCATGAGTCATTATTCTCTGCCCACTAACGGACTGGTCTGTCTCTGTCAGTCCCCCAGACCATCTGCTTCAGGGAGGACCAAGACAGCAAGCACAGAGGAGGTCTTCCTCCCCGCATCCCTGGGCCCTAGGCTGATGAAATCAGCTAGGAAAATTAACCTACCTCCTGGCTGGTGCACCCAGACTGATGACTAGCTCCACTCTAACTAAAATGGGACTCTGGGACCTGTTACGGGTGTGTTTGTTTGTATGCATAGACGTTTGTGTGGGTGAGCCTGAAGACAGCTGAAAGAAGACAACTAGGAAGAGCTTGCAGCATAGCCCAGGAGACCACTTTGTCCTGCACTTGACATAAAATTCCTGTTCTTCTCTTACCCGTTTTGGAATCATTTTGTTTGCACTAGTTTTAGGACATATTTCACATGAGTCAGACTTGCAACATGACACTTTTGAAAGCTTTCCCGGTAAAGCAAAGTGCCAACACTATGATTATTCCTTATATTATGACCTGAGACAGTCATGTCGAAAACCTCACAGGTTGCTTCTTCTTTAATGGTGAATGGTAGTGATTCTAACTCTTTCAAATCTATATTTCTAAAACAACTTCAATTAAAATTTTACTTTCAATTTAAGAGGTTCTTTGAAGGCTTTGCTTCTAGTATCTTGAAGACTGAAGGTGAAATGTTTGTGTTTTCCTGAAATTCTAGTAAATATCGGTATATAGAATGATCAGATAACATCCACCTCCTTACATGACTCTCTGCCAATGTCTGCTTGCTGGTATCACCATTATATTTTTTCATACTAAAATCTTATTGCAGGAAAAGGAAAAGCAATAGCAGAAGCTCTTCAAGAGAAGGTTCACCAGTGATCTGATGTTGCAGGAGAATGTGCAGCCTGCAAAATTAATTCTAACTACTGTATCAATCCCTGACCTTACATACAAAATCTTACTGCTCTTGGTCTTGTTATTGACTAATTTAAAATATTTCTTTAATTAGATTCCTCCTCTCCTAATTTCTATTCTTAAAAGGAACTGAGATTTTCTTGTTCAGTAAAGATCTTTAGCCATGTAAAAATTTGTATTGTCATTAATTCTCATTTAAATCACTGAGCTGTTTTCCTTTGTTGATACTGCATTTAATGTTTGTGAAAAGTAAGAGAAAAAAAATCCTGTCATCTTTTCAAGATGTTTATTGTCAATTACTGACTGTGCTCGTTTGTAGCTTTTCTTCCAGAATCAAGAAGAAAACAACTGCTTAATTATATTTCATTCTTAATGCAAATCAGATCTTTGAGTTGACTGTGTTAATATCTTGTACTAGAGCTACAAGAGGTCAAGCTTAAAAATGGACACCTATGAATCCTGCCTTGGAAAAGTCTACATTTGTAGAGTTTTGCAAATATACAGACTTTTCACTACACTGTTTCAGGAAAAGTTTACCCTATTTCTATTGATTCTTTAATATATATTTTAATATAGTACTATTCTTAATATCAGTAGTGTCTGTTCTTTCAAGAAAAGATAGAAATGCTGGCAGAAGCCCCAGGTTATTCTGAATAATGGACTGGGCGTGACAATCTTGGGTGCACGTATAGGAAAGGTCTCGGCAAATGAAGGCTGTTATTACTCACGTGAGGCACAGCATGAGTCTGCAGTTATTTCTGCTCACTCAGTCCTTTGTCTGAGTAGAGATTTGAAGGACATGCTTGATTTTGAAAAGATGCTGAGAATTCTCAGCAGAACACTTCAATTTAGCTGTGTATTAAAAATGTTGAAGCTTGACTGAACTGCAGAACAAGTATTTGTAGGATAATGCGTTTTGACTTCATAAAAATTGAGATAATCTTTTTGGGCGATGACCAGGTGTTACAGATCACTGAAATGAATCACTGAGATCTGCCTTAAGCAAGCTACGCTCTTTTTTGTGTTGATTTTTCCTTCTCAGTAGTCATTTTGATTTAATATGCCACAATACAGAATTAAATGCAGGATAGCTTCCTGCCAACGTCCCTGTGTAAACTTCACCCAATCTGTATTTGAAATTTGGTGATCTTGCTGTGTATTCAAAATATTAGAGTATTTTCCACAGTACCAGATGTTCTAACGTGTAGCGTGAATGTGGATAATGGTGGTAGTATCCAGGAGTAGGAGGACAGTCACTGAAACAGAGTTTTGCTGAGTAACTCAGTGTGTACTGCTCTGTCTGTAGCCTGAAGAAAGCCAGTGGGGCTAAAAAGCTGGAAATTAAAGTTGCAGTTGTCTTATCAGTGTTCCACATGGTAAGAGTAACTCACTGAAGAAAGCCTGCAAAAATATAAGGAGCTGAGATAAAAGGATAGTCAGCAGAGAGAGAAACGTTGTTTCTTAAATGGCCTAGGAAGAAGAGAGGAGACATATGATTTGGAGATACACCCCACAACTCTTCTTTTCAAACCTTTGCAGTGTCTGCATTAGTTGAAAGCTTGCTACTGGTTCGCTGTGCATCACCTGGGGTCCTCTAAAGATGCACGCGTTGCAGTATTCTGCTGTGATTTTAAGCTTAAGCTTTGATTCTTCACCCTATAAGCCATGGATCTTTCTCTAGTGTTTTGAACAAAATTACTGGCAGATGCTGCTCTTTTCAGACAAGCTCTGGCCACTACTTCATTTAATTTGTCATAACTGTAACCATGCTTCCTAAACTTCTTCTTGACCGGATTATTGGAGCATGTCATAACTGATTATCCAGTCAATTCAGCTGAGGTTTCAGATACTAGAAAAAAGCCAAAGGACTGCTCAGTTGTTGGCCAAAAAGGTATGGGGTCTTCGATGCAGATTAATTTGTTTCTTTTTGCAGTTCAAAGTGATGGCATTACACACTTGTAGTCTCATGAAACTCCATAGAAAAATGCATTCTTCAATCTAAAAACTTCAATTCTTTGTCTAAATGTGAAGGGTTTAGGGATTTCAGTGGTTTAATTGCACAAACATCTTCTGCAGAAAGTAAATAGTTTTTTCTCAAAGATCTTGTTAGTTGAAGTATAATTTTTCAGCGGGGAACTTTAAAGCAGCCTTAATGCCAAGATTCAAGAGAATGGAAATTCCAAACTTTGGTATTCATTTTCTCATTGGCACATGGAAGAAATGAGCTTGAAAAGTGATGGCTTAAAGCTAATAGTCACTAATGCACCCTGAGGGCAGAAGAGCTGCTCTGTCATCAGGCAGTGCTTTTAATTTAGTAGTATTGCCCAGAGAGAGTTAGACTGCAAGCAGGGCAGATTGATTTCTCGGAGTTTGAAGCATAAAAGTTTCTGCATTTGGATTGGTTTGTGTGCTGGGGGGGATTGGTACTAAACATCCTCAGTCACCATCTGTGAAGTACAGGGGTGTATTGGTTCAGCACTGGTTGAAACCATTACATGTTATTTATAAAAGTAAATGCAGGCATTTTGTTCAATTTTCACTGCTTTTTGACAAATCTCAAGTGAATCATATGGAGAAGTTGTGTATGAGAAAGAAAGGCATTTGCTTTACCCTTTCAGCTTAAAGATCTTTTTTTATTATTGTCAACATTGCATGGTGAAAAATCAGTCTCTTTACCTCTCTGCGTAAATTAATACATAGATTGGGAGTAATAGGATAGGATTGTCTAATTTACCTGTTCTTTTAGAGGCTTTTCAGGTTCACATAATATGTAATTTTGTATGGTTTAATTCTTTTTCTACATCCCAAGGAAAAGGGTGTGGTGACTTTATCTAGCACTCTACTTTCTTGTTTCTTTACCAAAAAAAAGCCAAATACTCATAGTCTGTTCAAGCAAAATGTAGAGATTTTATTCACCAATTAGTGGGAGATCTCCATCTGTCTTATACTTTCTTCCTTTCTAATTTTCAGATGTATATCACCAACACAGTAAAAGCCAGAGGAACAAGGCTTGCAAAACCTGTTCTGTGTTTGGGCTTAATGTGCTTGGCTTTCCTTACTGGAATCAACAGAGTAGCAGAGTATCGAAATCACTGGTCAGATGTAATAGCAGGATTTATAATTGGAATATCTATAGCAGTATTTTTGGTAAGTGTATATCTGTGTCACTTCTGTTTGAAAAAATCAGTGTATAACTTTGTGTCTCTTAAAAAGAATATTGTTAGCCTTGACTTTTCAGACAACTGAATGACAAAAGAGATGTTTCTAATTTTTGTTTTTAATTACCAGTTTTCTTACTTGTATTTACATAGACTCAGAAATGTGAGGTCAAGAAAGGACTGATCAAATGATCTCTTTTGACTTCATTATAAACCAGACTGTCACATTTCAACCAAGAATTTTTGGATCAAGCCCCACTTAGAACAAGTGTATATCCTTCAGAATAACATCTAGTTATGATTTCCTTTGTAAAGTATTAAATTCAGTGTAGTGATACCTACACTGATCAGAGAATAAGTAGCATTTCTTTTCTAGCTTTAAAGTAACTCTATTGAATTTCTTTCAGGTTTACACTGAAATCTTATGTTTTTCCGTTAAAAAAAAGAAAGAAAAAAAAGAAAAAAAAAAAAGGTAATCCTTGTTTAGCCTTTTCCTTTTCTGGAACTGTATTCCAAAACCAGGTGGTTAGTCACAGTTCACAGTGACTAGTGCCTGTGTCAGAAGGCTGCCACTAATTTATTAATCACCTTCAGTGATAACTTCAGTGCGAGACTATGACGTAAAATAGTCATTGCTGTTTACTGCCTGCAAATTTGTCTGCCTGGCAGCTTGTAATAATACTTAATACACCTTTGATTTTTTTTCCCCATGAAAACACTTTTGAGCTTGATTCTGGGATCTCAAGGTCTTGATCTCAAGATCTTGGATCTGAAGACTTGGCTTAGCTGAGAACTATCACAGGGATGGCTGAGGTGGGTGTCTTCACTCCTCTGGGAAATGTGAGTGCAGCTTTAGGTCTCCTTTAAAATATACATGCTTGCACTTCCAAATGTTCCCTTCCACACAAAGTATTCAGGAGTTATATTTTGTTGTTCCTCTTTAAGAAGTTTTTGGATTCTGTTTATGCCCTAAAGTCATAAAACAGAACAGGCTAGAAAAGACATCTGTCCTAGCATTTTTTCTTATATTTTGTGATTTATGTTGCCTAAATTCCTTCGAGTAGCAAGACATCAAGTTTAGTTGTGTTTTGATGATAGAATGGTATACAAGATACAATGAAGATACGACATTGCTGTTCTGCTGAGTGTCTGAATTAGTAGAAACACTAACAAACTGTTAGGTTTGTTACCACAATCCTAAATCCCTGTGTGAGAGTCACTGCTGCCCTGAGCAGCTTTAGAGTTTAACTCAGACCTGGGGATGATCCTTGACAAGTCTTGGCTGGTCAAAACATAGATGGTACTGGCCCTTCATAGGACTTTAAAGTTATTGCTCTGTTTTGCTGCACGTGCTCTGGACATCTGTTCATGACATTGCTAATAACTGGTATTCTATTATTCAACTTTGGTAATGGATTTGCTTTTAGATAAGAGGGGTTTTTGGTTCTCAGATGATGCATGTAACAATAACTTGGTTGAAAGTCTTTTGTCTTGAAATATTAATCAAGGATTTTCTGTAAAACATGAACTTCACATTTCTGTGTTTCTACTGTAAGCTGTGACTAAAGCTGGTGTCAGTTCTGCCTAATTATGGATGTCAGGATCAAAGCTCAAGAAAAATAAGTTATTCCTTAGCTATTCTCTTTATCTTCTAATCCCTTCTAGGTTGTTTGTGTGGTAAATAACTTCAGAGGACGGCAGCCAGAACACGAACATTCTCATATGGATAATCTGGCCCAGATGCCCATGATCAGCATACCCCGAGTAGAAAGCCCTTCAGAAAAGGTAATGTCTGACTTTTAAAAACCCAATTCAATAAAATGTAGCTTTCTTGGAAGGATGTTCCCAAACTATCTTGACAAGAGTGCCAAAGTAATCAGATTTAAAGTAGGAGACATGTCAGTGAAGGAGAAAGAAAGGAAGGATTAATTCAGAGACACTCCTTTGGAAACTCCTCATGTCACCTCCAAGAACAATCACTACATATTGGTTCAGTTTACTGCTGTAGCCACTGCTAAGTCCAAGGGGTCGGGCTGACTAGATCTGAGGCCCTCTTTCCTTGTGTTCCTCAAGTAAGTTTAAATAATGCTTTGGCTGAGAGTCCGCAGAACTTGAAGTGTTTAGAAAGAAAATCTAACCCCTGAACCCAAAGGGTTATGCAGTTCAGGTACGAGTGGCATTTATCCTGTTTCTTCGGGGTACGTCCTCGGGCTAGTGTGGAGCATGGGATGCAGTCCCTTCTGTATCAGCTGTGGGGCTTTTCTCATCAGGTACGTGCTAGCCCCAGGACAGGGCACTCACTTGGAAATGCTGGGGATCTGACATCTGCGCTAGCAGCACAAACAACTTACTGAACGTGATAATAGTAGAGAATAACACGGGTCATACAGTAACTGTGCAAAACCCATGATGTCTTGCCAAAGCAAATAGGATTTTGGACTAGGACACACTAGCAATAATCTCCTGGGTATGCCAAGACTTTTTGCATGAGTTAGTATCATAATGTGTTTAAAATTTATTTTAGTTGCCTGTAATAAAAATTTATGGGTTTTGAAGATGATGTTGTACTATGTAAGTGTTAGGTAAGATTATGTCTGAACCCTTTTATGAGCAAACAAGCACTGAAATAGATAGCATAACCAAATAAAGAAAACACTTTAGGCATTTTTACCGGGGGAAAGTTTTAACTGCTAATACAAAGTTTGAAAGCAAATCTAGTTTTTCTAATGACTTTATCTGTTGTTATTTGTTAAAATCTCTTGTGTTGCACCCATATTTGAAGGTAGTAAACAATTCTACACTGAGTAGGGCATCAAAAGTATGTTTCTATGGCATTCTTTTAAATCCAAATTACTGCTGCTTTTTTTTTATATTAAACATAAGAAATGTTTTTAACCACTTCCCAGTCTGTCTTAGTTATTTGGAAGTGGTGGAAGTTGTCCTTTGGTAAGAATTGCTGCTAGCCCTGGGTTTGTTATTCCTTTCCTTGAAGGGAAAGAAGATTTCTTTTCAGAATGATCTAAAACACCTTTTTGAACCAAATGTGTCTAAGCTACTTCTGCTGATATCTTGTCATAAGGAGGTCAGAGTCTCATTTGCTTGAACAAGCATTTAGATGATGAATGTGTATCTTCAAAATAATCCATTCAGTAAACTTTCTGTAAAATGTCAAAACAAAACGAGATGTCAGTTGGCCTAGGACATACCACATTAATAAGAGCATGTCTTATTTATTTGCTACGCTCTCCTGCAATACAAGCCATTTCTGCAGCTCAAAAGCCATCATAAGTAATAAATTAATGTTCTCTGGCTGTTTAATTTTTTTTTTTTTTTCTGGGGATAAAAACCTCATATTAACTTGGTGTTTCTACCTGATTTGACACCCTCTCGCTCATGATGGGCAATGTTGTTTTCCTGAGACTTGGCTGAGGCAAGATTGAGATGCTGTGGGAGAGTGTGGAAGGGTGGTGGCAGGAATAATGTTTGCTGTGCTTGAGGATGACCTCTACTATTTGTGACTGTAATATGAACGAGCTTCATATGGGTTCCATCAGAACCCATATTCCTATGGCAGTAGAGGGTAGCTGTTTGTTGTCCTGGAGCTTCTTTCTCAGATAATTAAATCAAGGACTGTCCGCAGGGTGTTACACTTAGTGAGACCTCAGTGCATGGGTTTACCTTTGTCTATGTTGCAAAGCCTTTCTCCTTTCCAGACAGAAAGGATGAGATGGAAGGATGATGACGTGGAGACTTTGCTATTTGTTGGGAGATGCTTTCTTCCGTTTCCACTCTCAGAAAGTTTAAATTTGAATTAATAAATAATTGATGAAAAAATTACTTATGTATGAGTGCTTTAGGTGTTGAGGTTTTGTGGATTATTATTTTTTTTTAAATATTTAGTCTCAAGTTTTAGATAGAAGCCATACTCTGTTAAAGAAAAGGCACTAGGTGTAATACTTGCATGGAACTAAGGTCTAAATTGAGCCATCTCAATTAACTACCATCACTACAAGAATTATTAACTAAGTCTTTGCTTTTTAACTCCCTTCTTATTTTACGTCCTTTGTTCCCCTCTGGAGAGAGAGGGGTGCTAAATAATTTGTGTGCTACTTGTCCTTGCCTGCTTTAGCCATGTGAAAGTTACTTTTTACTATGTTTCAGTTAGGGCTGTTCCAGTTCCATATTCCGAATGCACATGCATTTACATTTGGCTTATTTTAAATCTGATTTCCTTATTCTCAATCTGCAAGCTCCTGTGTCAGTATTAAAGACATCTTACTGTCAGAAATTAGCTACTAAAAGTAGCACAGATCCTGACTGGCTGAAGTTATCATGGGCTAAGGCAGTGCTAGCATGAAGCAATGCAGTTCTCTTATTGATATTTAAAAATAGTAGCTATATGGGTATCTGGGAGCGAGCAATTCAAAGATGCTGTCTTAAGGAATGACTTCAGTAGACATGCCTACCAGATGGGACCTCACTCATTTCAATTTTGTTATAAATTCACCCGTAAATGAATAAGTACATGGTGCATTGCACAGACCTGGAAGCACCTTATTTTTGTGCTTCCAGATCTGCTACTTGCTATTCCAGTGCTTTTTCCTGCTGGAGGACGGATGCTCTTGGCATGCTTGGCATGCTGTCCGTGCTGCCCCTGTCTGAGTTCTGGTGGAGGTCAAGAGCTACGTTTGAAGTGCACTTAAATAGGAATATGTGTACTTGTAATTTTCTGAATTGAGCTGTTGCTGGTTAATGACAAGGGTAGATCACTGTTTGCATGGCACTTCTGTTTAATTGTGGTGCATGCAGATGATTAAGCTGTTCTGCATGGGTACCCACTTCTCCTGCACGCAAATAAGCCATAGTTGCAGTGTCTCCTTGAAGAATCCTTGCCAGAGCTAGCTCAGCAATGCAGACTTACTGCTTTCACCTTAACTACATCCGCCCTCAGAATCAATGAAAAGAATGAAAGCCAAGAAACCTCATCACTCACCCCTCTTCTCCTTTTTTCTCTCCCGTCTCTGACCTTCCTCATCTCTTACAAGACAATTCGTATTTCAGTCAGCTGTCGCTCTCCTGTAGAGAGGAGGTGCTCTTCCTACCACAGTCAAGGTCAGAGACTCCTGTTCTTTTGCAAGAGTTACTGGGAAATTCTGGGTGATACCTGGAAGAGGTTAAAGTTCGGATTTTTTCAGTGTGGTCACAAACTGTTTTTAATCTTTTAGGAGAGTCTGACGTTATTTCATGCTAAAGTCACCTGAAATTGGCCAGGGCTTAGAGAGGGCTCATACACGTCTTTGTTGTAGCTGCTGACTCTCCTAGCCTTTTTTTTTTTTTTTTTTTAATAAGTATTCTAGCTTTGGAAAAAGTCAAGTACAAAGGGAACATGGAGCATTTTAGGACTAATTGAGGCAGTAAATAGAATATTGAGATAAGAGGTTTTAGAAGGAAGTGTTGGGTTAGGAGAGGCGCTATGGTTCATCTGTGGAATGAGACAATTACTGTGCCTGATCATCAGTGCTTTTCTGTAGCTGTTCAATATAACTTATTTGCACAGTGGGTTCTTTGCAGCGCTGTGCTGGACAGCTAAGCTGCATTTGTCCCCAGAGGCTCTGCTTGGCATTCCTTCATAACGCTGCTTCTGTCAGCAATGCCCAAACCATGTTCCCAAACACAGTCACTATTCCGAGTTACAATGAGGTTTCTTCTATTCTACCATAGGACTGACTCTCCAGCATGACTGTGAACTAGAAACAGATAGTTTAGGGTCTCTCTCTTTCTCTCTTTCTGACACAGCCATTTCCAAGTTTTAATGATGATAAGTATTTGGAATTCCTCTCACAATGTGTGACATTCTTGTTGTCTATCATACCAATTGCTAGTTACTATCAGGGTGATTTGTCTCAAAAATCATGTTGAATTTGACACTAATTCGTGTCCTACTGTTTATGGGCCAAAGGTAATGGTGGTGATAAAACATTTTAACAATAGTAGGTATAGATATTACAATGGATTCTGATAGTATTTTAAGACTGGGGAAGCTTTCCCCTTCTTTTTTTTCAGGTATAATGTTTTTTCTGTTTACTCCATCTTAATTATTCATGAGACATAGAACAGAACACAGTGTCAGAAAAGGGTGTTTTTAATTTTAATTCTCAATGTTATTGCTTTTTTCTTTGGTCTTAAGCATTTTGATACTAAGAAGGCTTTCACTGGTATGTGCACTTGTGTACACAGTGTGTGGCCCAGGGAGTCCGGTCTGGTCCCTGCGGCTCTGCAGGAGACTGATCGCCCATCACCGAGCTCACAGGCTAAAAGCAAAACGCAAAGATGCTTTAGCTCATCAT
This sequence comes from Chionis minor, assembly GCA_013398295.1. NCBI lineage: Eukaryota > Metazoa > Chordata > Aves > Charadriiformes > Chionidae > Chionis > Chionis minor. The sequence goes on along the minus strand of VZSF01006093.1, from coordinate 1,453,744 downwards.
ACTATGGGCAGATGGGGGAGAGAGTTTGTATCTATTTCTGTTGCTTCAAAATATTTTAGTTGAGAAGTATCCAAATACTGTTGTGTTTGATGTCCAAAAGCGTGCGTAGGTATCCATACGGTGCTTTAATCCATGTATGTGTATCTCCAAGATGGCCTGACTAGAGTCTGTATGCTTACATTAGCTTATAGTCAGATTTTCAAATTTCTGTCATCATAATGGTTCTCTCTTGATAATACAGTATGTTAAAGGAGGTATAATACAACATTGTTTCACACGCAGAAATGCATACCCAGGAGAGGCAGCTCATAAAAGACCATACGCAAATTTTTTTCAATGTCAAGCATTTGAATTTGCATTCATGCCCTACTCTTCAGCTTAAATCTAGTTCTGGGGGACTGTAGAAGAATTATTTCTGTGTGAATGCAAACTGTGATCACTACATCTAATGTTCAAATAAAATAATATGTAAACGCAGGACGTGGAACAATATATTCAGTGTGACCTCCTCAAATACGCGTGTCGTAGGTGTTACAGAATCAAGGGATTAGTAACAATCAAGAAGATACTTTGCAACGAAACTCCCTCAAGGCACGGATCATTAGGTTCTTCTCCTGGATATCAGGAATGGACCGTTTTGAGCATCTTCATATAAGGCAATAAACGTATGTGCGCAAGAGCGCACATGGGGGTGTGTGTGTGGATTTGAAGCAAAGGCAGATGCAGTGTGGCGGCAGCGTTCTGTGCAGGTCTGCAACGTTTTAAATGGGGAATTTCACTTGAACTCATTATCTAAAAATGTGATTCGTCCAGTAAAAGCATAAAATATACTTTGCTAACCCAGAGAATTGTATGATAAATTATTTGCCTGAACTACTCCAGTAGTATATTTTTATTTCTTTTAACAAATTCCACTGTGAGAAGGACTGCAAAGAATTTTTCACATTCCTGTTTTCAAAAATGGAAAAATCTGTTTTAGGATGTTGGGGTTTTTTTTTGAATATTTCTAAACATGTTCATGAGAGCAGAAAAAAAATGAAAACTGCAAACCACAAAAAAGTTGTCATGGATTTTTTTCAATGCTTTAGCACAGAATCACTTATAAACAGAAATTAATTAAAATCTTAACAGAAGATACACAGGGTATGGATCGTTTCCCCCCAGAAACCTGCACTCAAGGCTTAGCCTTTAGCTTTCATTTTTTCTGTTAGTGGTGTGAGAGCACGGTTATGAAGCATGCTTTGTTCACGTGGTGCTGACACCAAGCTGATCCTGTCAATTTAGAATGAACAGTACAAAAGCTGGCATGCCTGTCTGTGAAACTGCTGCTGCTGAGCAGACCCTCAGCATATTCTAATTCTTTGGAGTACTGTAGGGCAAGTCTTCTCCCGTGGAGCTGGAGAAGCTGAGGACTTGTGCATGGTTTTTTGCTTGTCTCCTGCATCTGTGTGAATGTGTTTGCTGACGGTTAATACCTCACAATGAACTTTGTCACAGTAAATCTAAGCAGAAGTAAAAGAGCATAGTGAGAGTTGAAATGCAGTTATTCTCGAGGGAGGCTGTTTATTTTTTTCTGTAAAGAGTCTCAGCAAGGCTTATTTGTAGTTTTGCCTGAGATGATACTGTATGAAGAGCATGAATACCCAGACAGTTGCATGAATTTGTATCAGAGATTCTTGCCATCAGCAAGTGATTAATTTTGACCTAGTTATGCATCACCCTGCTGAGTCCGTTGGAAATGAATTGACAAGTCTTCACTAGGGTCCAAATCAATAGTTCTGTGATCGGTAGCTTAGCAGTTCTCTCTGAGGGTTTATTGAGGAAGGGGGCTTTTCTTCTGTGTTTTTATATCCCATGCTCTGCACATCCTTCCAAGGATGGTGACCTCATTTTGGGAGTATAGCTGGCAGGAGTGTGAACCGCATTTCTCCTTTCCTAAGTAATAGTTATCCAGTCCTGAATTAATGCCACTTGAAAGAGCATTTGGTTCTCTGCATCACAGACAAATGTATGTCACATAGAGAAAGGGATAGCACATAGCAGGACTTGAAAGAAGTGATTAGAATAAATAACAAGGAATTTTTTTTCTTTGAATTCCTCATTTTTAAAACATCTCGCTTATCAACAAAGTGAATAATTTTAGATTGATGCTAGTTTAAGTTGACAGGATAATTTTCGGGTCTAAATAAGGAAAAACAAAGTATATACTGTGAGGAAAATGTCATAATAGCCTCACAGCAACTCCAAAGTCACTGAGGTTGCCTAATGTATCGTCTTCCCTGTACTGAAAGCGGAAGATGGCCAGCTAACTGAAATGCTTTGGAATGTTAATATTTTGTTTTCTAATTAGGAAATCTAATTTTGCTTTTCTTCTGCAGAATCAAAATCTGGAAACAATGACATTTGCTAATACTGTTTAGTGAAAACATTTTCCCAGAAAGTTGCACTCTGATTCTTTTTTTTCCTAATGCTTTTAAAAAAAATGTGCTGGCTATGACTTAATCATTGTTACTTACTTAAAATGGATTCAATTTTGGAGAAGAATATGCATAGATGCTTAGTATTTGATGGTGTTCTCTTATGAAAGCTGTCATACAATACGGCAAGGACATTGCTAGGGCTAGAATGCATATTATAGGGGAGGGAGAAGAGAGCTCCTCCTCCTGGACACAGTTCAGTTATGGCACAAAGGAACCAAAGCAGCCAGCCTTGTTTGGAGAGGTGGGGAATAAGAGGTAGCTCCCCTGTGCTTCCACTCAGGGTACTTCTAAATTCCTTTCTGTAATGTGAAAATCAGGATGCCTGGCTGTCCTCACTCCTACACAGACAAATATCCAGCCAGTTTAAAGAAGAACTGAGAAATATAAACTTGTGGGGTGGCCACCGTTTCTGTGGTATGTGATAAGGGAATTTTTCTGAAGGTCTTAGAACGACTTCCCTTAAACAAAAAAAGGAGATCTATCCTGCTATCCATGAGTTATCTACACACCCCCTACCCCCTCCTCTCTTCTGACTTTGGTCTGCTCCAGGAGGGGAGGTGATGAGAGAAATCTGCAGTGCTTTGTGAGGTATTATGTCCCTCTGTGTGTTATTGTGCTGGGGAACAAAGATGTTGCATAACATCAAGATTCTCTTTATTAATTTTACACATCGCTTGTTTTATAAAAAATGGTGGCAGTCAAGGGTACTGTGTGCCTAAAGGGAACATACGGTTCCTTTGGGTCCCACACATCACTGTGCAGTTGAGTCTTCACCTCCCAGATGTTTGCAGAGGCACTTGCTTGGGTAAGGGCATGAAAAAGCAGCAAAGCTCTTTGGGATGCTACAGTTTTACTGCGTAGAGTCACACGTAGTATATTCACGTTCTGATACACATCTTCGTGTTTGTAAGAATCATCCCATTGAAGGAGAGAGGAGAATAATAATGGAAAAGAAGAGGACACGGAAGTGAGTCGGAAAAAGAAATTTTGAATATGAGTTCTCAGCTGCTGAATGCAATTTTGTTGAAGCATTTTGCTACTTGGTTCTATGCCATCGAGCTCATGAGGAGCAATTAATCTTTAAAAAAATGCAACATTAAAATTGTATTAACACATAGAAATATGAATATGATATGAAATAGAATATGATAATCTGTCAGAAACTGAAATTTTAATTTCTAGGAATTTTGCTTTAAATTATGAATAAGGTAGCAATAAAAGTACAGCTAACTCAATTATTCACATTGTTACTTAATTTTGAAAACCCTATCTAAAACTAAAATATTGTAGAACCATCACACCTAACTACTTTGTTCAGCATACTTGCATATCTAGTCTTTCAGCAGTTACAAGGAATTTCTATGGGAGTGAGTGAGAGAACTGTGGTTAAAACCAGTTTTATTTACATCATCCTGCTATAGTCTCCAAGCACAAGGCTGTCCCTAAAGCACGAGGCAGAAATTTTCGCAATGGTGACTGATGTCTGTCTGTGTGGTTTCTGGGTTTTTATCTGTCTGTTTTTCCTTTAACTCGTAGAACCACATCACGGCCTTTGCAGAAGTCACATGATGTTGACGCTGATGTATATTCACTCCATTGGACTTCATCTCTTTTCACAGCCCAAACATGATAATTGCAGTGATTCAAAAATAAGAAATTTTTAGAAGTCCTATTTCTGACTTGATTTTTACATTATTAAAATGATACCAACATTTTGAAGAATTCTTAAATATTAGAACGTCACTTTACTTTCTAGCAAAAATATTAACTGTTTACTTTTTGATGGAATGGGACAAACTGAGCACTAATTATATTTATCTGACAATACCCTCTATTTTGGCTTCCCATTGTTTTTAATGGTTCGTGTACCTATTCCAACAGAACTTCACGTTTTGATTTGACTTTGATTTTTAAAATCTACATTTTTAATTCAGCATGAACGTGTTTCCATTTGAGGCGATTTCAGTGTATAAAAACTAGACATATATTATGTTCTGTATGAAAATGCTGTTTGCACATTGTATTACGCTGTATTCCATGTAAGATATCATTCAAACAGTATGTTATATGTAAGACTGGTGCTTCTGCTTTTGAAGAGAAAAAAAAATGCCAATTTTTACTGTAATAAGTATTGTATCATAATTAAAAGTTTATTTATTTGGATATTTTCCTGACATAATTGTAGTTGAATTGTTGTTTTGTAGTTCTTGAATGTCTTGGATGATATATATGTATCTAGGTTAAAAGAAATGAAAATAATATAGAAAGTTTGATCATTGATATATTCTTTATTACTAATGATATCCCATGAAAGGTTAAGGGCTCCATTCTTAGCTCAGCATATCTAATGGGAAGCCATGCTATTCATAAATCATTTAAACAAATTATTCAAGGAAGCCTGCATCTTCTCATCTTTGTTTTACACCCTGATATTATGCTGGAGGAATGGGGGCTAAGATAAGAAGGTCATTGGCTTAGTGAGAAAAGTGCATATGAGCTTCTACTCTCTGTTTTCACGTTGAAGCACTCATGGAAAAACCAAAATGGTTTCATTAATTTTCTTCAGCTTATGTGACCAGGACAGGCAGACTTTCTCTCTACAGATCTTTCTATCTCTGCTTGTGTTTCAGGACCATATTCTTGCAAAAAATCCTCTGTCAGTCTGTGCGGTATTGACAAATTGATTTTTTCTTCAACATCAGGCAATGTTATCATACCTCTGTTATTGCTGTGAATAATCAAATTGAGCATCCCCTTCAAAAGACAGCCTTGTTAACTATTCAGAGTGAAGTTGTCCTATAAAAACTGAACATCAAATGGATCTGAATATTTTAGATGCTGAAGGTGCTCTTAACATCTGCTAGAAAGTTTTCCTCTGGCAACAGCTGATACAGCGCTAATACTATAGACACATTAAGAATAGTAATGTTCAGTACAGGCTGTTGAACATTCTAGGTTTTCCATAATACAGTGTATTTAATGTGTATTAATCATTGTTAGAAGATGTTTGAAACATAAGGCTGTAGAATCAGGTATTTGTTTTCTATGGTGAATTTTAATGCATTCCCACGTAGTCATCCAGGTAACACCTGCTTTTTACTTTCTGTTTTAACCTCTGCTTTCAATTGAAATACAACTACCTTAATAGTGCTTGGCAAACAGGGCAAGGCCAAGTCATCTTTGAGTGCAATAGAGTATATCTCACAAAGTCATTGTGCTAAGCTGAGAATAAAGAAATACATCAGTGGGGAGAAAAGTCCTAGAATAGAGCCCTTAACTACAGCAGCGTTACTTAGGAGATTGAAAATCCACCTTTATTAGACTATCAACTGTGTTTACAAAATTGTAGTAGGTCCCAACTTTGTATCACCATATTAGGGACACTTACCCTTCTCTTAGTCTAGCTATTTAGGGTCCAAGGTACTAATGATTTCTCTGTGTGCAGATTTAAATGAAATCTTCACTCATTTTTGCATGGTAGCAAACCTGCATTTTTTTATATCTGATTTATAAGATTACCAAGAGATTCTTTTATGTTAAAAGAGATGACTCTTTTTCAGTGTACTGTATATCATCAGCTTGTAACTGGTTTCTTTCTCTCTCAGGATCTTTCCCAGTCAAATATTTGGGTTAAATTTGTCATATTATCTCTGTGAACCAGCAGTGAGAAAACAAAGAGAGACACTCTGCTGTATAATGTATTTTTAAATAAAATAATTTTTCAATCATATGTAGTGTATTTTTTTCAGATATCTGCTCTGGATATATTTTGGTTGATAGTGTACATATAATGAAATGATGATTTTAAGTCAAATGCATTTGGTGATATATTTGAAAAGCAGGAGAGGAAGAGCTGTATTGCAGAAGAGTCCAGAGCCTGTTGGTGAAGTACTCTCCCCAGGATGTGGACCAGCCAAGCTCCAGACCCTACTTTGATTTTCAGAAGTGGCAAGAATGTACCTCTCCCGCAGCTGTACCTCTCCACTGCCGTGGAGCTTGGGCCTTCACTCTTCCATTCTGGACCTGAAAAAGCCAAAACAAAAGTAAGTTGGCATTTTCTGACTAAAATGGCTTTCTGGTGGCTGCTTTTAAAAAAATCCCAGTGAGGAGCGTATGACAAACAAGCATCATCCCTCATTCAGGGACTGTTCTGGTGCAGAGTGGTTCCTAATAAAACCACTGTGGTTGAGTGGTTCCAGTGGTTTTGAATGCATCTGGTTTTATGATCCTTGTGGACCTTTTCTGTGCATACTTCAGTGCAACAGCTCCACTCTATTTATAAATGAGATGTTTAAGAAGCATCTCTAATGCTATATGCTGCTGTGTGCCTAAAAATGGAATTCATAAGGCATATGGGGACACCAGCTGGGCTCGTATCCATACCGTTTTAGATTCCCTCATATGTATTCTGCTGTTTGTTCGTAATCATGAACTGCATAAGACATACGGTGATAGCATCTGGACTCACATCTCTTCAGCTTCTAAAAATTTTCATTTTAACAATATGTATTAAAGGAGGATAATGTCGGTATTTTTCAGCTGCAATTTTCTTTGCTGGTTGCTGTTGCCTTCAAATTTTGTTGCTGTCCAAGATCACAGTGAATGCGGCAGTGCATTTGCACACTGTGTTAGCAGGGAGCTTTTTATACTCTTCTGAAGTCTAATTTTGGTATTTCTGAGGCTTGCCATGCAGAAAACGGAGTGCAGTACATTTTAGGAACAGATAACCTGGGTCTGTTTTGTGCAGATACATCCCTGGCCATCTGCATAGCCTTGGCCTTGGGGACATTCGGGAGCATTTGCAGGCGGAAGGGTGAGCAGACCTCCAGACCTCTCAGCTCTGCAGCAACTCCTTCCAACCACACCAAGAGCATTTTCACCAGGCTCTGTCTCTGACAGCTGACTCAATCCCAACACATCAGACTTTCCTGCTGTGTATCAGCACTTTTCATCTCCCCTCAAGTACCTTTGAGAAACTGGACACATCAGGCAAGATACCATGCCGTCACCCCAAAGCGTACTACAAGCACGACGGCAGCTGGAGCCAGCGGCTGCCCAGTTCTCACTTGGACAAGTGGAAAGCCAAATGGAACCTATCATGGATTCAGCTTTTGACCTTCTCCTCCATATGCTAGGCCTTTTGGTTTTCAGGGACTTCCACAAAGGAAAGTAAAGGAAAGCTTCACAGTCCCTCTGCTCACTTGAACCTCCACTGCATCCCTAGGGTTGTGCAAGCTTTACTCTTCCTACTGCCGCCAGACAGTTTCCGCTAAGCCACGGTGTTGCTTTTCTGTCGTCCCCCTCCTGTGTGAGAATGGCTGAAAAATCTTCGTAGGATTTCTAGGCTTGACCTGGTGTTCTGGGAAGGGGAAACTCTGAACACCCCAGAAAACTGTCAGGGTGGAAACTGGAAACCCTGGAGCTGTGACCGTGTAATAAGCCTGGTTGTTTCCTCTGCGCTTGTTGAGTTGCCATGCCATAGTACAACTCTAATAAGTTTGCTTTTGATACTAAACTACCTACATTTGCCTCATCATGAAGCCCCAGTCCACTTCCAACACAGAGGATTAGGTCCTTGGTTCCCTGTTCAGTATTGGAGCTTGTTCTATCTCTGTAGGGAATTGTAGGAAGTGCAGCATATCCGGTATAAAACCTGTTCCCAGTGTCTGATGAATACTGTTCCAGACAAGTTGGTGATAAGATAGCTGTCATTAAGGCTAGCTTCAGAGATGCTTAGCTCTTACTTGCCTAAAAGGATATCATGATCCAGGCATGTTTGATGATCACTCTGGCTGGAAGGAAAATAACTGGCTAGCGCCCAGGCTACAACTGCTTTTTTTCTGAAGATGATGGTGACATCCAGTTTTCTGCCCATCATGTCCTTGAACTCAATTTCTTCCATTCCAGTTGTCGGTTCTTGATGCTAAATTCTGCTTTGAGATGTGATATTCATGAGGCGTAAGGGGAGAGCAGCCATGTTCATTGACAGACCATTTTAGATACCCTTACATGTATTCTGCTCTTGGTTTGTTATCACTAGCTGTGTAAAACGTTTGGAAATAAGTTAATCTAATGGAATTAGGACAATTTAATTCTGAATAAAAATACACACCCAGAGGTTTATATAATTCTAACTAATCCACAGCAAATCTGTAGCTAATTCAGATAAACCATCTTGAATTGTCCACTCTGTGGACAAGTCCTAAGCTTTTTTTTTCCAAGAGGAGCTCTAGAGTTGTAATATCTTCCCCTAGAGACTACAGGCAGAACAGTACACGGCAGCCACCTTCCTGAAGTGGTTGCATCAGCAGAATCATCATCTCTAAATTATGTACCTGCTAGTGGCTTCTTTAGCGGACTGGGTGCAGAGCACTGCTCTTACACCCTGAAAGTGATTAAGAATGGGCACAATGGTAATCTCCAACTATGAAATGACTGAATCCATCCTCTAAGATGGGGGCTTCAGTAGAAGCCCCAGTAAAGAGTTTTAGTCCCCAAAACCAAATTCTTTGCACCAGTGTTCTCATTGGATAAATAAATAATAAATAAAAATAAGAAACCAAACCCTTTTTCTGACAGATCTCTCCCTAAGTAACGGTATTTTACCTAAATACGTACTTTCTGCAGCTACAGGGAACTTGTAGCCTTGCTGGCAATCATTAATGTGGTTCTGAATGTGAGATCCTTGAGTTGTGAATTTTGCTCTGCAAATAACCCTAAAAAAAGAGAGTAAACATGCATACAACTGTAAAATAAAAACTAAAGAGCTACAAGAAAGCATGAATTTCAGAAGCAGGGAAAAGGCCTTCTTACCCTCGTTAGCAACTGTGCCAATCTGAGTGAGGTTTGCTATATTTTTCTGACTTAAAATATCAATAGTGTATAGCATTTCTACATTTTTTTAAGTACTGCAGTAGAAGAGAACTGCTGCTCTTAGTCTTCTTTTCTGCTAAGAAATCATCTGCTGTTTCATTCTTTTTTGCTACTGTTGTTTAAGGAAGCAGCTACTGTTCCTCCCTTAGCAACCTCTATTTATACAGTAGCAACTGACAACTTAAAGATATTCTATTCAAATACTCTAAAAATAAGCCTGATGTGGTGAGAATAGAGTGCTTATTTAGGAAAACAAAAGAAAAGACCCTTTGGCTCTCATTGAAGACAGGGGATGTGAAGCTAATCGTAGTAGGAAACACCAGGAGTAAAACAAGACCCTTGCCTTTTGGCAGTACTTTGCATTGTTGTCAAGACAAGGCGATAGACCTTTTTTGAGATTAATACCCATTTTTTTTCCTGAGCAATTAGAGAAAACATTATAAGGATGTAGTCTTGGAGCATATAGTCTTCCAGAGAGAAACAGAATGTCCTTGGGTTTGTATTATATTTATTCTATGGAGTCCCACTCAAAGACAGTGAACACCAGCATAGAAGAAGGGAAACAGAAAGACTAAACAAACTATATATTGTCAATGGAGGGTGATCCCACGCCGAGTCTTTTTAGGAAAGAAACCGAGTGAGTAGGGACTTGATGTCAGCTGATTATGTGACAGAATTCTGTCATCTTGGGTCTCATGGGAATGCTGCCTGCTTGTAATGTGTACGTTTCAGTCAATTACCATTTTGCATACAAGAACAGATAATCACGAGATGTTCTGATCTTTAGTTCTTTGTCAGATTAAGAGAAGTCGATGCTTCCATGGCATTGGACACTATGCTGCTGCTTTTTATTTGCTGCCTGATGACCTGCCTTCCCTGCGTATTTAAGGTAAAAGGCTGTATTCTGCATTTTTGAATGAATAAAATGGAATTTTTCTTCAGAAATCTGGAGATCTGCATGTAGAGGTTAAGAAGATCTCTCTCACGGATGTAATTTCTTTTGAAAATTTGGATTGTAAACTCGCTTCTACCTGTGTGCTCCTATAAGCCTGAAACTAAAAGCTTCTCACAGTTGAGGGGGAAGAGTCACCTCTAAAGGCTCAATGGAAGAGCCAGCTTCTACAAGCCCTGAGCACTGCAGTGAGAGATGCCACAAGGTTTTGGCCACCTACAAGGCTCATTATGACCTGCTTGATCTCAAGTGTGTGATTTGATTTTCAAATGCACCACGCACTTCACTATGGTTGTTGGTTTCACTTGGAAGAAAGATTGCTGAGAAACATACATATTAAGATGGAAGAGAATAGTACTAAAACTGTCCTCTTTGTGCTCACTGGCCTTTAGTATACCTGCTCCTTTTGTTACATGGCTCTGTGCTGTCCTCACTTTTCACTCTGTTTCTGGCATTTGTCTTTCTCATTAGAAGTTACGTATTGCTGTGTCGTGTTGTGTAATAACCAGCCAGTATAGTTGGACTTAGGCCTTTGCCAACATAAAATGGATTTTTCAGGTGTAGATATGAATATGAAAGTAGAAAAATGTGGTGAGGCACCAATTATTTTAATGGGAATAGTGCAAGAGCAGAAAACAAGCTTGTTTCAGAAAAAATGGAGGGGTAAGGAGAACTTGATAATAAACACGACTGAGATAATATAAGCTAAAGGCTTAAGTCTGAATACAAATGGAATTTCAAAGGATATAACGTGCAATGACTTTACAGACAGTGGATAAGAATTTCCTATACAGCTAGTAAAGCAAACACATCATACGGGATTAATTCATGACACTACAGATCCTACAGATAAGTGATCTGACAGTCATGTTTACAGGGTCAAGTATGGCCTGAATTTGTGACGCGTCACAAACTAATGGGAAAGCAAAGATGTGCAGGGCTGTGTGTGTCCTGTCTTCTGCAATACAGCAGAAAAGAAAATTGGTCAAGAAAGGACTAGATACTGCTCTTGTCTATTCTGGTTTGTGTAACTCCGGGTGGGAGTCAGGGGACTTGTTCCAGATTTAAATAGGAGACATAGCGGAGGGTGGGAGGCGTGGTTTTGTATCTTTTTATCATTTACAAATCAGACCATATGTTTGTTAATTCTTTCAAATGCACGTGGTATTTTGGGAGCAGCGGTCCCATATGACAAACGGCCCTTTCCAAAGCAAGCTTCTTGTGTGGAGCCACTCAAAGAAAATCACCAACAAAGATGTACGGGAGGCAACAGGAAAATCCCAAACATCATCGCTCCCCTTCAGCCACCTTGTGTCCTCCTGCTTTGAGAGGTCCCCTTTCTGAAACTCATATCCAGCCTTGATGGGGCTTTGAATTAGACCTCAAATGTAGGCCACCCGATGCGAATCCAGTGCCTCCTCTCCCGTGTATCTCTCCGCTGCTCTCACTGCCGCTTCAGCCTGCAGTCACAGGCCATTAGCAAGGCTTCAAACACAGCTTTTGCATTAGCTGTGAGGAGGACGCGGGAGAGCCGCAGCTTCCCCTGTCGCTGCTGTTCTGCAGGTCGAGCTGAGATGCACAGCCATGCTCACTCCTACTAGGGTAAAAGAAAACCAAATGTCTTCGGCAGGGCAGTGTACTGTGGGAAACTGGGCCATGGCCTTAGTTGCTGATGAGTATTTGCACATTTGTATTGTTGTTGGTATCATTCTTCCTGGCATACTTAGTTGTGACAGGAGGCTGCAAGCTTGCATAGATCAGTGGTTAGGCCTCGAACAGGGGAAGGCTCTTTCACCTGCCAGATGGAGACTGGAATTATCATGTGAATTTATCAGCTGTATCTCCCAGAAGCTTTAAGACATCCTGGAATAGCCCTTTTCCATGACAGTATGTTATCAGAATAGGCTTTCAGTTCGTCATTTCTTATTCCTTGAGTATGAGATAGATGTGATTTCCATTCATTCTCTGTAACAGATGCCGTCTTTTTTCTCCTATGCCAGTTTCTTATTCTTGATTACTTTTTGAACTTATTCACTCTTCCATATTGGTCTTTTATTGCTCTTATTACCAGATGGCATAAAGAGCTTTGCAGCATACATTAATCTAGCTTAAAAAATTTTCCATTTCCCTGCAGTGCCATTCCTCTCTGCTGCGTTTTACACTTCAGCAGTGTTTAAGCATGTCATCTTCCTCGTTGTTTGATGTTGGTTTGCAGTTTAGCATTTGGCTTGGGGTATATCATAGACAAACAGATAGCTTTGCCTTGCGCTTTGCAATACTTAGGCTCCTGTCTCCCTGTGGCAGTGGTGGACCTATGATGTTCTGCCAGTTTGTGCATTACTGGGCGTGAATGCTGGTTTCAGTGTGGAGGTACAGGCAAGGAGAAATGTGAGACTTTCCAAAAGCAGGGAGAGACCTCCTGGTCCGGGCAGCAGTGTCCTTGCAGCTCTCCTGGCACAGTCACTGATGAGAGAGGGAGCTCTGTCACAGGCAGGTGTGGTCCTTTTGGAACCCTGCTCTCCTGTTCACTGCTGTTGTGGCAGTAACAGCTGTACTTTGCTGTTTTGTCCATACACTTCTGTTTCTGTGTCAGATGGGTCAAAGCCGATTAAGTTACGCCAGAAATGTACAGTCTCTCTGACACTTTGTCATATTGTCTGTGTCTTCATGCAAACATGCAACAATGCTGGTATGTCAGTGCAAATACCAGTGCCCCACTATTGTTAGTCCCTTTGACTTTGGTTCTGTTTTTACAAAGACCAATACACGGCAGAAGTAGCATTGTTTATGACTGTACTTGCTTTCTTACTACATATCTGGCTACAAGTTTGACGTGGTTTATATCTATTACACTGTAGATTCTTTGCACTATGAATTGTCTGTATCTGGGTCTGCAAGGCATCTCATCAAATGGAGCTTTCATCCCAAATGGGACCTTTAAATGTAATCCGTAATCTTCTAGAGACACTTTTGTCTGTCTAGGAGACATTTGCGATCCCACTGCTGAGCACAGTATCTGCAGATCTGGAACAGTGGACATAGAACTGAGATGCTCCATCCAGCCTGTCAACAGGAAAGAACAGGCCAGGCCAGGATATATAAGCATCTCTTATGCTGCTGAACTGTGCTGCTGAGGACTTAAAATTGAGATTACAGTGAAAGGGGGAAGGCACGAAAACAAAAAAAGGAGAAAGAAATTTAAAGAAATTTAGCTAACAATTTTAAGAGCTATTTAGACATTAAGATTCTGACGGGGAAAAGTTGCTTACTGAAGTAGCTAAGCATATCACATGAAAAATTACCAAAAAAAAAAACCCCTCCACCAAAAAGGGAGCTTTCCAAATATTTTATTGAAGAAACCACATAAACACATAGAAATGCAAATAGATTTCTCCCTTTTTTTCTGAGACTAAGCCTTTTGCTGTACCATCCTATGCAGGAGATTGCAGTCTATGATAAGTGTACAAAAGTATAAATTGACTATATTTACAGACTGTATTTATGTAACAGGGATTTGTTTTCTGACCTGAATGGAGCTCATCATGATCACTATGCGCAATCAAGTGGAGTTTTGCTGGATATGGGTGTGCAGCCAGGACTTCTGATATCAGCTAGGCAAAAAGCAGCTTAGGAGCTGGAGATGATGGCTACTGAATCCATCATTCACTGATTCCCTTATCATACAGTCATGCTCCTACAAAGAGAGATTATAACCAAATCACTCAATTTACGACCTTAGCGATAGAAACTGCCACTGTCGGTAATAGCATTACAGTTTCTAATTACAGCAGTTGAGAGGCTTCTAGGCAAACAAACAGGCGATTTAGATGCAGTTTGACTCTAGGTATCGCAGTCCTGATGATTATTGCTGCTCATTTGTTTCTGGAGAGGTGTAGGAGAAGGATTTGTCAGACGGAGGCTGAGGGGACTGTATCCTGCGCTGCATCAAAAGCAGCCTGGCCGGCAGGTCGAGGGAGGTGACTCTGCCCCTCTGCTCTGCTCTCATGAGACCACACCTGGAGTACTGTGTCCAGCTCTGGAGCTCCCAACATAATGCAGTGATAGGATGAGGGGTAATGGCTTCAAACTGGAAGAGGGTGGGTTTAGATTAGCTCTCGGTAAGAAATATTTCACTCTGAGGGTGGTGAGGCACTGGCACAGGCTGCCCAGGGAAGTTGTGGAGGCCCTATTCCTGGAAGCGCTCAAGGCCAGGTTGGATGGGGCTTGGAGCAGCAAGGTCTGGTGGTGGGTGTCCTTGCCCATGGCAGGGAGTTGGAACCAGATGATCTTTGATGTCCCTTCCAACCTAAACCATTCTGTGATTCTGTGATAGTTCTACAGCAGTGTAACTCAGCATTTTGAGTAACGGCATAGGGCTGCATTTATCAGTTCTGCCTTACAGGACTCTGCAGCTATGAGAAGGTGCTATAGGAGAATTCACATTTGTCATCCACAAAAGTAATTGGTCACCGTGGTATCTAAAAGTAAAATCATGGTAAGACGCCTTTTTTTCATCCTAGTATAGTCACCTGCTCCCTGCTACACCTACCTAGCGCACAGATATTTCTGAAGCGCTTGGGAGACTCCAGCGAAGGGCAAGTTTCGTTTGGAGGGGCTGAGGGAGTCTTAAATATTTTTTTCTCTGTTATAGTTGTGTTGTGCACCTTTTAGCACCGTGCCTCAGAGTTAGCCTAATGAACCAAAGCTTCGGGAGCAGAAGCACAAGATCCTGGTGCCTGTGCACCAGGCCTTGGCCTGAGCTGGCAGATAAGTAAACCTTGAGAATTAGTGTGCGCCGGTAATGAGAATTAGTGGGAGACGGTAATGAGAATTAGTGGGAGACGGTAAAAATTACTGGAGACACATTGAATTTTCACAGAACTTTAAAAGATAATGCATTTCTTTCTGTTGATTTACTAGGCACTCCTGTGGCAAAGACTAGGAAACACTTAAAGCCATATTTCCTCAAAACAAAAATACCATTTAATAGTTGTTTTATTTTCCTGCATTCGTATTTCTTTCACCTGACACAATCCTGAAAAATTCTAAAAACCCTCAAAGCTCATAAGATGCTTAAAGAGATGTATAAAAAAGGCAGGTGATTTTGTCTTGCTGGATGACGACCAATGTGGTCACCCAAGTGATTAGAACACATTGCAGTTTGACTACTTTTTCAGTCAAAACAGCCAGTTTGATTCTTGTGCATTAGTTTTGATAAAAGAGGGCCTGGTCCCTTGGCTCATCTTCTCTGACTCTAATTAAAAACTGCTCATTGCCCTCGGGAATCCACTCCTCGGGAAACTTGCTCTTTTCTGCAGCAAAGCAGCAGCTGTTAGAAGTGAGCATTGCTTTTGTTTCCATTTCTCTGTTCTCCTGGTCTTCGTGTCTCAGCTAGGATCAAAGAAGCAGGACATTTCAGACAACAGCAAAAATAAGATCTGACCCCATCTTTCTCTTCCCCTATTCTTCAAAAATGGTATTATAAGGGTCACCTTTGGTGCAAGTGTAAGTTTGTAGCTATGTCTTGTTTCCTTTTCTAAATGGAGTTTAGTCTGAGTTGTAGTCCAAGCTCTTCGCCGTTTTGATGAGAAGATCTGTAGAACATTTTGTATTGTGGCTAACCTCCAAGTATATTCTGCTTGGCTTAATTTACTCAGTGCTACCAACAGACTGATACAGTTTTCACTCCCTGTTCTTCAATTTGGTATAGTGTTGCTGTGCGCCATTAATACGGCCAATCCAAGGAAGTCACTGGGCAAAAATGTTAGTGGCTGAAGAGGCTGGCTGTCCTGGAGCCAGGCACTCAATACCCAGTGATGCGGTGCTGGATGGTGGTCTGGGCTCGCTAGCTTAGGGGGTATTGTTGCCAAGGTCCTTAGGCAACTTTCACAAGAATGATAGTGGCATAAACTGTGTCCAGACTTTTTTTTTTTGAGCATGAAATTTGCCTCATGTTTTCCCTGTTTGGCAACACTTTCATGAACCCTGAAAGAGAACCACGAGGAGAAATATTACAAGCAAAGCTCCATCTGTGGGCAGAGAGCCATAATTTCATTTTGAAGGGCAGCTAGTAGTTTACTAGGTTTCATATTTGCATATTCTGTAGCCTACTTAGCAGGCCCTTTCAGGGTTTGGTTGAAGTCTGTGGCAGAGATTGGTGGCTAAGATTTCTCACACCTTGGTATCTGTCTTACTATAGAAAATAGAATTAACTGAAGGATAGTGAAATAAATACATGGAACATATTATAGTAAAGTGTGAAGGCACAAGGGAAGAGACAGGGAGTACAGAGAATATGGGAATATGGAAAGTGTGTTTTAAGCAGGACATTCAGTCTGGAAAGCACTGAATGTAAGAATTAGTAGCCTGTGCTTTGAAAGTTATTCTTCACAGAAAAATCACATTCTAATTTATATTTCATATGGAGTTGTTCTTTATTGTTTTGTAAATTCAAAGAAGTTCTCTAAATGCTTACTAGAAGTTATATTGCTTCTGGAAGTGTATAATTTTATTTGATAGCTATTTTTATACTGATAGATCTCTCTTTGATTACTGTAATCTTGTATTTAGGCCTGACCAGGTGCTAGTAGAGCTATCTTAGCAGAGCTAGCTGCGTAGAGACAGCTACAGCTGACTTGGGCTTTTCCAAACTGTTGGTAGCAATTTTACTTCTCTGTGTCCTCGGGCCAAAGTTTTCAAATGCATTTTAACTTTCAAAAGTTAGTATTTTTTCAAAGGTATTAACTGCCCACATCTACATGAATGAGCCTATGTCTGGACAAAGCAGTCTAATATTAGGCTGAACACTTGGATTTGGGCTTAATATACTGGCAGTTAGGAGCTGATGCTGGAATGACCCTACAAGGGTCCGCTTGAAAGTCAGGTGTTTTTGCTCTTTGCAGAGAAGAGTGATTGCATAGGATGCTGAACTGTGGAAATACATTACCGTGGGACAGACACAGCAAAGGGCTTCCAGACATGCTGAGGAGCTCATCTTGAGATTTTGGATCTGTCTCAAGCTCTTGATGAGCTCATTGGACACAGCCAGCAGGGACTGAAAGCGATGAGTGCCTCATCACTGACTTAGCGGGGGCAGAGGCGGCCCAAACAGTCCCTGCAGAACAGATTAGCCTGGAAAGATTCCCAGCAATGAAAAGTATAAAAGCAGAGATTATACCTCGTTCCAGCAGGGTGGTGGAAAAAAGGCACGCCACAAGTTCACCCTTCTAGTGTGCGCCCTGAGCACGGGCACGGCCCTGTGGAGTGGCCGTGCTTCTTCCTGTGGGGGCGTTTTGCTGGCTGCGGGGCCGGTGCTGCCCAGTCAGCTCCTCTTTGGCCATAAAACAGTCTCTGCAGGAGGCCATTTCTTTGGGCCAAGAGAACTTATATACCATAGCTGAGGGATTTGCTAAAGAGTCTGTAGAAATCAAGTGTCAAATGCTTTAGCTTGCAGTGGGAGTTCAGTGGATTAACTTCTGGGTGCCTTTGAAAAGCACAGTCTGTGCTATTCATCTGATAATTTGAAGTGGCAGATTCGTGGATTCTGAGTAGCCCTGTCTTGAAATCATAGTTTCTGGATTCATTAAGCCCTATATTGGAATATTGCTTCTGAAGTAAAGAAGTCTTCGTTTTGCCTCTACTGTGTGTTAAGAGATTGCCCACGTGTACAGGGCAGCAGGAAAGAGCTATGCAAAGTTCAAGCGGGGAAAGCTAGTTCTGCAGCATGCAGCCATCATGCACTTAGCATGTGTTATTTAGTAATATTTCCACCCCTACTTGTCTTTGAATAAACCACAAGGAAAACAGCACAAGGCTTGATTTCCCAATACCTCTGATGTTGACTCGAAACTTCCAGTTTAGCTGAACATCTTTTGGAAAGAGAAGAGAAGAGAGAAGAAAAGGTTCAGAGAATTGAATTGTTGTTTGGCATGTAGGCCAAGGGCTGGAGATTTTGTGTTTTTAACATAGGTTATCATCTGTGGAAATCTGGGCAAGTCACTGGGAACCGAAAGCCTGTGACTTATCCTACAGCTAGTGAGCAGGCATTTAAGAGGAGCCACTGGAGGGTGGGTGGCCCTTCAGAGGGCAGAAAGCCCTTTGTGCTTTACTTGCTCACACATTGCAGCATGAATAATCATTCGTGTTTTCCCAGTGCCAGTAGTTTCTCTTAGTGGTGAAATAAAGCAATGACCCCTACATGGAGGGATGGTGATTTTCAGGGCCAGATTGGCAACTCTCACAATGCTGCTGAAAAGGTAATATTTAACCTGCTCTAGAGCACAAACTGGATTTTGACCATAATATCAGTTTCCCATGCATCCCGAGTAGTTGTCATGTGCCCTCACTATTCAGTCACGGGAAATGTTTTTCCACTATTTTTAAAATACATACTTAATTGTAATTTGGTTAAATGAGGTCCCTACCATTACTTCTTGAGGATCATGTTTTAGCCCAGGGCAAATTTATCAAGTTAAAAACCATGGAAAAAACCAAATTTTAAATGAAAATGCTATCAGGCATTAACTGTGAAAGCACCAGTGGTTCTGCTGTAATAAATTCACCTTTGTGCCTGCAAGCAGTCTTCTAATGAAAAAAAAGTATTAAATTGTGTTTATGACATATTATGGCATTTCCATCATTTCATTGCAGAATAATGCTCCCATGTTAGAGAAAAATCTGTGTGCTTGCATTTAAGCATGAGAATGTTTCTCTGGCGTTCGAGAGTTCATTTTAAAATGAAATTTTACAGCCTGCACCACCATTCATTCATAGGCCCTAGCAGGCTTTTATTAAAAATACTTTCTAATGTATTTGTGATAATTTATGCTTCTTTGTCCAAACAATTGAACATTTTATTTAATTTAGAGAAGCCTACAATGATTAAACTATACAAAAACAAATCATGCAAAAGCTGAGCATCTTCTGTAATGCAATTAATATAATGAAATTCCTTCTGAGATCGAGGGTAGATCCTATATCTATATCTGATTTTTGTAATTTTTTCAGATAAAAAATTAAACTATATGAACTTTATTAAAATATTTAAACTACAGAGTTATTCTGGTTATCCTTTTCTGGTTTCTATGCAACCTACCCACTGTGCTGTAATATAATATCAAAAACACACAATATTTTTATTTTATTTGGTAATGTGTGCACATTTAAAATAATGGAAGAACAGTTCTCCAGCACTCATCGATGATTCAGTGCAGTGCTCCAAAGTGTACTTGCAGTTCAGTTCTCCTAATATCATCTGCAGCTGGTATAATGGTGCACTGCACATTTGCAGGCTGAGATCACTTGGAAATAAAAACAAGATTTAAAATACTCCTAAGTAGTAAATAAGCAAAGAATGATGTTCTTCATGCTCTTTACTGCAGATGCTTTTTCCTTTTACAGACTATTTCCAAACACCTCAGGGCCTACCTAGTAGTTTATAGATAATAATACCCAATTAAACTATATAGTTTTCCTCCACGCATCACCTTCCTGAAACAGTCTGGTGGGTGAGGGACCAAACAGAGCATGTGGAGGTTTTGTGTTTATTGACTCAATGTCAGTACATCCTCTCTGGTACTAAATTGCTGCTAACTGAGTAATCTTTATTTTTCTTCTTTTTTTTTCTTTTTTTTTTTTTTTATTTTCCTTTTCTCCTTCGGGAGTTGGAAAACAAAATTCACTTTTTAAGGGAGTAGAAAGGATCTTATGTACAAGAAATGAGATGGGGAAATTATGCTTACTCAATCAGGCACCTTGCACGCTTTTTACAGCTATTTCCAACATATTACAGAGTATTTTTTTAATGGTTATTGCTGACACTTGTGGCTACTGTGCACTGTTTTTAACCACTTCTAACTTGTCCGCAGTGCACCCACCCTTGGTGCCCACGGGTGTTACAACAGACTTATCTCTTCTTCTGTGAAAGTCATTTCGGGCTTTTGAGAGCTAATTTTTTCCACCCTGATGATTTCCCTCTGCCTCCCCTTCCCTCCTGCTGGGTTTGGAAGCAGCCGTGTACCATGACTGGTGCTGTCGCCTATCCGGCTGTCCCCTTCCCTGCCACAGCAGTGCAAGGAGTGCCGTTCAGAGGACACCGTCCGGCTGCTCCTCAGGGCTTGGAGCAGTCCTGGAACCGGCACTTCTGAAGGAGGAATTATCATTGCAGCAGGAACTGTGGCCCCCGGAGTGTTCGTTAAACATTTTATTGGGAAGACCTGAGATACTGTATTGGAGAAGTTGCATTCTGTTGGGAAGAGGGGTGGTTCAGAAAGGTTGCTGGTGGGATTGCAAGCTGCAGTTCTCCCTTTTCATTTCTGAATTTGCAACTAGGCAATTTATAGCTGCCACTTCCCTTTGCGTGCAGTTCAGGACAAAAGTCTTTGCTCTGTGACGCATTTCTCACTAGGGGCTTATTTTGATGTTTAGCACACTGCAAGGGGCTTGGCACTCAGCATATTTTCTAATAACTGCATTTGCTTTCAACAGATTAGACAATGCTGTTGAAATATATTTTTTCCTCACAAGCAGCAGCATCTTCTGTCTCCCTGATTTCAGAGAGATGAGTAGTCAGGTACATCAGACGTTTTATCCTGTGGCTCCGCACAGCGCGCTGGCTGAGGCTGAGGCTGGAGCTTGGCTGAAGAGAAATCAGAAAGCTGAGGACTGTGTTGGAGCAGGTTTTCCAGCTACTGGAAAACCCCGGTGTTAAAGCCAGGCCTTTGGCAGCACCATGCTCAGTTTCACAGCTGCAATATGCCTGTGGTGGTACCTGTCTTGTGATGCACGTGCCTTGCTCAAACAGATGCGGCTACAGGGGGAAAAAAAAGTCATCCTCATGAGGGTGTTTGGGTTTTACTTCAAGGAAACGGAAGCAAAATGTTTCATCGAGAAAACTGAATATATCTTTATCAAAGAAAAGGAAAGATATTGAGAGAAACAGCATGTGTTGAGTAGTAATGATTTAGCAAAATAGGGAACCTGAATCTCGTTTGGTGCAGCAACAAGCAAAAGAGACCATGGTGAAAGTAAGCAGGTGAGGAAAGGAGAAGCTCCAGCTCCTCAGGAGCTGTCACTGTGTGTACAAAGGATTTTTTCTGCAAGACAAGATTAAAACTAATGACTTTTTAAATTAACTCCAGGCATGTATTACCATAGGGTTCTGCTGAAGCTAAGAGCTTAGTAAGATTCGGAAAAAGGAATTAGATGTATAGGCGATGGAAATGTCCATGACTCTTGTAGATAGGATTTCAAGCTATTTACAATATATTTATACCATTAGGCCAAGGAACCAATCTTAGTCCTGAAGAGAGGATGTCTCCTGTAGGATTGTTATTTCATATTTTCTCTTACCCAACCTCTTGTGAAAAACCCAGTGCTGATACCCACCAGAGACCACATGCTGGACTAAACGGATCTGCAGTCAAGTCTACACTTCAAATCCTCTCTCAGCTATCTTATATTTGTGAATCGGCTATAAATGACTTAATAAAATTTTTTTGTATTTCCAGTTTGAACTCTTCAGATCAGAAGTGAGCAAATCAGCAATGTGGCATTGTTTCTGCTTTCTGCCTGGCGTAAATACGTGAACTCTTCATAAAAACAGACACTTGGTTTGGATGGTTTAGTTGAAGCAGTTTTGGCTAGTAATAAAATCCAAGGTGAAGTCTCATTGTAATGAGGCAATGATGTTGCAAGTTTGACAAGCGTGATTTGTGTAGCTAGCAAATAGTGTGTAGATCATAAGCAGCTATGGAAAATAACATAAGTCATAGCAGGGCATCATGTAAGGAGTGAATGTCGGAGTCATTCCCATGGTGTTTTGGTACCCTTCCCCTTGACTTCTGCGACTGTTAAAGTAGGCAAGATGCAGTTGCTCTGCTTGTAGCAACAAGGCATGCAAATGCCCCTCTTCATTTCTATTTAAGAAATAATTCAAGGATTCATTTAATAAGTAATTATAGGAGAGGGCTAGTTTAAATATGATGGGTCAGGAATGAACCTGTAAAGAAGTTGGATGTGGGCATTGTCTGATCTTTCCATAGTATCACATTCAACATTAGCTATTAGTCCTTTGCATATGTTGCAAAACCTATCTTTTATCTCTGTCCGCTGGGATAAGCCAATGTGGGAGTGGGATATCAGCTTGACATGGACATCTTTCAATTACTTTATTTATTTTTGTTTGTTTAGCATTGCTGCTTCGTAAGAGTTGTTTTCCTTGCCAGACAGAATTCCTTCCAGTATTAAAAACTATGGCAGACTTCCTCTTTTTTTTTCAATAGGAGTGTGAACAGTATAGCATATTAAAGAAATTACAATACAGTGAAAAGACATTATTTGCTGCAGTGCTAAACACGGAGAGACAAGAAACAATTCTGTATGTTACAAGAATGTGAATCACTAAAAGAAATGTACCAACTGCAGTGCAGTTAGTGAAAGTGTGGTTTCAGGGCTAGAGGCATTTAGCCATTGCTAGAAATCAGCTATAATCTTAATATTATTTCCAGTGTTTAGTTTAACTTCTGCAACATTTGCGCTTGCTCCAAAAGGAAGACATGTGCTGTGGAAACCGACTGGATCAATTTTTATATTGATCTGCAGTTTACTCAGGTTTTGACTGCACCAGAATCTGATGCTTTTCCAATAGTTCATAAATTAAAAGTAATAAACTGTGGTAAATCTGATTAACCCCAAACTTAGTTTTATGAGGATCAGTAGTATTTCAATAGAATAAATACATTGTTATCTCTTCCACTGGGGTTTTTCATTTGGAAAGCCACAGCTATCTGAATACACTGTGTGTGAACTGAGCAGATCTGACTCTCTAATATTTTAGGCTTACTGTATAACAACTAGTTTGCCACAAGACCCAAGAGGATGATGTTTTGGGGCAAACGATTGAATTCCTGTGGGTTATTATTTTGATGTGGTTAATTACATGTACAGTTGTAAGCTGAAGGAATTCTTTTGCTTTCAGCAAAGATTCGTCAGTGCATGAAATTGTACAAAACACTCCGGATTTTCATACATGAGATTTCTTTAGTTACTTACTGCATTTCAAAAAACCTTCCTCCCTTGTATTTCCCTTTGTAATTGTCTTTGCTATAGGAAAAGTAGCGTGTTCAAAGACAGTCATTTAATTTGGATAACATTGGAGCTGTAATATTTTTGTTTCCTTGCGATCAGATCTGTCTGTTTCTCTTAGGTTTCCGATGAAGTACATTCCCATAACAAACGCCACAGGCTACAGAATCCTTGATGTTAAGATGTTGCTCTGATTAGGAGATAGGCTGCCAGCATATTAGAAACGCTGATCCTCAGATGCCGAGCTGGAACTTTGATTAGTCACTAGCAATAAATATAAAAGTCATATCAAAATATCTTCCTCACTCTTAGGTAACCATTACGTGTCATGCCTGTCTCTTTGGTACCATCCCTCCTGTTCTCTGCAAAAACGACCAGCAGCCAAAATGTGGCACAGTGGCAGCAAGCGGAGTGGCCCATGAAATAATTTATGTCAGTTATGTAAGGGTGAAGGACATAAAATAATACGTATATCAAGTGCCTTGCATAGACAGCGGTAGCTGCAGCTTACCTGGGCCGATGTGTTTAATATGAATTTTTCTCACAGAGTATGATGTTTCATAATGGATAATCTAGTCTGTGTGGCTTCTCTAAAGCCCCATCCAGCTGCGGAATCTCTCTCAAAGGGGTGTGCAGGCCGGTATCCGCGTATTTTTTAGGGGGCTTTGCAAGCGATCCCATTGCTACCAGATCCACAGGTGGTGCCTAGGGGCGCGCCAGGTGGGAGCTGCAGCTCCAGGCTTCCCCTAGCGCTGCCGGGGCTGGACCACAAGGTGTTCCCACACGGAGAGCTGAGGCAGGTCCACAGGAAGAGGCTTTAAAGCGCCAAACTACCAGCCACTGTCCACCCCCAGCGCCCTGGGGAACACACCTGGGTCTTCTGCAGGGCTGCAGCAGTGCAGGGAATGTGACGGAGCCCTGCAGGCAGTCACACCTGAGCAGCCGCGGGGGTAGGAGATGACCAAGGTGTGAGGGCCATTATAGCTGGGCCAAGGTGTCCGTTTCAGTGGACTATTGTCCTCCTCTGAGTTGGAGTGCTGTGGCATGGAAAGCCGTAACCTGGAGTGCTGTGGGATCAAATGGCTGTGCTGGCAAGGGGGAAATAGGCTGCGTAAGCTTTGTAATAATTACTGTAAGTATAAATGAGCTGTTGATCGTAGCAGTTATGTAAACATTGATTAATTATTTTCATCGTGTTTTTCAGCTATTTTTTTATAGTGTATGACTGAATTTTAACAGGGATAGCAATGTGAAAAAATCAGTAGTATTCTGAACAAAATCTAATTTCACAAGGGATCTATTTCACAGTTTAATTTTAACCCTTAATTTCTTGATTTACTTTCTAGCTAGCAGGAAACCCATCTTATACTCAAAGAGCAAGTACTGTAAATTTCAAAACAAGAGGAAAAAAAAGAAAGGAAACCACATCATCCACATAAATAATGAAGCTGAACCCCTGATTTAAATTCAAAGCTCAATTCAGCTTTAACTATAGAGCTGCAGCTGGCACCTCATAATCTAAACACTTAAGTGGCCTGTTGAATTTATCCTCAATGTCCACAAATGAAGTTATAAACTTTCTTTAGAGCTTCATTTCTGCTTCAGTGCCTGCCCATGGGTTTAGATCTTCTGCAGGCTTCACAATAGCCCTGTGTTTCCCTGGCCGGGCAGCAAGTTCGACAGCAAACCTGCAAACATCCCGTGTATTTAGCTCTTTGCAGCTGTGCAAACAGCACAACGCATTTTCAATATTCGGCTTTAAACATGCACATGGATAATTGAACTTCAAAGCAACAGCTCTGCTAATTCTTTTATGAAGATGCAAATTACTAGTGTGACTTCTCACCAGATTGGGAGCTTAATGGAACAATCAGTCTGATCTAAGTCCGCCCGAGGCATGAGCACAGTTGGGGGTATTTCTGCGAGTCTAATCCATACTTTACTCATTGGCAGGGTGCAAAACTAATAGTAGCCTGGAGTTAGCAAAGTTTTCCTGTTCAAATCCCAGTACTTGAGTTACCTCTCTTTATAACCTACATCGTTTCAGGAGCAAGGGCCCCGATTCTGCTATTATTTGGAGTGATCAAGCATGAAGATAAAAGTTTAACCAGGGAAAAAATGTCAATGTCTTCTCAAAGATTTGTAGGGAAAGACAGAATATTTGTTACATTCAGTGTCTTCTCTTTTAGCAAAACCATGCTCAATGGTTGTTAAAATATGTGGCAAATTTGGCTCTGCTATACGTATTTCCTGGTATATTTTTTTTTAAATGAGCCTTAACTTGATAAATGCTTGGCATTTTCTCCTTTGACTATTACCATTGTACAGCCAGCTTTTAAGTGAAAGGCTGAAAAATACATTAGATGCCTCAAAGGCAGCCAAAGCAATTTACCACTTTGCTTTCCAGTTCGCAGAAACAGAAATGAAAGTTTAACTTCTAGCTATTGGGAAGTCCAACTCTAATTAACTCAATATAGGAAATAAAGGCCCAAGAGGAATAAATGGCTTTGGTCATGCCATCACACTTTTGCCTGTCTCCACACATGCGCCTAAAATGAGCTGAAATAACACAATATATATTTTTTTTAAAGTAAGATATTGTGAACACTTGAAAAAAAGTGCAAGTTTCAACTTTGAAATGCAATTTGAATTTCCATGGAAGGTCATTTATGGCCTATATTTCCAAGCAGCTGGTAATTTGCGATACAAGAAGAGAATCTTTTTTTTCAGTAAGTGCTAAGGATCTGTGGGCTGAAAGTTTGCACCTTTTAAGGTGTCTCCATGTGAAACGCAAGTGTGTATGGTGCGGGAACTGTCTAGCTGTTCTCCAGTCCTAAACATGGCTGGGTTTTTCACATGTTTTGACAAGTTGCCAAGTTCTCCAAAGGAATACAAGCAGGATGGCAAAGGGTGAAGCGTGGAACGAGAATTCTTTTTCATGGGCGGGAGGTAGCAACAGGGGTACTCCTGGAAGCTCATTAGTGCGGACCTTACTTGCACTAATGCTGGGGCAGTAACAGGTTGTCCTGTATAATACCACTGTCCCCCTTGAAAGCCAGTCACATTTTACCATGGAGAAGAAACCTCTCCTGCCTGCGCAGCGCTGGTTCTGTGCATCAGAGCCAGAATGCCACTGAGCTGGCACAGAAAGCAGGGGTTGGGCATGGAGTATGTAGCATTTATTTATTCATTATCTCTTTTTCCTCTTCTCCTCTCTACTCTTTCATCAGAGACTCTCTGCATTTTTTTATTCTACTCCTTGTGCTCCATTTCCCCGTCTTTTTTTCTCTACTGTGTTATTTCCTCTGGGTCTTTTTTCCTTTTCATTATTTTCACAGCATTTTTGAAGCAGAAAATGCATCAAGGATGCTTCAAGTTTGAGATGAACTTTAAAACTCACAGTCTTTGAGGGACTTCAGAGCTGAGGTGGATTCACTTCCCTCCCTGGTGAGGACGGGTGGGTGCGTCTGGCTGGGCAGATGCTGTCCCCAGCAAGGACCACAACAAATTAGGAGTGCTCCGGTGGGAGCTGCTCAGCCGAGCGGAGAAAGCACTGCAACCTTCAACCTAACCACTGCCACCCTTGCTCTGCCTCATTGGTGGAAACACCAGTACTTTAAAGATAATCTGCATTTTTCCAAAGCCTCGATATTTGGTACGCGAACAAGAGAAATGCTGTGAGTGATAGAAAAAGCCCACGGTAACAGAGGTGCTTTTGTAGTGCCTTACTAGCGCGTGGCATGGAGGTGAGCAATGGTGACCTTCAAAAGCTGTGTGGAAACAATGATGCAGCTTCCCAGCTAGGGCAATACCACAAAAAGCAATTGTGCAAGCTAGGGGGAAGCATGTTGGGAGGTGGCGATTCCATGGGAGCTGGCACGGGGGCAGGAGCACTGGTGGGTGTCCCAGTGCAAACGCACGTACTCTCGCCCCTTCCAGGAGTTTACCGTGCCACCAAATTATCCTCCTAAGAGATAGGGAATGCTAAAAGCCAGTGCAGCTATGTGTGAGCACCCCTGAAAGACGTGGCCTGCTGGCACTTCTTTAAATCTGGCATTTAAAATTGCTCAGGCAGATGGAACAAAAGTATGTAATAAAATGTGACATTTTATTTTATCATCTATATTTGTTAAGTGAATTCTTCTGATCATTCCCACTGTCAGTAGCACTGAATGTGAATCAGATTCTGACAATTTGCAGTTTATAAAAACCAACTCCAGGGGTCAGAGAGAAAAAGAATAAGTAATAATTAATTACAGGATACACATTCATCCACAGACTGGGGCTATGGTGGGTGACAGCTCAGCCTACGAGAAAAAAAATGACAGGATTCCAAAAATTCAGAGCTTCCACGGTCAATCATTTACAGACTACTTCTCAGTACCAATTGTCTACTTTGTGATCTTCCTTACATATATTTCTATGTATCAAGGTTTTATTAGAAATTCAGGAAGAAAAAATATGTTTGTTTTCCTCGCTGTCTTCCAAGGTAGCTCCACTTGTTTGCTTTGGTGTGTAACAGAGAACCTTCTCTCTGTCTTCTTCAAAGCACAGCTCCGTTTGATACGTGCTGTCTGTCCCTGGACGTACTCCCAGAGCCTCTGCAGAGCACAGGTAGAGCCGTGGACTCTCACAGACCCCAGCAGATAGCCACACTGATTTAACTGAATTTTTTATTGAAGAGAAGCTAACCCTGAGGGTCAGCGCTCCCCGCTTAGCATTGCGAATGAAAGGAGGAGCTGGAAAATCAGCATAAGCACAGAGCCAGCCCTGATGCTTTGAAAGGTTGCCCCCCACCCTTCCTTTTCCAGTTTGGTCAGGGACTTGAGCAGCAATTATATCCCTTAATGTTCATTTAGTGCTAAATTAGGAATATTAAGCAGTAAACAATTGAACTTTTAATTAGCAATTAAATTTAAAAGCAACCTCCTCACTGCAAGAAAAATGTCATTGAGAACTACACAACTGACAGTATTTTGCAAACAGCTTTACTGCATTTTATAGGTGACACTTTTCTGGGGCCCATTCCTGAGTTTGCAATGCCTGCTTGCTCCTGGTACAAAGATGAGTAGTTGCTTCCCTAGGACATACCAAAAATACACATGCAGAGGGAAATACTAATTCCACTGTAGTAGCAAGTAGAAGTCCCAATTTCAGAGCAGGAACTGCTGTGTTAGGTGCTTTATCAACAGAACTGAAACACACACCAGCCTTGAAAGCTGACAGTCTAAGGAATTGCAATATTTGCACAGATGCTTACGCAGATAGATGACTGGAAGAAATAACCATGTTACTACTAAAATTTGTTGTCACTATTTATTTATGGCACCAATTTTCTCACTGAAGAAGCCAAATTAGCCAAGAAAGTAGTGCCACCTGTTAATAAGGTGCAGAAACGAGCTGGAAGCTGGGGACACAAAGTACAGGTTTGTCCAAGGATCTTCCCTTGAGGATCTCATTAACAGAGGGATTTACAGTGTGCGATGCTTGCTGGGAAATGGCTGTCCCTGGTGAGAGCAGACAGTGGCTGCAGACCCAGCTGCTGGCAGGTGGGGACCTGGGCACAGGACCTGCTGAGGCTGCCAGATTTCAGGCTCCTGAAAGCACAGCCCCTCACTCCCCAAAGTGTGGCATCCCTTATCCATGTAAACACAGTTCCCATCCCCTGGCTGCCACTGGTGGCTGAAAAATACGTGGCTGAATATAAGCGGAGCCCCTTGTTTGCATCCCTCCGCCCCAGGATGGATGCTGACCCCTTACTGCTGCCAGCGTCGATGCTGAAAGGGAAAGTCCCCAGCGCTGTTGTCGCTCGTAGCTTCCCGAGGGCTGGCTGTGTAAATCATACGTACAACCTTTCACTTTTAAGGGACTCATCGCTTGGGGTAACCTGTGCTGTTTGATGGCCGCGGAGCAAAGGGAGCGACGGAGTGAAGACAGGGTGGGCGGCCCACCGGCTCGCAGAACAAGCAGCAAGCTCCCCATAGCTAGCACTCTCACTGCTGAATGGGTTTGTTTCGACCACTGACCCTCATGTCCTTCCTTTCCACGGAGTCTAAAAATGTCCACATATTTGGCAGGCACTTTTTTTTCTCTATCAGAACTTTTAAGTGAACATTGAGGAGTATTTTCAGGAAGTCGGTTTCAAGTGGGGACGTTTTCAGCAGGTGCACCAAACATGATCAGAAGAGCTTCCATCAGGGGACAGTGGGATGGAAGTGTTGAATCATTGCCACTTGGGTTTTTGGTCGTACCTCTGAACAATACACAGACCAAGAATTATTTGCAAAAATTATTCAGCGACGCATTTCAAATAATGAATATTTCAAGTAAATCATTATGGGCCATACGTGAGTAGGAAGAGAGGCAAAATAGTTGATAAATTATTCATGCAGCTTTAGCACTAATGTAATAAATATTACATGGTGTTGGAGGGAAATGAAGGATTTTAAAATGAAGAAAGAGATTAATGATGAAGGAAAAACTCCTGAAAACTGGAGAAGGTGAATACACAGATTTGAGATATGTGAATAATAATGAAGAAACTAATGGGAGAAAATAAAAAGGATGGCAACTACTAATCACTTTGAGAGGCAAAATACCCTTCCTCTTTAGTTCTTTCTCTCTTCAAAGAATATACAAACTTCTCAAACTTCCTTCAGCTCTGTTTAATAACAAAACAAAAAAAACCAAAATAAGGCCCTCTAGAGTTAGCCAGGTGGGAATATACCTAGACCTGGCTAAAGGGAATTACACAATCAGAAATACTGCTTTACGAAAGGGTGGTAACACTTGGAGAAAAATACCATTTTGAATATGAAATAATACATTGCTTTTATTTTGCAAAGTGACCACTGTCTTAATGTTGAATTAGGGCAATAGGACAGTGTAATTTTTAAGGACAGAATCCATAATGCTTCTGTTATGCTCTGGGTCGGCGCATTCCGGAGCATTAGCTGCCGTGCGGTTAAGCACAGCTGAGTGGTCAGTCAAACCTGCTCTGACCTACCACGTCAAGTAACAACACCATTAGTTCCTTGTTTGCCATTTTGCTCAGGTGTAGTGTGTACAGATTGTCACTAGTCTTGCCAGTTGACTCTTCATTTTAGCATTTGGAAAATTAATGGGTTTTTTTAATCTTATTTTTGTGTGAGAGAGGGAGTTAACCTTTTTTTTTCCTTCCAAATCCTTTCCTGTTTAGCTTCCTTTTCAATAATAAGTAGAAAATGGGAGACAAGAGAGGAAACAAGTTAAAACCCCCCCAACATGTTCCAAACAGTTTTGAAAAAAATAATTTTTCTAAAGTGGAAATGGAGACACATTACATATTTTTTCCCCATTGACAATGGACTTGGGCTTCTCTTAACCTCAGGAGTAACATATTAAAATTAAATGTTTTACGTTCGCCATTTCCGTAAATGTCTCATTTACAAAATCTGTCATGGGCACACCACTCTCCTCCTCATTGGACATTTACCAGCCTTGGCATATCAATCCATCTTTTGCACATCTGCTCAGAAAATGTAATTAGTTATACCCATATGCTGCAGAAGTACATGATAAAACTTAAGAAACAGAAAAGGCCAAGAGACTTGACAGCCTTTCTCTTTCCTACTATGTATATTTTGTCAAAGACTTAGAAAAGCGAGAAGCTTTTCTTGCCCTCTGCCACAGGGTGGGGATATCACTGTGTCCTAAGCAACTTCAGGAGATTAGGCAAAAGCAGTTTATAGTTTATTCTAATACTTTTGGTTCTGTTCAGTTGAGAACAATAATTTATACTGGAAAAAGACATAATATTCCCCAAATAAACATACCTTCTTTCCCTGGCCATTAACATGCTTATGAACTTATCCTTGCAAAAAATGATAAATAAGACGGACAGGGATCCTCATCTGAAGTTCTGTGATATGGGAGACCCAGATGAGAAGATCTTGCTACACAAAATGACGCTCATATGTAGCAAATACGGGAACACTATGCTTGTTGATCACCTTTCGGCAGCCGTGCTTGATTTTGCTGGCAAGTGGCAAAGGAGAGGAGGACTACCGTCCAAAACTCAGATATGCCTCAGCAACCAAAAGTTAGTTCAGTGGCATCTTTGTGGCACTTTGGCTCATGGGTGGAGCTGTTCCACCTTCGCCAACGTTCGGCCTCTGCGTTCAGTGGCCATGTCTCTGAGCAGAGGGCTGGTGTAACTCCTTTGGACTTCACTCAGCCACAGGTTCCTCTAAAATTTGCATTTTTCACAAAGCAACATTAATTACCTTTCAGTAAATGCTGAATTCTGTCAACTCTGTTTTCTTGTTTTCTTACTGAAATCCAAAACAATGTGTCACTGTTCGCTCTCTGAACTAGTTAATGGTGATTTGGCATTACAGAAACACCATTTTAAGTTCATCTCTGACACACCATATTTAGCTGTTGTGTATGTTGTTTAATGCTGTACATTTTTCTTCAAAAAACAAAACCAAACCAACTTTCAAATTATTAGCATTCTTTTACTTCAGTAGGGGGTTCAGAATCAAAGCTGCTGTACCTCCATCCTCCCACTTTTCTTTTAGGGTTAATTTGGAAAAAAGAAAAGCTCTCCCAATTATAGAGATTTAGCTTTCTTTATAAACTGGCTATTTTAAGATCTGATTACAAGATCACAATATGAAACATCATTCAAAACCAGTGTGAATTGATTACATCCTTCTGAAGAACATGTAGCAGTAGAATATGCATTTGTAGCTGTTACACTGCCCTATAATTAAGGCTTTATTGCTTCCTCTCTAAACACATGTTGCTGCTGCTGCTGGATAACAGCTGAGATACTCAAGATGAGACAATGGAAAATGTCCTATCCCCATCCCGTCGCCCCAAAAATATCACTCCCCAACCTTTTAGAAACAAATGGCAGAAATACTGTGGTCACTACCAAATATAAAAGTAAAGTCAAGATACTGATTATATTTTCCTACTCCAGTTCATTTCGAATGAGCAAATTTTCCCCAAATACTATGAATAATTTGAATGTTGCTTAATTAGGAGACATTGTATTAGAAGAGCTGAACACAGTCTTTGGTCTTTTCATTCATTTCCATGGATTCTGGATCACAGCATAATGGTGGGGTGGTCAGCGATCACAATATTCGCCTATCCCAGAATGAATGAACAGATCAAAAAACAAGAGGCACCTTATAAATACGTTTTCATGGTTATAGTTACGCAGGGAACTTGATTCCGCTCTGAACTGATCTCAGATTTTTGAAAAACTAAAATGAATACTGAAATGTTCCTTGCACTGAGCAGCTCTACACACACTAATGTCAGCTGACAGCTTTTTGGGCACGCGGCTGTGCCATGTGACACCGTGCTGGCCATTTTATGGAGTTACGCATGTGTTCCTACATCCTTGCTATAAAATCGCTGTACCACAAATAATGAATTAGAACAAGCTCACATCTGCATCTGTGTTATTGGAGAGGGACTCCCAAGGAAAATCTTGACAGCCTTGCAGTTTATTTGTTCTGAATAAATACTTTTGATAAATGAGATGACATATTAAAAAGCGGATATGAAGAATACTGTTTTCCATAAGGATCATCCATAAGACAAATGCTTCTAAGGGCAGATGAACATATATAGCAATATCAGCTTTGTCAAGATGCAGACAATGACTTTCTGAGCAGTGGAGCCAGAATTCCCATAGCAACCCTCACAGACTTCAGACGCAGCACACATCCGGTGTAGGTAGCAAGCCATATAAAGAAGAAGCAGGAACATTCTGAGTTAAGGGTTAAAAAACTAAGCTAAATATAATTTAAATCATGAAAGCAAATATCCTTCTAATTGTATCCAAGCTATTTTTTTTTCTTCCATACTATTTTTTGATCTTCTATATTCTGAAATCTATGTATAGACTGCAATCCAAGTGACAGATGACAGTTATCTCTGTACCACTCCCAGAATCTTTTTTGAGTAACGAGACACAGCAGCTCCTTTTTTCTCCTCAGCATCTCTCTCAGCACTGGGTCAGTGCTGCCCTAAGAGACCCGGGGTCACCTTTCCCCAGCGTGTGCCAGGCTCCCAGCCCTCCGTGCCCTGCTCTTTGCCAGCCCCTCCATCAGGAGACTGCCTACCCTGTCCTAACGTGGCTGGAAAAGCCCTTTTTAAGCCTGGGTGAGGTGCTCAGCAGGTGAACAGGAACCAGTGTGGGACCTGTAGGAAGTGGCTTTGCAGCTCTTATGGAAAGGGGGAGAAAATAAATCAGGGAGTGTCTGTTATTGGCACCTCTGCATTTTAGCCGTGGCTTTTTTTACCTTGGTTCAAAGAAGCTGGCAAAGACTTGCTGGCTTGACCCAGTACTGCCGTTCTGTATTAGATATTCTGGACAGGGCTGATGCTGGTCTGTACTGAGAGTCTCTCTGCTTCAGGAAAAACACAGAAATGAAGAAAAAGCTAATATTATTATTTTATATTATAAAAAAACAAGTTCTAGGTTCAGTCTTCAGCAACAGGGTATTTCTTCATTTGCTGTACCCCTATGTGACAAAATGAGGCACAACTGTATTTGTATAATATTTTAAAATTCTTTTAACAATTGTGTGCCGTAGCATGCAATCATCATCACAGAAGATTATAAATTAGTTGCTTTTTCTGCCTTTGTGCCTCCTCTATTATTTCTCTATTATTATTCTTCCCACAATGAGACGGTAACAAAATACATGCAATCACAGGAGTGAAGCAACATGCTGGAAGACACCAATAAATACTGAACAACTTACTTTACTATGTTAAGCTGTCACAATTTAATTTCCTTATAAAATTTGTACTGTCCTGTCAGTGAATGCACGCATAGTCTCCAAAGAGCTGTTCTCAACTTGGGTATTTTCTCTCAAATCCAATTGTAAACATTTCCCTAGCCTTGCTTCAGCCTTATGCTTATGTCAGCAGAGCATCTGCCAGGTTTTTTTGTTTATTGCAAAAGGTATATTGCCAGTGGTCAAAAGTAGGAGAGGATGTACTGAATTCCTGTAACAGTTTTTCTCTTCATAGAATTACTCTCAATTTTCACTTTATTTCATAGACTCATAGAATAGGCTGAAAGCGACCCTCATAAACTTCTCTCTTTTGCTTTTATTCAATAGAAACTTCAGACTCTTGTGCCATTAAAGTATCAAGCAGTAAAAGAAGGATGAAAAAGCATTAGCGATTCTGAAACTTCAGTGAGCTGCTGCTCATTTAGGGAGTCCCTGCCAGCCTTAAGGGCTCAGCACCAGCTTTGTGGGGCCCAAGCAACTCTTACAGGCTCCTGAGCAGGAGGTGCAGATGCTCTGGGCAGCTCTGGCTTTGTCCTCTAACCCAACAGCCAAATGATGCAGCACCTGAGTGAAAAAACAGTTCTCCACGTAGAAGTAGGGAGCTTTGCAATAGCTGTACGTGTCTGGAGCTTCTTGCTGAGCTCTCATTTTACATCCTATTTTTTTACCTCCTGGTGAAAGCTTAATTTATTATTTAAATTAACACAACTCCAGAATACAATTTTTTTAAAAAACAAAAAAAACCAAACCAAACCAAAACAAAACATCTTACTTCTTTTCATTTACAAAAGAATCTGGTGAGACACTTTACTCTTGTAAAAAAACAAATCACATTATAACATTTCAACCGTGTGTTTTTTGATTAAAGAAGTTAATTCAAAAAGGCAATTCAGTTGCTCTTTAAGCTGACATAGTGTTATAACAATTATTTAAAGAACAGTGAATCTTCCCCACAGTATGTAATCAACCTTGCCTTGATTCCAAGGAATTTTCTTAGTTTGGCTTTGACAGTTAATGGCTTACTGGCAACTCTTGGTTAATTATTAATGCAGACATAATAATGCGTATTCCTTAACTAACATTCTAAGCAATACAGTTATCAAAGGAATTATTCCTACTGAAAACTCAGTGTCATGTCACAGTCTAGATCAAAAATTTTAAACCTCGAAGTATGGCTTTTTGCCTGTAGGAAAACTAATACAATGGGTTTTGATCATTTTTCTGATTATATTTTAAACAAGGACATCCTCTTACAGTTCTGCATTTCTTTAATTGTGTATCTTACCTAAAACAGGATGTACCTTCACTTTTCAGGTCCCCAAAACCTCCCAAATCCACTGAAAGTTTGTGGCTGTCCCTTGCAGGCGTGGATGAGCTGTCTCCACTCTGTCCCTCCCAGCAAGGCTGAGCCACTGCCGACAGTGCGGCTGCGCCCAGACATCAGTGCAGCTTGGAAAAGCAGCGCAGTAGGTTTCTTGAAGGAGTTTGAGGTTCAGTTTGTTGGCCCATGCTTCTTTTAGTCACCCTGTATTCACTGATTTGCCTTGGTAGGATTGCATAGATAAGGTTTTCGCACTCCACAATGATGGCAGGGCCAGCATCAAGGCAACAGAAAGCCAATCAACAGCTCATAATTGGGTCTCACAGCAAAGGCTTCAAAGCTGTGCAGTGCTTTATGAACCTTTTGTTGTCCAGGTGCTTTCTGCTAAGGCTGTACAATTTGATCCTCTAGTCAGCCCCGCCAGCTACCAGGCGGGAGCTTCTCCATTTGACAGAAGAGGTTTATTTAGCCATTTCCTTTGAATAAACTTAAAACATATCAGAGGAGCCTATTACATACAGCTCTGCCCTCGTCCATTCTTCACTAAGCTGCAAGGGACCGTGCAATGTAGTGGGCTGCAAGGGACCGTGCAGTGTAGTGTAGTATTATTAAAGTGTGAGTCGGGCATATGAAAGAAAACCCCTTGATTTTCCTCCTGGTCTTGCAAAGCTCCTGCTGGAATGTTGATTCCACAACTAATTTATGCCAGCATTATCCTTATTTTAGTGATGCCATCAGTGAAATCCTGTCTATAGCAATCAGGCAAATGAATGCATTTCGATATATAAAGACCAAATCTTTTTGAAAAGCCACTATTTTGGGTGCAGGCTGACAGCAGCAGGGGCCAGCAGCTCTTTTTTCATGTCCATATTTATCTCCTTTTTCTCTGGACATGCATCTTGCCACAGATCACTTGCAGCTTGTCAGGCGTTGGAGCCTGCACCAGGCAACCATTTAAAATCATTCAGTGCTTAGAGCCACGGATGTCTTACCCATACAAGCCATCCCTGCTTTACCTTTATTGCTGGCAGTTTGCACTGGTGGCAGCTCCCATGTTAAGTGGCTGAGAAGCTTCTTTTTCTTGTCTTTGTCTGTGTTTTCAGTCTAACGAGAGAGAGAAATGCAATGTTTACAGGCTCTAGGTATGAATCACTAACATAGAAAGAGGCAGCGTGTTCTTGACAACTGACCTTTTCTTCTGTCTTGGAATTGTTTCCTCTTTGTGGTCAAGACAGAGACCGCGGTGACCAAACCTTGCAGCCCCACAAACTGTGCAATCACAGTGCTGCCTGTGAGGAAGCTGGTTGTGGTTAGCCAGGAGTTGGGGTTTGTACACTGAACTCTGAGCAAAAGGAGGCCTCTTTTCTTTCTAAGTATTTATGTGACTATGCTATAATGGGCACTTTTGAAAGTATTTGACCAGGAACTCCTGACTATCTGCCAGTGGTCCTGTCTCTGATGCTGGGCAGAAAAGGCATCGCTGCAAAAAATGGACTTGTTGGCCCAAGAAAACACACTCGGTCACATTTTCTCCGGCTGCCTAAGGAAGCTGACAAGCTGTGCCAGTTCTGTATTCTACAAGTGGTGATTATCTAGCTAGGAAACTGCAGGTGCAGTTTGAATTCTCCATTTTACCTTAAAACACTAAGGTTGTTTTTAAAGCGATCTCACATGAATTTGAGAATAAAACCTACACTGACCTGGATGGGAAACTTTCTACCACTTAGAGCAGTTGTTTCATGCTATCTGCAGACAGACACACTAAAGAGTAATAGAATAGTTTAAGCACTTTCTAAACATTAGCCTAAGGAAGGTGAGACTCCATAAAAATAAAAATCTGTGGAAATAGGTCTAAATACACAATAGACTTTCTAAAATTATAGGATTCAGAAGTATTTGCACAACACAAAAAGGGCATTTGATTGTACTTAACGACAGACCGTGGTTTTGCATGATGATACTGCTACTAGAAAATCAGAAAAACAACATGGCCTCTCTATAACTAATTATTGAAGTCTTTCCCCCCATAAGATATGGCCTAGCTAAAGGGGAAAAGAAATAAAAAATAAATCATGAACATAATGAACCACAGCCCACAGTTTTAACAGAGATGGGAAATCTCTGATGGTGCTTCTGATTTCCAAATGCCTCAGAGAGCAGCTTTCTGCTCTGGCAGAACATACCGGTAAAATCGATGCAACGCGCATTGGCCTTCCTCATCTCAGCTAACCAGACCCTGCGTTTTCTTAGAGAAGCCTAAATTAGAGTCACAGTATTCAATTTTTGTTACACTTAAACATTCATATCCTGCCAGGTAAGCCTGTTCAAGCTCAATTTCTTGAATTTTCGCTTATCTGCTATACGGATATGCTGCCTATCTTGTTGGAATCCTGTTTATAGGACCGTACGCTACTGAGAGATTAGGAGCTAAAAACAGCAGACAAAATTCAGTATTAATAAATGCAAATTAATGCTCACTGGGGAAAAGCCACTTCTCCTATATATACACACTGATGGAAATTAAATTATTTAGTAACCTTTAGAATAGCTCTTAAGGTTAGCGGACAAGTCTACGGAATGGCAGCTCAGCATTCAGTGGTACTTTAAAAAATAAATACAGAATTAATAGGAAAGAATGATGAAAAAAATCAAAGCATAATTATTGCAACATGTACATTTCTGGTGTGCCTCCATTTTGAACACTGGTTGTAGCAGAGCTAGAAAATACAGAGAAAAGCAAAAATGATGAGCGCAGATGTGAAATGCATTTTGTACAAGATGATATTAAGCTACAGCTTTTCCTCTGGGAAAAGAGGCAGTGCTTGGAAGACACGCTAGAGGTTTGTAAATTCTTGAGAGGCACAGGGAAGACAAATAGGAAACAATTGTTCATCTCTTCTCACAATTTAAGAAGCAGAGGGCACTACCTGAAATTATTGGGTAGCTGGTTTAAGAAATCACAAAATGAATTGATTTTTCCTGCAAATTAAATTGCGGAATCCATTGATATTCAGCATGGTAAATCC
Source organism: Chionis minor (assembly GCA_013398295.1). Lineage (NCBI taxonomy): Eukaryota > Metazoa > Chordata > Aves > Charadriiformes > Chionidae > Chionis > Chionis minor. Next base: position 1,415,204 of record VZSF01006093.1, on the reverse strand, counting down.
TAAAAGTTTAGATGGAAAAAAAGAAAATAAAGCAGAGGAAAAGGCACCAAGGGCTATTAAGCACATAGACAAGCTCTGGTGTAAAAAATAAATATATCAGCGGGAAGGATACAATAGGAAAAGAATACAGTCCAGCCACGTTGTTCTTCCATGTCTCCTGAGAGCGTCCAACACTGGACATGACACTGTGTGGCACAGACCTTCAGCGCCACACCGTCTTCCTCCTAACGTGGACTCACTCACCTCTCACCTGTGAGTTGTCCACACTAGGAGAGATGCATGCTTCCTGCAGGATTTAAGAGGCATCTTAACTGCTATTTTATAGCTGGAGAAAAAAACAGCTGAGCTTTCATTAATACTTCACAGGGGCAGCATGAGTGCAGTCGTCTTTGTACTGCTGAAAAAGCTGCGCTGGTATTCCAGCTCTCACGTGCAACCTAAATTTCTTAAGATCAAAGCCGTGAAATGACTCGTACAGCTTGGACAGGTCCACAGCCACCCAAGTGCAGCCGTGTCCTCAGGAACTGATTCCCCCCCGAGCCTCCCCCACAGCCATTAAGTGATGGACCAGAGCGAGCTCGGAGAATATCACCACAGAAGGTGAAGGTGACAGCTGACGCCCTGCTGTACTGCAAGGCCAGAGCCGCGGTTAGGCTGTCCCCGACTCCTGCACCTTATTCTTTCCATGACCATAACCACCAGGGAGAACAACCGCAGGAATTACGAGTGCAGACTGACAGACCTTTTGGGTGGAATAATTCAATGACTGGAACACTTTAATGCATATTGCATGAGTGAATCAGCTAATCATTTTAATGCAAAACTCCCTTTTCCTTTCTTGTTCCTTTCTCTTCCACGCTGGCTGTCCAAAAAGGGAGTGAGTTAAGGACTACGGGCAGGTCAGCCATAGGAGTAAAGGTTTGATCCTGCAAACTCCACATGGAAGCTCTTGTATTGGCAGGATCAGTGCTGTGACTAACATTGTATCATTGTAGAAAGTCTGTTTCATGAACTGTCAGTTTTTGTTTATCCTTTAAAGAAGGTCAAATTGAAGATGTTTAATAGACACGTAAATACTGAAAACTGAATTAACGGTACTTTAAAGCAGGATTAATCTCACAGAACATGTTTGGCATCTTTCCGCACCACGTTGCCATTGGGTGACTAGCACAATCTATTAAAATAATACTAAAATGGTCCTTGAAGACTACACTAGGTAATTTTACAAGTACAGGAACTTACTCAACAAAGAGAATATAACAAGCATGCTGAAATACCAAAATACTTCTTAAAGACTAGGACACAGAATGAAGACAAACTTTCCTTATTAAACTTTTTATTAAAATGGAGCTATTTTTACATATTTAAAATACTTTATATCCAAATTATGCAATATTTATGAAAACAATTGTATGCAAACACTTGCATAAAAATATGTAAAATCACAGCTAAGCAATATAAAGCAATATATAGCATGTTCCAAAATGTATTTCAGGACTAGAATACCTGAGTTTTCAATAAGCTGGTTTCCTGCATTTCACTGATTTTTAGCAGTTGAATTTAATAATGTATCTGATCCCATATAAAGCACTTCTTTGGTTGGGAGAAACTGCATGGAAAAGGCAGAGATCGAGCAGAGATATTACTCAAGGCCTGTCTTCAGAATCTTCTTGCACATGAAGATCCACTGTTTGAGATGCGAGGAAGGACTCCCATGTAGCAAGGCACTTAAAAAAACCAACACAGATACATGTGAATATAGCAAAAAGATTTCTGTAAAACTGGTAGCCAAGGAGAAAAAGAAGAAAAAAAAAAAAAAGTAGAGAATACATATGCATTGTCACAAGCTGCTTTTGTGGGACTATGGTAAGAGCAAAATATGGTTTCCTAGGCAGCTCAGTGATACGCAAAATGTTAGCCAACATGCTGAGTGAGCTGTAAAGGTCACTTTTACATTATGACAAGCGCACAGTGTGAGCATCGTAATTGTATGTGTTAGCATGGAAGATGCTAACATTAATTACGCTCTTCTTTAATCTCTCCCTTTAGTTACAGGCAAAGATTTCTTCCAAATAGAAAGCACACTGTCAGGCACAGTTCCCTTGTCATCTCTGGATTCCTATTGTACACCCAATTTTCCTTCCAAGTTAAATTAGAACAGTTTTTTTTCTAAACACGCAGACAATTATTTTTTCCCCTGAGTAATGGGAAAGAAATGGGTCCAGAAAGGCAGGGGGTGGGCGGGTGGGGACACTGTCATTTTTACAACAAGTGGCATTTCTCTCCTCATGGAAAATGTACTTAAAATTGTACAAACTAATTTTTTTATTTGAAGCATCAAGACTTCAGGCAGTTAAAAGAAAAAAAAAAATAATCCCCAAATAACCTTGGTTCAATTTTGCTTAAATGAGTGTTGGCAGCCTGGCAAACGATTGTAAATCATGGATTAGAGTTGAGAGTCAGGGCAAGGCTATCACTAGGTTAACGCGTAGTGTGTTGATGCTTGTTACCCGAAGTACCAGGTTTCTACTATCTCAAATCTGTCATTAGAACAGGGCAGGCAAACTCATGCAATAATTTTATTGTCTTGATGCTATTGAAAAAACCCCACAATTTGAAATCGAAATGGTCTAATAAAATTTTGACTTACACACTCAAAATCTATTGCTCTTGACAACGTAGCTATTTTGCTACTTACTATACACAGTTTTTTTTCCCAAAGAACCTGAAATACTGACAATAAATAAGTCTTCTGCAATTTCTCAGGAAAGGTCTTTTATATTAAAACCTGGACAGCATACTCCATTTATTTGAACTTTGAATTGAATCAGTACCCTGAGAACAGCATCATTTCCTAAGTGAAAACTTTTGCCATAAGCTATTCAAGCCACGATAATTTGCTGTGCTCAGCTACAATGTAGTATCTAGCATCCATCATTGCTTAGGAGACGTGGAAAATACACCTGCATTCATGCTGCTTGAACTTACAGCCACCTACCTCTATCTTATTAGACATTTCTAGTGAATGACTTCCAATTCCAAAACTGCCACTAAATATGTAGATTTAATCACGTTACATTAAAGAGCCCAAGTCCTCATGTTATTGCATATCTATGAGCAAGCAGATGAGTGGGAGGACCTGGTAATCATGACTAATGTTAAAGTATAAGCTCAAAGAGCAAAATGAAGGAGAAACACTAGATGACTGGAGTTGGGGGAAGCCATGATGACACGAGGATGCAGAACCAGGGATACCCATAAAATTATGGGTGGCAAAACTAACAAGAAACAGCAAACAAGTGTCAGCAGTAATTCTGTCTCTGAAGACATGAAAAAGAAGACGACATGGGTCTGCAAGATAATGAGAGAGGTTAAAACATCCAACTGACCCAAGAGACCACAAAGAAAAAAATATGCGGGAGCTTATTTCTGCATAGGTTTTTGTTTGTTATCAGGCATGTTAGAGACTGTTCCTGTTGTTCATATATTGTCCCCTGGACTACACAAACCATGAATCTGCTCCCTCAGTCTTTCCTTTCTGATCTTGCTGACAAAATCCCCAACTTGCTTCTGATGCTTTTGCACATAACAACATTATGCTGCTGTTCAGAGCACATCTAAGGTTTGAATTACTGTGAAAAGAGAGAAATAACAGAATAAGATTCCCATGGAAATCTGCTTTCTTCACTGACTTTTTGGAGAAATGTTATTTTGAAATGGTAAATGTAAAATCAGGGAGAAACAATGAAAATAGTGTTAGCATGGGCAGTGATCTGCAAGCATTGCAAACTTGGTCTTTTTTGACTTTTTGTATAAAGCCTTTAAAGTTTGGTCACTAGATTCTCCCCTACTTCATGTGATACTGTGGCAGCTGGGTCTATCTGAGATGTTTGCGCTGGAATGTGGCATCTTGGTTTTCAAACGTCACTGAGGCAGCTGCTAGCAATGCGCCTTCACTGGGGCACTCGGACTCGGATTTCTGTTTGCTAGAGCCCAGCCTGGATTACCATCCTAGAAAAATGCAAGGCACATCTGTTTTCCTTGGCTTTTTCTAGGTGTGGGACAAGAAATAAACACTATTTCTTAAAGAGTCTTTTGTTGGCAATGACTCACTTTTTTTTTCTGAACCATAGTTGAATTTATACCAGGTAACTTCATGTTTTGCAATTCTGTAATTTCAGTAATGTGAATTAAAATACATATATCAGTACTAGCTGGAACGTAAAAATGGCTTTCTGTTATCTTTGCAACACTGAGCCAAACTGCACGTGTTAATATGCAATCGCAATATGTTGCTTAACGAGATAGATACAATCTACTGAAGTCTTTCCAGACAAGAATGCAAAGCATTTTTTTCAGTTACACAAGTTCTTCAGTTTTTGATTTATCCTCGTTTAGATAACCAAAACACATTTTCCAAAATGTAAGAGCAATGGTGGCTCATTTCACTGTCAGACATCACAGTGCCGCTACAGCTGACAAGTTTTATAATTAACCATATCAAAACAAAACTAGGTCTCTGTGCCTTAGGCTCCAGCTTTTTATATTGCGAAGCATGAACTGCACAAACGACATTTCGTTAGTGATGTACACTTCAACGTTATTACAGAATGATTTTACTTCATTCTCCTGGGAGGTTGAAAATGGAGATCTAAACAGAGGATCAGCCAGCTTTGACAAAGGAGACAGAAAGGGGAAAAAAAAAGAAAAAACAAACCCAGGAAATTAAATGTGCATGCATAGGATCGAAATTCATAATCCAAATACTTGTAAAAGCCTGGCGGAAGACATAAAAAAAGCCTAAATACACAAAATGAAATAGCAAGAGCTTAAATAAGGCTACTTTACCGAAAATAGTCTGATCACTACTGCAGGTCGCACGTTTATTCTGCAACATTATTTTTAGAAAAAACAGCAAAAGGGTTTTCATATAGTACAATTGCATATCTAACTAAAAAGGAGATACAAAAATAGAACGTGTAGTAGGGATGATAACAGAAGCAGCGTGTCACATGCCATGTGTGTTTCTGTTCCAGTTCTTTGTTTTTCATGGTTGATACCTCAAAAATATCATTTACGGTGGCATTTTCTGGAGTAGAATCTGAAAATGAAGTCTTGTGTGTGTCTGAGAGAGACAAAAATTACTTTCATAGTTTCTGGGTGCAAAGAAACAAAAACTAGAGTGCATAGAAATAGTGACTCCCACTAGAAAAAAATGCCTTCCTAAAAGTATTTAAAATAAATTTTTGTGGCTGAAGTGAATGAGGATTCAAAGATGGATCCTGGCTTTGAAGTGACATGCACAGAGACAAACTGGCTCAGCCGTGTGGGAGCCTTTGAAAACCACATGAAGTTTGTTAGCGGAATTCCCAGGCATTGCTAAGGTCGGATGTAATCAACACGCATGAGCAGCTAACTTTTTGCCATGCAACCAAATGACTAGTTAAACGCATCACTACAGAGGCCTCCAGGGCAAACAACAAATCTCATCTATTTTTCTCCAGCTTATACTAAAGAGGTACATAAGGGCTTTGGAGTTAGAGGGAAGTTGCTGTAATGGGGAAGGAGTATTGTTTTGCCCTAATGAATCTTTTAGGTCAATTTATGCCTGTACAATGTAGGTCACGGAAATAAACTAAATTATTCTTGAAATAGTTAAGAAAATCAGGAAATTATTTATGTTTTTTGGAAAAAGAGTAAGCTGTGTCAATACCAACAGGAATCTCACTACATCAAGGATAACTAGCTTTTTATCTCATTAAGCGGCAAAGGTTTAACAGGATTAGTTTGACATGAGAAAAAATAGAGGCTACGCTTTAAAACAAAGGCTCATCCATGCACAAGAAAAAACATGTTCTTTCAATGCCAAAACTAATTAAATATCATCCTGCATGATGAAAAGAAACCAATCTTCCTGCATTTACCTGACTGCCTCGTGAGCAGTGGAAAACCAAACTCTGGTGTATTTGCTGGGTTTATAATGTCTAGTCTTCAGATTGGGTTGCAAAAATCTAGCTGCTTATCCCACTGTTTTTTCTGAATAGAATAGGTTAACCAAGTCCTTCCCTGAGAAAAATTACAGTGTTTCTTTTTCTTTTATGCTGTTAATATCCTAGAGACTATAGTAAACACAAAAGGAAAAAAAAGTGTAGATGCTTAATTGCTCTTTAAAGCCAGAGTTCAACCTTGCCTGGTTTGGTTTTGCTAATTTGCACCAGGAGCCCTTCATACATGCTAGCTAAATAATGCTAACACCGCCACCACCAATAACTTTGTATCTTGGTTTTAGTAATGCTGCTGCTTTAGGGCTCTACAGAGTATCTCTGCCAAGCTTAATGAAAAACCTTGTGATGATAATCAGCTTTCTCAGCTGTAAGCTTCACCCTGTGGACAGGTTGTGATTTCAGCTGGTGCAGTGTCCTGGTTCCGGTGGGGAGAGGGTTAACCTCTGCGCGGGACACTGGTATTCCATACCACCTGACACCATGCCCAGTACTTAGGTGGGAGCTGGCCAAGGGAATGGTTTGGAAGTCACCACTTGGGAGCTGCGACTTCCTGGGACCGGTGGGAAGGTAACCCTGCTTGTACATTCCTCCTCCACTGGTATTGTTGTTGTTTTTCTATTTCCTTCGCTGCCCTGTTAAACTGGTTTTATCTCAACCTATGAGTTTTGCCTTTTTCTTCCGAGTCTCCCTTTTTGTTCCGAGTCTCCCTCACTGCTGTAAGGGCTGAGTGAGCAGCTGCCTGGTTCCTTCTCCCTGGCTGAAGCCAAACCAGGACAGGCAGATGCTTCTGGACTAAGGTGTGCTGTTTCACACAACAGTGACACACCTAAGGCACAGGGAAAAGGAGTAAAATACATGGCACAGTGTTAACATGTACTTCCTTCAAGAACTTTTCTCTGTAAGGCTAACAGATTGATGCTCTTTGCTTCAGAAACAGGAGTAAAGTTCTGAATGCTTAAAAATTAAAACCTCTTCATATTGTTTTAGAAAATCCTCCTAATTTTAGCAATGCACTCACAGCTGTTATTAATATAGAATGTTATTGGCTTTAAACCTTTGTGGAATACAGGGAGACTTAAGCATGTATTCCAGTCTTTTCCAGAAGCAAAGTAAAGGAAATAGAGAAGTCTATGAACTCTTGAGATCAGCTACAGGAATACTAAATGATTGTTCAGTCATGGTAATTCTTGGCTACTAAATTACATTATATTTTAATGTATTAAAACACAGCTTGTACATTATCACAGCAAAACATTCATTCTCATAGGTCTGCATAGGAGCATCCTGTAAATTTGCAACACTGGGCTCTAATTAGTGTCTTTGTTACCGTGGCATTGAGAGATACAAAGAGATTGCAGATTCTGCAGCTGTAGAAACAAAGGAACACTTCTTATTCAATTATATTAAATGTAGATAGTAAACCGAAAGGCTATAGAAATACCTCTACTTGTTTTGAATTAGTAAATCTGGAGGCATATAATTGCAGGTAACACTTTGAAGTAGCACTTCAGGTAACATTAAAATTAATTCAGCTTAAGGGAGTCATACTCTTTTATGCTAGTTAAGTGACACTTGTCAAGTTGACAGCAGAGTCCTTAGGCAGCTACAATTGAGGAAAAATCTGAACAAATTTAAGGTCATACTCTTTCCCCATATTGTGGCAAAGAGGAAAGAACATTTTAGAAATTCCACTGTACTCTGACACACTGCTATGTTGTACTTGATCACAAGGGCTGTAGTTCCATCCAGTCTTGAAGGATGGGCTTCTCTACTGCAAAAGCCACCAGAAAACATGAGATGCCTGTGTCTCATTATTCTGTAGTTCTCAGAAATTTAAGGGATGCAAAGAATGGCCACTAGCAGGAGTGTTGCCTGGTTAGGTTGTGTGCCTGGGAAATAAAGTCAGCAAGATGGAGGAATAACGAGGAGCACCGTGACACACCGCGATAGAGAAGGGAATGGGACACTGCTCAGGGAGAAGCAAGAATAGGAGTTGAACTGGTGGGGAAAAAATTGCTGTGGAAAGGAGGAGAAGCAGGTAGGGACTGAATTAAAAAGTGGGAGATGATTCCTCATAGGAAATGGACAGAAGAGCTGGGCAACCGAATCATATCTGTGGCATCCATGATGCCTGGGAGCAGGCAAGAACTAAGATGAGGGATGCTACGGCGAGAAAAGCCTTAGTAACCACCAAACGGTGCATCAAAAGCATGAACGAGTAATTTAACTTCAGAGGTCAGGGAACGTTAATGATGCAAGTAATGGCTGAACAAGTGAAAAACAATGTAACAGGCACTGCGTTTGTGCATGAGTTTAATAAATGAGACTCAAACTGTTATCTTTAAGATAGAATTTTGTTTGCTACTTAAAGGATAAAAATAAATATTTTGATTCTCAGGTTTCTGAGATTCCCTTCCTGAAGTTTCACTTCCAAACAGCGAAAGCAGAAGCCAGGGCTGCTGCTTCTGCTGTTTTCAGGAGTGCATTACACACCTGTAGTTTGTAATACAAGGGCCTTTGACAGTAATCGCTTCTTCAATAATTAATCATCAGCATTAACCACAGGTCTCAAACATGCGTATTTTAGATCAAAACTCCCAATCTAATATTAATTTTATCAAATTCTCTTGAATGTCAGGATTAAGATAATGATTTTCTGATAAAACAGAAAAAAATTGGCAAGCCTTCACTTTGCAAACAAAAACATTTTAGGTAGATTTCAATATTCAAGAAAAGCACCAACAAAGAATCATATCACAGTATAAACTGATTTGTCCAGTATTTCAGAGGCTATTTAAGAAGAACCACTGAACAGCTGAACCATTTTCTGCAGTTTGTGACTTAATGGTAGTAATTTCATGTACAGCATGAGCTTTGGCATTCTGAATTAAAATTCTAATTCAGCAAAAAGCATTTCTAGAAAGGAAAGATAACCAAAGAACTATTTTTGTCTTTTAATTTAGCTAATAATTCATTAACAAAATCTTCCAATATATTTAGCATCATTTTAGCATACATACTGCTGATATAGAAGTCAGAGATCATCAATAACTGACAAAAATGTGAGAGGATGCCAAAAGCTTGCTGCCTGATTTCAGAAAATATTTTGATCTTAATATCTAACAACAGATTGTCAATGTCCGTATATCTCACAGACTGTATGTTAATTAATTAGACGTGATGATCAAGAGCTCTGTCTTTTCAATTACCTTTTAACAAAATGATTTGTAAAATCAGGACACTGTCATGGGCTAACGGTCAATCCATAAAAGTTCAAAATACGGGACTGGAAGTTACAGACATTAACATATATCTGTGAAAATTACTAATTTATGATTAATAGATGGCTTAGTGTATTCCAATTTTTTTCCCAAAATGAGGAGAAATTCTTTTAACAAATTCAAGACATCTGGGCTAAAATATTTTCAAGCAACGTGTTTCCCCGCGAAGAAACTTCACAGAATGCTTAATAAATTTTGTTGTATGTTTTCAGGTTCTCTTTCTTAGCATATATTCTTGTCAAAGGGAATTCTTAGTAAGAATACTAGCTGTGGCATTTGAGTTGAAATAAAAATCTGATTTCAATCACTTTATTTCTGAAATAGTAAGTTTCAATTATAAAAATATTCAAGTTATTAACTGTATACACTTGCAGCATTTGTATTTTTTTCAAGTGCAGCTCATATTGACTTCTCAAAATTGTATTGTTGTTCTTTATCCTTGTGAAGTCTGATTATTTCATGAAAGAAAATTCCTTAGAGAAATAACAAGGCCTTCCTGAATGTACTGTCTGAAATGGCATCACATTTAAATGTTTTCCTCCTACAAGATCATTGACACAGGTTTGAGCTTTCCAGAGGGCTTCTTCACACAGTTACAGTAAAAGGTTTCCAAACTGAAATAACAGCAGCTGACATTGAACCAAAAACTAGGTTCCAAATTGCTGTGGTTAGTAAAACAAGAGTGCCCTCTGTCGATGATGAACTCAAGCTCAACCACTTGGGCACAAATAAAATACGTTTTGCATGAAACGTGACAAATCAAGGATTAATTGTCTCCCTCATCCTGCAAAAAGTGATTCTGAAGTTAACACAGCTTTGAACTAAAATGCAAAAATTCCTCTTTAAAGACAACCCATGGGCTTCCCCACTGAAATAATCAAAGAAAAAATAACATTGCTATGAGAAAGTGTTTTACCTCTTCATAGTAACGGAGGTTATTCTCAGCCACATTAGTGAATGTTGATCTCATATCACACTGCATGTTTTGCTTCCACCTGTCCCAGTCTGCTTTCAGAGCATTATTGGCACATTCCACTTTGTCTTCAAGTTTCCCAATTTCTTCTGAGAACTAAATATGAATTGTAAATGTTAAGAAAATATTAGTAAAGTCAACATTTCAAAAGTGATCAAGTTTTCAATCAAGATTTCAATTGAAATCAAGTGCCTGTAGTGGAGACAAACAGAACTGCAGAACTAAGGTTGGTATTTAACAGCACAGAAAATAATTTCCCAGGGATATATTTAAATTTTATTCTTAATGAATAACTTGGTACAATTTCTGAAATATTAATAACTGAAATTCTAGACCAGAATTAAACTGTTGCTGAAGATATTTTTATTGACTAAGAAGTTACAGGCTCTGCCACCTCTTCACTAGCAATTGACAGTAATGTATCTAAAAAAGGAAAATATAGAGGGCTCTACTGAAGCACAATCAACCATATACATTAGATTTGGCCAGAAAAACTGAGAAAACCCTGACAGAACCTTTGATAATCTCAGGAGAAATCAGAATGGGCAGAAGACAGCAGAAATCAAAAGCACAAACTTTCTGATTTCTTGTCTGTCATCCTGCCATCTTTTCTTGTGGAACTAACTTCTGTGTGAGCATGTGAGGGAGGGAAATACAGAAGCAGGGAAAGAAATTAAACCAAAGGACTTCTGCAGAGAATAAACTCTTTCATAGTAATCCAGGATCAAAAACCTTGAGGGCTACTCTACAGACATTATTTTCCTCTAATTACTGTACATGCACAAAGTGACTTTTCAGCTAATGGAAATGAGTAAGTGGACAGAGGCCCTCTCTTTAATGAGTCTTCTAGTCCTCTCAATAATTTTGTTACCTATTGTAATTTGCTGATCAGCTGTGTCAGCTCTGGCTGGCGCCCAGTCACAGAACGAGGGGCACCTGCAGCTACAGTGCAAACTCATCTGCTGGGATGGCACAGCACCTGTCTGCAGCAGGAGGGAGCTCCGGCAGAAACCCCACCAATAAGGAACATCAAGCAGGAAAAATTAATCTCCTTGGATTGTTTCCATTGCAACTCAGGTCCCATGCACCTTCCTTTTCTTCCTTGTATTCTGCTGTCAGGCAAACTGTTGTTTCCTCATACAACACCCCTGTAAAATTGGATAGTTCCTCATGCTTTCTGCAGTGTTGGTGCTTTCATTGATATGAACTTCAGGATTAACTTCCAGGATTTTCAAGGAATGCTTAGGCTATTGGCAGAATGCAGAAATGCCAAAATTCATAGCAGAATGTGGAAGGTCTCTGTGCACAACCTCCAGCTTGAGCCATGCAGGGAGGGCAGTGTTCCAGTGCAACAGACATGAACTCAGCAGCCCTGCCTGAAACGGTGACAGAACCCGAGCCCAGTGCCTAATTCACAAATACGAATCCCGGTTCAGTTTGACATACTAGAACCTTTCAGCTCTTAAAGCAGCCAAAAACTCCTTAGCTAGTAAAACTGGAAATTTCATCTGAATGGATTTTCTCCACATTCCACAAAACACAGATGGATAAACATTTTTAGTTAGACTTGATTACTACCCTGTTTTCCTTGTCACACTTCTAGATTAATGAAATACTTGTTATTAATCCAGAACAAAATGCAAAATATTATTTCTACTTTACTGGAAAGCCCAAGTTCAATTATCTAGCCAGACCAGTAATGAAACTATGGATTATGGTAATTTCAACTACCAACTATGAAACTATGGATCAGGTAATTTCTACTACCAACACTATATTCAATATGAAAAAGTTAATCCAAAATTCAAATGTGGGGAAATTACCTTTAAAGGAATTACAGGCAGCTGGATTCGGTATCTTGGGCATATCCCAAGTTGATTGCCTTTCCTTGAAATACCAAAAATGAATGCACACTGAACACTGAAAACAGTTAATATTTTTAGATGATTTAGGGTAGGAAAGGCAGTTGAATCCTGCTTTTGCAAGAAAAAAGTTCCTACACGGGAATGAGCTAGGCTACACACATAAAGAACTTCTCCAATGTAGACAATCTGTCTGCAGCAGCTTCCCCTTATCTCGTTCTTTATATCTGTAAGACATTTATTTTACCATTTGTTTTTGTCTTGCCTTTTCTAGGAACTACGAATTTCTTATGCAGTGCAGTCAGAAGGTGATGTGGACAGGCAGAATGTGTTCTACATCCCCGGCTGGATATACAGTTTAAACATCACCTCTAAAGACCAAAAGAAACAGTGTATTGTATCAAGGCAAGGGTTGGACTTACCATCTAAAGACAACACTAGGCCACACTTCATCTTAAACAGAGAGGTTTAAGATCTACTTTTTCACAACTGAAAAGAAACATAAATGCCACCCTCTTCAGCTGCCATGACAGCAGAAATCAAAGAATGGCTTGGTCTCAACAAAAACGTCTACCTAGTCTGTTCCTCATTTACAAGGTGTCAATTGTTACAGTTTATCCTGCAAATTAAATATTATTCTGAATCCATTTTCTTACATTGATCTCGCTTGGGTGTGATAAATTAAATCTCACATCAGAGATCCCCAGAGAAGGACAGTATGGTGCTATTCGGACATCGGACCACAGGGAAGGTGGGAGCCAGACACTGCCAGGGCAAGGGTGCTACCAGACGTGAACCAGTGCGACCTGTAGCCAAAGAGCCTTGGCCCAGTGATCTAGTAAGTGACACAGCAGTTTACATTACCTCACTATGCAAAACAGCATGAATTTCTATCTGCTACATTAATTAATCCTGCAGCTTGGTGATCCTAACACTTTTTAGCCTGGTGTTAAGACATAAGATATATTCAGAATGTGATAGATTCAGCATTTCATCTCTTTACTACTCAGTTTCAAGCCCGAACACCAGAATCCTTAAGTTAGCATTTAATGCTTATCTGGTTCTGTCAGAACCATCCTTTTGTCAGAATTTTGTCAGAATTGCTGTTACCACTAGTTGCAGTACCAAAACGGTGAAAAACTCACAAACCACGAAGGGATGCTCTAGCATTGCCGTGTATGCCTTCAGAATGAGCACGGGAACGATGGAGCCACAAACTCCAACATCTTTACAGCCAGAGGTCTGGAGGTAAGAAAGGTCTAGATAAGCAGGAGGACACCAAAGTCATCCCAAATATCTCTGTCAAAGCCTGTATCCAAGATCAGTCTTCAAACCTTCCGTACCCTAAACAACTGCCTTCTTCGTGGACTAAATTTTGAAGTGGGACACAAGATTTTGGCTTTTTAGCAGCACCACAAGCAGCTTTCTAAAAGCCCGGTGGCAGAAGCACGGCTCAAGAAAATGCTTTTCACAGCCAACGAGCCTGACATCTCATATGATTTAATTTGTGATTCCAGCGTATTTCAGCTGCACTGACCTTGGGCATGTTTTGTATTCTCCTGCTGTATAACCTCCTGTTTGTTAAATCATTTAACGTTTGCTGTGACCAATGCTAAAGATCTCACAGCCTTTTATCAGCTCTAATGACAGTCTGAGATTCCTTATCTATGGTGGAAATGTACTTCAAATGAGATTAGAGTTCATGCCACTCATTGTCAGCAGAATTTCTGGCTACTAGATTGCACTGACAAGTTCAATCTGACATCATTAGAAGCTACATGAGTTCTGCTTAGGAATAGAAATCTGCAAATACAGCCAAACTCAGTGTTTGACACCAATAACAGCACTTGTGTTACGACCACCTTTTATTCTGAAATCAGTCTGGTTAGAAATGTCAGCAAAATATCTCAACACACAATAAAAATTAAAATATGTTAAAAAACTGATTAAGAAAACAGTTAAAAGTTACTTGAATGGTTAAAAATAGCAGTACAGCATTTTCTGTGGCCAAACTATCATTAATAGAAAAAGCCTTCAAATTCTAATTAAGAAAAAGTCTTCAGGATACAGCTGCCACTCAATTAGAGAACAGAGAATTTTATGATCAGATTAGACTAACAGACATCTGTTTACTGCTCTCGTGAGACTGCAAGGAAAATCAGGCTCTCAGAAACAGGATTTTTTGAAATGAGTAAGCAATAGAGGGGTTGGAAGGATAAAGCAAAGAATCAGACACCTGGGTAATCACACTGTCCAGAGGCTTTTGCCAAAACTCTAAACATGGTTTTGGAAACACAGAAACAGTGAAAGAAAGACCAGGTTGTGCAAAATGAGCTCAAAATTGTACTGGAAGCAAGTAAAAACACCTCATTATGGAGTGAACCATTGTCAATATCAAATCAACACAGTATGGTCAACTCTATGCTAAAGGGAAAAATATTCCTTTTTGCCTGCAGCAGTTCAGGAAAAGACAGTGCATGCACCTTGTCTGAGGACTCCATCAGATTATAACAGAACTACATTCTGAAACGACCCCGTCCTGCCAGGCAACGTTCCTTCCCTGCAGCGGACAGCAATAAGACTAGCCCCTAAACAAGCTGTATGAAATTGGAATTCATCGCTGCCTCGCTCTGTGCAAATGCAACTGTTTCGAGCAGGTTGCCGACAAACCGTACAAATGGGAAGTACTGATTAAATTAAGGGGCATTGAAAATTTGGTATAATTAGCTGCATGCAAATAACTTACGCAACGACGTATAAAACTCCTCTCTGCCCGAATAAATTCTTAGAATTGTAGATTCACAGAATATCTGGAGTTGGAAGGGACCCATAAGGATCACTCAATACATACTGATTTCCTTGCTGATTTACAAGGAATGCGTGCTGCCGGCACATGGGGCGCCCATGGCGCGGGGTGCTGGGGACAGGGGTGGGCTATGGGGGGAGCGGGTCTGCCCGTGCCCTCACAAGGCAGCATGGGGACACGGTGGCCTGCAGCCAGCAGAGGACAAGGACCTGCCATCGCTACCCCAACTCTCAGCCTAGGGGCCTTCTCCAACTTAACCATCCTCCGTGCATTTTATAACAGCTTCACATGTTATATGTAAACTAAGGACAAAGGACGGGAAGCAGAGAAGCAAAAACAGATTAGAGAGCACAAAGGCATTGAGGTGAGGGGACAATATAAGATATAAGGAGAATTTCTACTTTAGGAAAGAACAAAAATAGGTATGTACTTACAGTCCCACTGCAGTACACAGAGGAAAATTATTACAAAATATACCATAGCCATTGTAGATACCAGACAGTGGTAATATACTCTTATTTATTCAGCTCAGTGACAAGAAATTAAATAAAAATATGCGTTTCAAGTGCCAAGCTATCTAAACAGCTCATCTTTACATGAAAGCTAATTATGACAACCCTAATAAAAAGTATCTGAAATGTCAAGGACTTTCTCCTTTGATGTACAAAAAAGTTACAGTGATTATTATTTACTCATTTTTATATATTATTTTCACTGTATAACACTTTGTGTTAACACTGTGCTTAAAGGACATTATTAAGGCTGGACAGTTAAACAACCAAAAATTTAAAAAATGCCAGAAGTTCCTTTTAATCAGCCTACTGAGCCTTGCTAATGGGTTTGGGGATGCCTGCCCCCATGGGCTACCAGTTACAGCCTGACTTCATTAGAATGAATGAAGGTGTCACACTGGAAGTAAAAAAATATCCCTGGACCCAACCAGATAAGACACAAACCTGAAAGAACAGAATCCAGAGCTTTTTATTTTAAGTAAGTTTAATGAATGGCTTTGCTGATTCTACCTCCTCTCCCTCTCCTACATCAATGGAGCAGCAGCTAGAAGACCACTGCAGCAAATCTAACCTTCTTTTAACTCCCAGTGTGGAAATAAACAGAAATACTAAAAATGAGCCGCAGCACACGGTGTTGACAAAACACAGTGGTCGCCCACTATTACCAGTCCTTTGCTCCAGCAGGCTGCCTACTGAAGCTTTGCATCTTTCTCATGACTGCCTTTGCCTGGCACGCACAGCTACAAAGACCAAACCTTTGCAAAATAAGGATGAGAATTATAGAGACACCATCCAGTTACAAAGCATGGCTTCAGAGGACGCGCTTTCTTCAGGGGATCATCTTTTGCAGTTAGAACAAGGCCTGGAAGATTTCAGCTTTCTGTACGTACTCACCAGATCCGTTTCTGTCTTTTTAGTGGCTAAAGCATCAACTTTGGAGTCGAGCTCGCCTTGAATTTGGTCTCTCCTTTTCAAAACACCCTTAATATAGAAGAGAAAAAAAAACACACAGTAAACTGCACCAAATTTTAGCCCTCTGTTCAAAAAACCGTCACACAACTTGGCTATTTAATAAATTAAGCAAGATCACAGAATAATGCTGCTTAATAATTTTGACATGATACATGTACTTTCCTCAAAAAAACCCTTAAAATCATGCAGTGAAGACTTATTTTTCAATATCTGTATTTTATCTTATGTGTTTTTCAAGAATCTTAGTAAATTCAAAATCAGTGCTGCAAGAATCTGCCATACACAGTATCATTGCTGTTTGTATACGAAAAACTGCAACAGCAGTTTACTTAGTATCAGCTCAACTTACTATATATTCATATTTTAAACCAGCAACATGAGTTTGCCAAATCTCATGAACAAAAGTATCCTCTTTGAGTAAAAGCTACAATATAAAGTAGAATAAATGACTAGGAATGATACACCAGGCATTACTGAAATTGTGACTTTAACCTTCAATATTATTTTGTAAGTACCAAACAGAGTTCAGTAAAATCGGATAAAATTATCGTAAAAATGATAGATGTTCTAACATTGACATATGTGCTTATTTTCAGTATATGTAATTATTTCCTCCTTTAAAACTGTCTTAATCAGGTTTTGGATTTTTAGCATAATGTCAAAAAATAATGAGAAAGGGGAAAGAATGTTACTCGTTAAACTACAAAACAGGAACGGTATTACAGATTAAACTGCCATTTCCAATGCTCATTCACTCTGTGACCTTGAGGAAGCTTTACAAATTTCTTTTTGCCTTAGTTTCCTCATCTGTAAAAGCACACTCAGGTGTGCTTAGCTTGCAGAAACGTTCCAAGGCTTTAGTCCTTATTAAAAAAAAAATAATCAGAAGCAGGACATACATAATTACAAATCTCAAAACCTTCTTTTACATTACCTTGCCACAACTGGTTTTACTGCTTCTTCTGCATATACTACAGAGATTTTCAGTATTCACCTCTAGCACAGGGCATGTTGAAACAGCACAGGGCACAAGCAGCTCTACTTTCTCTAGCTGTCTTATTTGACTGAGTTCTCTTTGAAATCTTGTGACTTTAACAAACATAATAGAATAATTTAGGAGGTTAATTTTCAAATAATTTTTCAATGTTTCTCTTTGAACAGGTACTCACTAGAAAAATTTGGTAAACCTGACTTTGGACACTTCTGAGTAATACCTTAGCAATACATACTTATGCTTATAAATCTACATTTCAATAGCTCAGAATATCTTTTGGTTAGATAAATACAGAAAACGTTTAGCTGTAAGCATAAAAGCAGAACAAAAATGTCTGGAACAGCTTTCCTTCATATTCCAAATACTTTCTCTTTCTTACTATTTATTTTGCCTCTTTTAAAACTGTTTTAATGACTATTTGTCAAATTTATCACAAATACTCCTTAAATTACAAGACAAAACAAATGATTTTAGTATTAGTGTGGCACAACTATAGACAAGTGCTGGCAAAGTGCTTTAATGGCAAAGAGAGCACCTGTGTTTTTAAAACATATTATTATACTTTTACAATTTTTTGGTGCAGTATTTAATGGTACCCTGCCACAAAACCCTCAAATAATTGTATGTGGACCCATAACCAATTTATTGCTGCAGTTCGTACTCTGAGGCACAGCACTACTCTGCACTCCCCAGATTTGTTCTGTGAGTCAGTTAGGAAGGAAACAGTCCAGATGTAAATATTTTAGCTATGAATTCATCTCTCTCCCCAGTTCAAGGCTGAACTCCCAAGACTGGAAAATACAAGGACTGTATTGTATTGACCACACCTTCTTCTGCACATTTGCGCATGATCTTGGCTGCACCGCACAAAGGTCCCTGTGATGAGGGGTTAAACACACCTCTGAAAGCAGGTTTTACTAGTGTGTGACTTCCCCTATTGTATTTTTATCACTGGTAGGTCCCTCTCCGAACTGCAAGAGGGAAGTAAACTGGGAAAAATAAAAACCTGTGGCAAATTAAAGGAAAAGAGCAGTTGTAAAACAGGAATGAGCTACTGGAGGAAGATTCTCCGCCGGACAGAACCTGAAGGCAGCCTAATGCTGCACTGCAAGTGTTAACATCAAGAAGGCTGCAAGCAGAAAAAAAAGCAATGGGCACCCGCTACTTGTAATGTGCGCCTGAAGAGCCAGGGAGTCACTGTGGGGGTTGTCCACAGAAAGCTCTCTGTGCTCTGGACAAAAGAGAACACCTGAGAAAGGTGAGCCAGGCTGCAGACTAGAAGGCAATGGGCAGGCAGCATCTCTCCAATAGCATGCAGGCTGGGGTGGCTCATGGGAAACAGACTTAAATCCTGAAGAATAACTGGAAGTGGGGGAGAGGAAGACAACCTGCAATCGCTAGGATGGTAATCTCTTCAGGCCTTTACGCAAAGCAGTACCTACCTCCATCTACCTGCACGTACATGTAAATATGAGGTGTGTGAGATAACAGGACATTTTGTATGGCCCCTCTTTCAGTGAAGCTGGTTTTAAAGACAGCAGGCATTGCAGCAATGATCCGTAACCTCCCAGAAGCTAAGCCTTACTGAGAAACTGGCAGCCCTCTGCACCGTGCCAGCAAAGGCTGAGTTAACTTGGGTCTTGCTCTGCCCATGGCCTGTAACAAGCTCTCAGCCCTACTCAGAAACCACCGCAGGAGGAGCTGGGTTCCCAGCAGAGAGGCAAGAACAGATATTGCAGCTTGCATTGCTCAAAACCTAAACAAAGAGGGGTTTGTACACATTTTCTGCTTTCTGGAGGCAGCTGAGTGGGAATTACAACGTGCTGAATTCAGTTACTTAATTATGTTGATTATCTATCAGCACTGAGTTTATCAGTTCCGAAGTCTAATTTTTTACTTTCTCTCCAAGTGTAAGAAAAATACGTACATAAAGGGAACTGAGAGCATCACCTTATGGCAAAGACTAACACGTGCTTATATAATGGCACAGGGACTGGAAATTCCCTGCTGTTCTGGAAAAAGAAAACATAGTTTAGGAACATCTCCCAGAAAGGGAAAAACCTCTCCACTCCTTTTCCCACACACAATCTGTTACTCGATGAGTTCATATTTCAGCAGTGTCAGAGGAGGTCTTTCTCAGCTGCTGTTCCCCAAACCTTTCTGCTACGATGCAGAGCTCTCCGAAGATGGCAAAACCAGACGCTCCAGCTGCCAAGGGCTGCCTGCCATGCAAAACGATCAACCTCTTCTCATCTGGAAGGGGTGCCTCCTGCCTGGTTAACAAGGGAAACGGGACAGACCGCGTTCCCTGCTAGCTATCCTAAGCTGCGCACGTTTAGTAACAACAGGAAATAGAGGGACTGCAAAGTCATTGTCATCACTTGCAAACTCTCTTCTAGTGTTTGTCGCTGGACTAAGCCAAACTTTATACAGAGCCATAAGCAAACCTTAAGGAAACCTTACCATCAGAATTTCACTGTAGAGAACGTATTCATGTAAAATCGGCAGCAGGTTTTCCGAGAGCCCTGCCATTCGCTTCTCCGTAGCCTTGCAACACTTGTCAATGCAGCTGGCAACACCTTTGAGGGAGTCTGCTATATCTTCTTCCGATGCTGACCAGAGTGTGTGGATGGGGCCATATTCCTTCATTTCATTAAAATACTCTTAACAGGAATATATTCACATATTAGTCTTTTGTTCATTAACAGATGTCTAAGTGATACTAATTGCAGCCTTGTATTTACTGTAACAAAGCAAGACTGAGGCTAATGTTTAAATCTGCTCAAATGACCAAGGTAAGTAAACTGCAGTTTATGTATAAACTAATCAATGAATGTATTGTAATTAAGTAGTTCCTAGAAACCTATCAGCAAAAACGGTCCAGTCATTTTAAAAGAACACACACACTCTTAGAGCTGATGGGTTGTATTCAGTTCACCCAATGATCTGAATTACTTCACGTTGTCTTCATACAGAGGGACGTGAGCCACAGCAGCCCTGGGCAGCAGTTGGCCTGACTTGCTTCTACTGCCCTGAATTCTTCTGCTACAATAATGCTCCAAATCCCATTATTAAAACTAGTAGCCTTGGTATGTCCCAAAAGCTGCAGAAGACACACTGAAGTTCACTCCAGTTCTGCAGGTTTTTACTAATCTAAATACATGGATATCCTATGAATTATTTCTCTTATATCTCTAGGCCAAGTCATAATCTATAAGCGGAAAGAAAAAGGTCCAGAATCCACTGTGCCATATGGCAGGACTAAGCTCGGGCAAGGCTGGATATGACCTGGAAGCTGCATGTTCACAGGAGGGTACTGTGAACACATTAGTCATGTATTGAAAACACAATTTCATCACAACTGAATTCATAATGAAGAAATGTCCAAGCAAAGATGCAAAGCAGATGTGTGCCATGAAGAGTGTAATGTTTACTCTGAGATTAATTGGACCAAAAAAAGCCTCCGTGGAAGATGTAATTAAGAATCCCATGTTAAGCTACTGAATGCAGGAATGTTCTCTGAATCAGAGCTATCAACCGTTCATATCCACGATAGTGCGGCCCTGCACACAAGTGTTCTGCCAAGTGCTATTTGGAAAATCTAGAAAGAAGATGTAACCTACAGCATTTGAGAGCACGTCAAAATTCATGACGTTTTCCAATAAATATTTTGGCACCGATGCCTTGAACCTACAGACCTCAGCCAGCTATTTGCACTATAATGAACAGTATCAAAAGAAACTCTTCACCAATGTATATTTTCCTATCATAAGACCCCTCCAATTTAGTGAGGACACGCTGAGATCTGGTACTGCGCAATAAAGCATAAAGACTCAGTTATTACAGACCAAAGTGCAGCTCTTCAAATTATATTATATAGACAATAAAATCCCTCAAGTGCTGACTAGTGGAAATTCCACTGAACGGGCATAGTCTGAGATCAGGGTCAATCTCAGAAAGTCAGTAGTTTAGTGTTCCAAGTAGGTGTTCAAACGGCTGTTACTTAGGGAAAAAATTGAGATTAAGCCATCCTTCTTAAGAAAACTCTAACATGCACAGTTTCCCATGACAGAAATTACAGCCAACAGAAATGCTGTTTAAAAAAACCCCCTTTTTTAAACAGCTGCTTGGTTAACAGAAAAAAGGTGCAGAATGAAACCAAAAAAGAGATCTGGAACCTAGACAGCATTATGCCAGTTCAAGACGGCACAGAAAACTGTGACTATTTACATTCCACTGAAAGTACAAACCAAAAGGTCAAGCAGCTTTCCAAAAAGCACAAGTAACAAGATAGCCACACTTGCTATGTTTTCTTCTAAGTTTCTTATTAAGTAGTTCAACAATATGTTCAAACTCTTTGTATTAACAAGTTATTCATACCAACTGGAAGGTCTGCCAAAACAACGACCATTATGAAAAGCACAGTATAAACACAAATCTCCCTTTGCTCCTGCTTGCTGGAAAGAGTATTTTTCCTGGCATAATGAAAACTAATTTACTTTCGCAATATAGTAATTTCTGAAATCAATAAAACTGATTCTTGTTTTCTACTTACCCCTTTCTTCCTTGTAAATTCTATGAGCTATTTTGTCTAGTACGTTTATTTTCTGACTAAATGTTTCCATGTAATCATTCATTTCTGTAAACATTTCAGGACGATTTTTAACTCCTCCTCTTACTGAGGATGCGACAGCTCTGACGGTCTGTCCCATCCTGCTCAGCAAACCGGGACCCTGCTTCTTGTGTGAGGACAGTTCCTAGGGACAGAACAAGCCACGTTTACTCACATGCACTTTTTTTAATTCTCTGAAAACAACGCATCCTTTAAAGCTTGCTTTTTTTTTTTTTTTAACAAAACTACATAAATAAGTCTCTGTGCGTCTTTTTAGTGTCTAAATCTTACTTTAAAATTATTAGACCAGTGTCAGAACCGTACCTGTCACACGCATTTATTTAGCTAAGCCTTTCCGGGCAAACACAAGCACGTCATGTATCATGTTCTCACAAGAGTGATTAAAGATGGCAGAGAACCTTTATGCTTTCATTCCTTAGGGTGAGTTAGCTAGTTTGGAATTTAGCCTTTTGAACAGGAAAGCAGACAATGATTGCAGAAATAAGTCATTGAGAAAAGCAAACAATGCTCCCACTGGAAGAAGTAATCCATCTGGGTTTTTTGCAACTCTTTTTATATGTTGCTAGAATAACCTTTGCTGAAGTTCAGAGGCGGGGTTTTCTGCATACAAAACTCCAATTTTCAACTGGACTCATCTTGCAAAAATACAACAGGAAATTCAAAGGCTGTATTTTTCTTTTATGAGACTAGTGTAACTTTAAAAAAAGGCAGATGAAAAAGACAGTGCTGTGCCAAAACAATAATTAATTTAAAATACTTCTTTTCATGTAATCTTGCAAGATTATGTGTGTACCAAAAAGCATGGAGGGTTGAATATTGTGAATTTGCCACAAAAATCCAAAATGCAGCAACAAATTGGAAGCTACAGCAATATGTATGGCCACACGCGTGATTACCAGAAGCACACAAGAAAAGGTCATCTCTGGTGATGAACACTCCATAAATCCCCTTGACACTTTTGTAACAAGCCGTGGGAGGACACTATTGAATACTGAACTAGGGAGACTCCTGACATACTCCATTAACACAAGACATGGTTTCACATAACTGTAAATAAAAATAAAGTCATTTTACCCAGGCCTGTGCAGTAAGAAAAATTTTGAAGTCTTCATTAAAAGTTAAAGTTGGATGATCAGCAATACGGTTCAAAAATTTATGTAAAGCTTTTCTTCGAGTCTCAATGAATTCATCATTAAACCGTTCCACCATTCCTTTCATTATGAATTTTTCAGGCAATGGCTACGGAAAAAAGAAAAAAAAAAAGTTGTATAATTTACATAATATTAAGAGTGTCGTAATAGTTCTTCTACTTACTGAAAACTGTAGGTATACCTTGTAGAACCCACCATGCAAAAACCAAATTGTTATAAAGTTACCGCACTCAGCAGTGGTATAACATGGTTCCCACAGCACACAGTGCAGAAGAATACAAGTACAACCAAGAAAGAAGGACACAAATTACTGCAAATGGCACAATTACAAATGTGAGAAATACCTTTCTAGGTTTTCTACTTATCACATACATATAAAGCTAATGAAACTAGACTGGTTTAACATTTGTGAGATTTCAGAAACTGAAGAAAGATCTCAAACATCTCTGTATAAAATTGGAGCCATCTTATAAACAAACAAGAAAAACTTAAGTTTTGGTAAACGAACAGGAATAATCAGTGTCGGATGTGCTTCTTCAAGTTTGCTCTTCAACCAAAGGAAATCCTGATATCGTCTTCGAACTTCATATTCACTGGAATCAAATTCACCACGAGAAGTCTGAAAACCAGAAGCAGAAAAACCCAGGCCAGGTTAGAATACCAGAAAAAAAAAAGAACAAAATAGTTTTAGATGTTGGAGAAAACTTAGCACTTGAAGTAAGTGCATATATGATTCATTTTGCCTGTGCTACTTGCTTGCTGTTTTAAAAAGTGCAATGCTCAACCACTTGAAGAGATAAAACACATCCCACTTGAGTAGGAAATCAAAGTTCTGTTGTAAAAAAAAAAAGGAAAAGAAATGAAAAGCAAGCACTAAACTGCACACAGTGGGACTTAAACAATTAGCCTACCACAATGTTTCAAAAGATTTCAATCATTATTTTAGTGTGGCATTTTTCCTTTCAGCGATCACGGTTATATTTGTTACTTTTGGGGCATTTCTTTTGAAGTGATTAGTAATATACAAGTGAGTAAAATCCATTTTTTAGCATTGTGAATAAAACCCCAAATAGCTGACATATGTCCTTATGTCCTTGGGACCTGCTGACAGTAGTCAACAATCCCCACATTCAAAACATGAAAACTTCTGCATATCATAGCAGTAACAGTTCCTGCACCGCTTAATGGATTCTGCGTTCCATCATCAATTCCAGTTTTGTAGCCCTTTGATAGAACTTGCCAACAAACCTTTAATGCCTAGGAAAAATACTTATTACAGCGTTGCAGAATTGTCAAACCGTGAGATTTATTTTATCACTGCTCTATCTTCTAGAATCAAGTCACAAAGAGCCCGTGTTTTCATTAATGTGTGCTGTTTAGCATTCATTGTTGCACAGAGATTCATAATGCGATGCAAGTAAATTCTAAAAACCTCAAAATGCGCTTAGGTAATCTAAACATTTTTGAGGGTCGAATGAGAATTTTTCAAGGCATGTGGGAGGAATTCTATTACTTTATCACCAACAACCAGCACTTCAAATTAAATATGATAAGAAAGGATAGAATAGATACAAAAGCAAAAGCAATCCACCTTACAGCCCTTCCACACTTGCCTGAAGAAAAAAATGTTCTCTCGTCTCCAAAAACATGCATAAAGTGAAAATTATTGCTAGCAACCTAACGAAGATAGCTCTTTTCCTACTCTCTAAATATTTTACGAGGAATTGATATCTGTTCTATTTAAGGATGAATAATTCCCATTTGAAAATTTGATTTTAAATGAATCTTTTAAAAAGAACTCAAAGTAAAATA
This sequence comes from Chionis minor, assembly GCA_013398295.1. Taxonomy (NCBI): domain Eukaryota; kingdom Metazoa; phylum Chordata; class Aves; order Charadriiformes; family Chionidae; genus Chionis; species Chionis minor. Next base: position 1,390,203 of record VZSF01006093.1, on the reverse strand, counting down.
GATTAACAGTGCAATTCTCAAAACACAGCCTGCAGAATATTTGCTGGTAACCCCAGAAGAGCTGGCTAGTCTCACAAGGCTGACTTTCTTCCTTATTTCCAGTAAATAATTTGTATTCCGGACAGCTAAAAATACACTTAGTTGTTTCCTAATACTACTTTTTCATTGGAGAATTGTGGCAGTTTCCCCAGAAATCATATGCAATTGTAAATGGGAAGCAAATGTCCATGTGATACTCGACGCTGTAATTACAAAAGAATGGAATTGCAAGACTCTGTAGCAGGTAACATTTATGCCAGACAAAAGACTGCTAGCCTGCAAGTGATCCAAAAATCATAAATACTCAGGCTAATATAGTGCCTTTGAACTGATTCGGTCTTTCTGCGGTTTCATATTCCTGCTGAAGATCACAATAGAAAATGCTATTTTCATATAGAACTGATTTGGCTGTTGAAGAATTATCAGCTATTTTCTCAGCATAAAAACCCTAAGCACCTATGTGTGTAGACTTATACTGATTTTTTTTTTCAGAATCCACTGCAGAGTTTCATTCAGTTTCAGTGGCCTATAACTCACAGCAAAATCAGAGTGTAATTTAAATTTACTAATATCCCAGAGAACGGCGTGCAAGACGAGTGGAAATGCTACTAGAGTTATCAATGTAAGCCATTATAGCCATGAGCAGATGCTTACCTTTGTGACTACTCTGTATGTAATAAATGTTTCAATGGCTGTAATGTGGCTTTCAGGATCATCGACTGTAATGAAGAGATCTCTTAATTCTGGTTCATCTTCAAATTTGTACTGGTTTATCATTGATGAGGGGGATATTGGCATTGAAGGACTGAATGAGTTTACCTCACCCAGTGATGTATCCTACAGATAAGACATGAGAACAGTCGTATCAATACATCTGTGTATACAAACACACACATGCAAACACATATGCCTCAGAAGCTAAAATGACAAGCTTTTAAATAGTCTGGTAAAACAGATAAAACATAAAGCAGATGAAAGAATTATATAGTCCATGACAAATCTATTATCCTTTTCACTATTTGCTTTAGTGACGATGTAAGAAATAAGAATAGGATTTATTCTAAATCTGATGAAAGAGCAAAATGCTACCATTTGACAAGAATGTTATGCATAGCTAGAAAGAGAACTTGCCTATGAATGCTAAAATTAGTTATGAATCCAAGCACCCAGTACTTGCGTAGGATACTTACCAGCGTTATTAAAATTGTTAAGAAGCCGGTTACTCAGGACTTAGGAAGTCTGAATTATCTCTAATAACCTGAACAGGGTGGATAAAAAGTGATGATTTCAAAAGAAAACATGACAAAATCCAAATTAGAATTTTTATTGGAATTGGATATTTCAGTTTGCATACATTTTGAAATAAAGTTTGAAATGGAAAACTTTTGCAGAGACATAGATTTAACCTTTTAAAAAATAGTAAGTAAGGATGCAGTACAAATTTGTTGCCTGATTTCTAGACAGAGGCAGACCACTGCTTTGCTGAACTGGGAAATCACTTCCACCACAGCTCTCTAAGAACGTGCCCCCATAGCAGCTGCTTCTGCACAGTGCGTTCAATGGTGATCACTCAAATGCTGAGAAACTGATTGGAAATTAGAAACAGGCAAAAAAAATCTCATTTTCTTTCTTAGATGCAAGTCTGGATGAGATTTACTAATCTAAAATCTTGAAGGATACAGTGACTAGGAAAATAAATTAAACTCACTAACACCATAAGACAGCGTAATAAATGAATGAATCACTAAAAATAATAAATTTGGGCAATTAATCACTATGTTTTAGATATCAAGCATTTTAAACACTTTTTCTAATATATTCAATGCAATGAAGTATTTTCCTAACAAACTTTAAAACTAATTTGTTTTCTAAAAGTTTTCTAGAAGTGTAGGCTATACTAACTACCAAATGGCAATGAGTTGCCCTTTCCGGTGCCTCACTAGCTACGGAGCAAGGAGAAAAGGGATGTTGCTAAAGAGAAAACTGCTCAAATGGCAGGAGCAGAAATGTGGGAGCCCACAGAAACCGGACACAGCATCATCCCAAGGCCAATCTCATGGGTTTCATGAACAGCACACCGCTGCCATGCTGCTGAGCTTGCTCAGAGTTGCTTTTTTTCCTTTGAATTCAACTGGGTCAAAACTTTCTCTGAACATGTTCTCCTCTCTTGGTTTTTTGCTGCCTTAAACCTCATTGCCTACTGCTATCCCGCTCCTTTGGGTTTATCAACTTACTCCCACAAATATGGAGTAGAAATTGATATTGAGAATTACACACGGAAAGCACTGATGTTCTCCTCCCATCCCTCAGGTACAGTTCTTTGAACAAGGAGGCAAAAACAGGACGGAAGACTAAAGGCAATAAATATTATATTAATTAAATATGATGTAGCAGCTTACTTGTACACCTGTAAGTAATTTTATTTTTACTCAGTGTGTTCCTACGCATGATTTTTACACTGGTATCCAGCCAGCACTGTCCTGAGTGCTGGAGGATAAATAAAGCAGTTTTCACTGCCCGCTAGCACTAGCTGGCCATGCTCTACAGGAAGAATGAGGACCCCTAGTTCAGAGCAGCCCATGTGATTCAAAATGCTGAGACAACGGGAAATTTCCAGGGAAAGAAAAATGCACGTGAGCATTTAAGGGACTGGAATGGCAATATAACTTGAGGAATAATGACCCTGCGAGGCCTAAATTGGATCAAGGCAAATGTGTTTCATATTTTCTCATTTTCCATGGGTCATTAACATCTTAATGTTTCGTTTCTCCTTCTAGGTTGCTACTAAAAATTGCTCTATACAGGCAGGTTTCTGAAAGTATGTTTTTATATGGAAGGGCTTACAAATATGTGGTTTGTGAAACAAAACACAGGCAGTAAAAAGCCATAGAATTAGCAGGTCTTCAGTTCCATTGTAATGCAGCTCTAGTGTTCATCTGCACATAAAGGAATGTTTATGAAACATTTAGGAAATGTTTAGGAAAGTAGGTTTCTCTTTCTTTATCCTCATGATAATTCAGGTTTACTTCCAGCAGTTCTTGAAGTTTGTATGACGTAAGTCTAATATCACAGAAACATGGTAAAAAAAGATGATAATTCTCTATTTTCTAGACAGTTGTAATTTTGTGGTTGGGACTATGTGTGCATACAGACGAGGGCAGAAGGAGTTTTGTGGCACAGGAAAAACAGACAATTCTGTTGTTAAAAAAAAGTTGTATAACTTTTTTTAAAAAAACAAAACACTTTTTTCCTCTTCATCCATGCGAAGAGAATTGAGGTCCTGTCCCAGATAACGATGCCCTTTCCCACACCTCCCCCAGCCCCACCTACCTGCAGTAAGTATCCCTTCTCCCTTCCAAGCCCTTTCAGTACTGACAGCAGTCGGCAGAGCTGCGTGTGCTGCTCATGCATTTTGAGTTACTGGCCAGGAGACCAAACAGACCATCAGTGAGCTCCTGGCAGCATGAGGGCCTTGTTCGGGGTCTCCTTCCTCTAATACTTGCCGTTACTCTACCTCACTCTCACGTTTGGCTCTAACGGGTCGGTAAGACTCCAAAATAAATAAGGGAAGGAAAACACTCACACAGCAGGAGCAGCCTCAAAGTAGGCTGAGCACAAAGCTGAGCCTGGAACTCTTAGCAGAAGACATTAAGCCCCAGGGGGGTCGGTTTGCCTAAACACTGCTCCTCCTCAGAGCATAGATCCTTGACCCAGGCTTGCCTCCATGCCTCATCCATCCATCCCTCCCTCCCAGCAAGGGTCCAGAGCTGGCAATCTTCTGAGGCCAGGGATCCAAAGCAGGTCTGGAGATAAAGGACGCAGTGGCAGAGTTTGTCTTATAAGAGAATAGCTTAGTTGCTGGAGCATTCTTCAAAGAAGCAGAGAGATTGAGCAAGACAGAATAGTTCCTTGGCTGAAAAGCTCACTTATAAATCAGTCTCAAATCCTTGATCAATTTCTTTTGGAAGAAAAATTAGCCTCTATGCAATTCTGAAGTGGCATGTACATCTTTTCCAGAAATACCATTAATTAAGTTTTCTGTAATTATGAAACGGAGACAAACACCATAAAACAGAGTTTGAAAGAAGAGCTGCTAAAGAATTAAAGCATTAACCGAAGTGCTGACAGCTTTGTCAATGCGTGGTCACCGTTATCAGTTAACAAGGAAGGCAAAGATTAACTGAAGGAGCATTGCGATACATGTGGTACTCTACACTCTGAAACTGATGGGAGAAAGCAGGTTGAAAACATTGTATTTGTGTGACTCATAACTCAGCCCCCAGAAGCTGTCCCTGCTAAAAAGACTTCAGAACTTTTTCCATGGTAACGGAAACTAGGATAAAGTGAAATGCACGTCACATTATGAAAAGCTTTATCAGAGTCGCTGAAGAAGATGCTAGTCTGTAATATTTGAGATATGTCACAGGATACCGGGTCAATGGTTTATGACACTATCACATTAAATGTCTATGAATTTTCATAAAATAAAAGCCCCGTGTTTATATCTTGAGTAATAACTTAGGGTATTGAGGTTGACAATTTTTAAGAATCTCATTTTTCACCATTTTGGTAGCTGGTACATTTCATTGACTAAACTGAGAAAAATGAAGTCGATGCCAACGTCAGGCGCCGAACACTGCACTCCTGCTGCTGTCCCACTCAGCCTGCAAATGCTCTACCACTCCCTTAAGGACAGTGGTGTGAGAGACCCCATTAAGCTACAATTTAAAACAAGGTGGTCCTGGAACAGTATGTTATGGAAAAATTGTTTTTACAAAATTTAGTCTGAAGCTACGTTTAGCCTGTCAGCTTCCCTTGAATATACAGACCGTGAACAAACGGGGTGTAATCTCCAATCGACCTCACAGATTTTCATCAGCTCAAAAGATCAGCCCTCAAATTGCACCTGAAAGCAAACTATGAATTTCTGGTCTATATATAACCACTAAATGCAGGTGGCCAAGCTTTGGAAAGAATGCTGTATTTTCACACAGTATGACAAATTTCCTTGTTTGCAGGAGTGAGTTATCATGTGGCATGCATTAATAGTAGTTAATTTGCCATATAGCAGCAGTAACTCATATCAACTTGACTTGCTTTTATGTTTTTATTCCCAAGGAGCATCGCTCTTGACAAGCAAGCAGCATAACTGTTATATGCTGTATTTCTAGGCAGATACCTGCGTGCAGAACTGCCTGAGCTTACCTAGTAAAAGCAGAGGGATTCAAAGTAAGAGACAAACAACTAAAATTATATTTTAGCATTGCTTTTGCATGCCAGTTCAGTGAATCATTCGCTAGTTTATGTCAAATCAAGACCGGTGCTTTTCTAGAAAACATGATTTACCTAGACCCTAGCTATGCTTCAGAAGAACACAGATAACTTGGTGAAATTTAGCCTGACCTCTTGCATGTTACAGACCATTAAATCACTTTATAGTCCCTTCTGGCCTTAAAATACATGAATTTCAAGAATTTTACTACAGTCAGAGTTTAAATACATAGCTCCGAAGAATGAAGCTCTTATTCCAATGTTTTTATTCATGCATACAAAAAAAAAATTGTATCTCATTTACAGAAATATAAAAAATACACATTTAATTCATATGGCAATCAGTCCTACTGAAAATACTTTTGGTGTCACATGTTCAAAGAGGCAATACATCTGCAGTTTCTCCCCAGTGTCACACATCCTGTCACACAGCAGTTCAGAAGTCTCAGAAGGTGAGCAGGGCTGTAGCCCTCTCTCTATATTTTTTTTCCACCTTAGCTATCTGTATGTCCTTATGTTATAGTTTAGACACTGCCTTGGTAAGGCCAGTAGCTCCATGACACGCTCTCTTCTTTAACGGCTTAAGAAGTAAGCCTCGTCTTGACCAAATCAGGACAAAATGAGAAACAATACACGTGGTGGCCACACCGCACTCCGCCGGTATAATTAAAATCAGCAATATTGGTAAGACTGGCAGGCACGTACCTAGCTAACTCCGTGTGCTTTCAGAACGCGGACACTAATATATCGTCAGTTACGTTCCTTTTACCTTCTTCATCAAAACACAGATGTTACCTTCTCAACCCCCCTGTGCGAGGGCGCTAGGACTTCCCTTCACCTTACGAAAACTCAAACTGAAGCTTGGAAATATTTATTTATATTCCGATACAACTGCCACTACGAAATACGGCTGTTTAATTTACAGATACACGTATGGTACGTGACGAATGTAAGCGACGATAAGGTCACAGCGAGCCCAGACGACTTGGCGCGTTTCAGGTGAGCGCAGTTACGAGTCGCACCGCCGGTCCCCAGCAGCGAACCCCGCTCTTCCCGCCCGCGGAGAAGCCACCGGAGGCTCCGCTGCCCGGGCCGGGCTGCCCGGGGCCGCTGGGGGGCAGCTCTCGGTGGTGCCCGGAGCCGCGGGTGCCTTTTCCTTCGGGCAGCGGCCGCGGCGGAGCTGCCCGCCGGGCGCGGGGCAGGCGGGCAGAGGCCGAACAGAGGCCGCGATCGCCGCCACCGCCCGGGGCAGGGCATGGCCGCCCCGTCCCGTCCCGGTCCGGTCCCGTCCCGCCGCGCCGCACCGCCCCCGGCCCCCCCAGCGCACGGCAGAGCAAAGTGCCGGCGAGCGGGGGAGCGGCCCG
>VZSF01006093.1:1256248-1383315 GCA_013398295.1 Chionis minor | reverse complement strand
GCCTCGCAGTGGCGGCTGGCCGTGAGGCGGGTGGGGGGGGGGGACGCGGCGGCTGCTCACAACGCCCACAGACGGTTCCGTGGGGGCGCGGGGCTCGTTGGCGTGTCGGCAGCTCCCCGCTTTGGCCGCCTGCGGGGTTGCTGGGGGGCCGGGGTTTAGCAGCCCTCACGGCGGGGAAGGCGGGTGGGCTCCTCGCCTGTCGCCGCCGCCTGCAGCCGGAGGGCGGCTCGTCCTGCGCCGCGGGCAGCGGGGGGCTCTGGTGGCGAGGGGGAGGTTGCTGGGGGGGTCAGGGACTCGCTGGGGAGAGCGGCTCGACGCCACGTTGCCATCTGGGAAGGAGCAGGGAGAGGGACGGCAGACGCTTAAAAACTGTAGAGCTGCAGGGAGTAAAAACATCGGAACTAAAGCGTTTTGGGGCTGGCGGTGTTGAATAGGTAGGAGCGAGCAGCGCTGCTAGTCGCAGGAGCTGGGGACGCGTGGTGGGTGAGGAGAAGGCTGGGGTAACCTGCGGTGGGGCTCGGCACCACCTTGGCCTTCTGGCACCCACCACCCAAGCTCCTCTGCGGTGCTGGGCCTGTTGCCAGGGCCCACATCTGCGCGGTGTAGGACAAGGCACATCTTCACTGGCCCCATCTGAGGTGTGGAACAAGGTACGTCTTCACTGGCCCCATCTGAACTCAATGAGACCTTTGTTGTCAACGTAGTCTTGGAGAGTCCTGGGTGGGTGCTTAGATACAATCTTTGTGTGCCTTGGTTCCCTTGCTGTCAAATTAGAAAAGGCAAAAACCCCGTAATCAAATCAAAGTGTTCCGAAAAGCATTCATTCGTGAAATACTCCTGGCAGTTGATGAGGAAATCCATTTGGCATTTCATGCTTTTCAGTGGAGTCTTAAGCCACAACTTGAAAGAGATAAACACTAAATATTCACTGAACTGTGCAAAGACAAAAAAGAATACGCCTGTGTAATTAGAGAATGTATACTAAGACATTTTCATGTTTGTTTAAAAAAAAAACAAACAAACAAACCAAAACCAACAAACTAACAAGGCATAACCTAAAATTCAGAGGGAACTGTGGATTGGGGCATGGTGGACCTTTACGCAGAAGCGGCCACACGTGTTTTGGCTAACAGACAGCATTTGCAGTAGTAGATTGCTCTCAGCTGTGGACCAGCCAGCAGAGGGAGATGGGATGCACCTTTCCTGAGCGCTCAGATACTCGCTGATGGCAGAGTATGTTTCAGTAAGTTAGAATGGGCACTTTCTGTAGTTTTAAAGTAACAGCTGGCCCAGGTACAAGATCCTCAGGCTTCTTTTCTTTCCAACTGTGTGTAGTCCATCCCTGTCCTGCTGCTGTTTGTCTTGCTCCTGCTCCGTGTCACTAAGGACCTTCTCTGGTGCGTTACCTTCCTCTCATGCTGCTGCGGGCCCTTGGCCGGGTGCTACTCAACTCCAGGCTGCGCATCCTTGTGGTGCAGGTGCTTCTCATCCAGCACCCATCTACATCTCTTCCCACCTCTGCATCTTTTACAGTTCCTTCCCAGTGTTCTCAACTGCTCCTGTATCCTCCGGTTACCCTCGGTGGTGTGGTTTAGCCCCAGCCAGCAACTAGGACCACACAGCCACTCGCTGATTTCCCCCAGTTGGGATGGGGAGAGAATCGGAAAAGTAAAAGCGAGGAAAAACTTGTGGATTGAGATAAGGACAATTTAGGAGGTAGAGCAAAAGCCACAGATGCAAGCAAAGCAAAACAAGAAATTCATTTGCTGCTTCCCATTGGCAGATGGGTGTTCAGCCATCTCCAGGAAAGCAGGGCTACATCACACATAATGGTTAACTGGGAAAGCAAAACACCAACCTCCCCTTCCCCCCAGCTTTATATACCGAACATGACATCACATGGTATGGAATAGCCCTTTGGTCAGTTGGGGTCAGCTGGCCCACCTACGTTCCCTACCAACAACTTCTTGTGCCCAATCAGCCTACTCACTAGTGGTGAGCTGTGAGGAGCAGAAAAGGCCTTGAGAGCTTAGCGACAACCTTAAATGCCTGTGCACTATTGATGCTATTTCCCATTCCATATCCAAAACACAGCACCGTACCAGCTGCTAGTAAGAAAGTTAACTCTATGCCACCTGAAAACAGGTACTGGTGAAAAGTGAATGTCAGAATATCATAGAATCACAGAATGGTTTGGGTTGGAAGCGACCTTAAAGATCTAGTTCCAGCCCTGCTGCCACGGGCAAGGACCCTTCCTACTAGACCTGGTTGCTCCAAGCCCCATCCAACCTGGCCTTGAACACTTCCAGGGATGGGGCATCCACAACTTCCCTGGGCAGCCTGTTCCAGTGCCTCACCACCCTCAGGGTGAAAAATTTCTTCATAATATGTATTCTAAACCCACCCTCTTCCAGTTTTAAGCCACTACCCCTTGTCCTATCACTACATGCCCTCGTAAAAAGTCCCTCTCCAGCTTCCCTGTAGGCCCCCTTCAGATACTGGAAGGCTGCTATAAGGTCTCCCCAGAGCCTTCTCTTCTCCAGGCTGAACGACCCCAACTCTCTCAGCCTGTCCTTGTAGCAGAGGTGCTCTAACCCTCTGATCATCTTCGTGGCACTCCTCTGGACCCACTCCAACAGGTCCATGTCCTTCTTATGTTGGGGTCCCCAGAGCTGGACACAGTATTCCAGGTGGGGTCTTACAAGTGCAAAGGGGGAGAATCACCACCTTCAACCTGCTGGCCACACTGCTTCTGATGCAGCCCAGAATACCGTTGGCCTTTGGACTGCGAGCACACGTTGCCTTCTCATGTTGAGCTTCTCATGCACCAGGATGCTCAAGTCCTTCTCAGGGGCTGCTCTTGATCCATTCTCCACCCAGCCTGTATTTGTGCATGGGATTGCCCTGAACCAATATAAATTTTCTGCTCTTTCTACATGTCCTTTGTACATCAATGACAAGTGTAGATAGTTTGTTTTCTGACTTTACATAGGTGATGGATGAGTGTTGTTTCCTCTGGTTTTGCCTTAATTTCACTGTTTCTAAGTAGTACACATTGTGCCAGAGGCCTACAGGGTTTCTGAATAGAGTAAGTACCTACAACCCATATAATGCCTGACTTTTTAGTATGTTTGTATTTAAATTCAGATGTTATACTTATGAGGCAATAACAAAATAAAACTCAACAAGAATCAGAATTCCAGACAGCACACATCAGAGATGATAAATAAAGGACAGGCAGTCAAAGAAAATATAAAACTGATGTACTGTAGGCTTGCATACTAAGGCTGTCATCTGGATCATACTAATTTTTCAAAGTTTTACCGTTCTCTTGGGTTCTTTATTTCTGTTTGAGAGAAATCTCACAAGATGCTTTAATTGGATTTTTTCTTATTATAGCTTTTTATTAGCTCATTAATCAAGCTTAACAAGACATATTTTTAGATTCCTTGCTGGCGGTGCTTATCTTTCTGTGCTTTATATTTGAAGTAGCAACCTGTGAGGAAAAGGTATTCATTGTCCTTTGCTCTAGGAAAATATGCATTACGTTTAACAGTTATTTGGCGTGTTAATCATCGCAAGGACCCATGCTAGAACAAAACAGGATACCGTTTTGCCATCACTTTCACCCGCCCTCCCCACCCTGTATCCCAGTTGTCCCTAATCTCTATTGAAAGGGCCCAGGGAGTAAATGTGAGTTCAGGGCGCCTTCCCTCCCATGCCGAGTTCCAGTGGGATTGCCAGCGCCTCTCCCCTGGCAGTATTTCGCAAAAAGAGCTTTTTACAGACTCAAGAATTTGTTGCTCGCTTTCTGCTGTAGGACCAGAGACGACTATAAACAGCTGAATAATTGTGCTATTCAGAGATATTGGAGGTAGCATAAATTCAGAGCTACACTTACGAGAGGGGATTTACAGGTTTCTCTTGTACTGTTATTTCAAAGGAGCATTGCTGTAGGTCTCGGTTATTCTTCATTTCAATGTGTGTATGTGCACACGTACGCCGGCAGGCTCTGTGTTTGCCGAGCACCTGGGATTTACGCATTTAACCACAGACATCCTTCCCTGAACCTGTGGAATTATGTCTTGGCAATAACTCAGAGTCAATATGTCAGATGTTGTTATGCCATGAATATTATTGCCCCACTTATTTAAAGAAATAGCTATTGCACCGAGACAATATTCGACTATTTTTTGCTAAATAAATTTTAACATTTTGTCAAATACAGTGTTTTGTAAATACACATACAATCTTCATGAAATGCTCAACCTTTCTGGGCCCTCCTACTCAGGAACACCACATGGAGTATTTGTATATGCCAGGGCTGAGCTGCAATCGCCTCCAACTTTTATTTATTCACTTAAGCCCAAAAAGCTATTTTGTATTACGAAAATGTCAATATTATTCCTACTTGCATTTTCCCTTTTTCTTTGGTAAGAGTGTTGATCCTAGCTAGTAATCCCTTCCAGAGTTGCTTTTTCTTGAACAAATTAAATTTACAAACACCGAAGCAGAACCAAGCTATTCCTTCGCTCTCATGTGCAGGCTGCATGTGATCCCTTTAGGCCACAATACCACTTTGAATACTTAATGTTGACTCATCGAGTTTCGTCAACTGCACAGAGATATGGACAGGATTAAATCCTGTCTTATTTCCTCGGCTCCCTAGCCAGGCGGTAGCAGGGTATGGAGGGCTCATGGTGTTTTACTCTGTTCCACCACTGCAGTGCAAATAATAAGCATATTAGAGAATCTGCTGACATTCGGCACCTTGACGCAAATGAGAACATTTTTCTAGGTCTGAAATGCATTGTCAAGTAGCATTCTTGTCAGGGTTGTATAGTGTATAAGCAGAAGTCATTATGTTTACACCCAGAAGATATTTTGATGGTGAATTAAGGGCTGACCTTCATATCATACCATTTATTAGAGCAAGCTTTAGAGTAAGCTCCGTATAATGGCTCAAAGTAAGGTTAACTATTTGTGTTCCCTGCCTGAACTGGCAAAGGAGTCAGAGCATTAAAGCTCCCAGAGAAGTTGCGAGCTGCTTAGCTTTTCAGCTTCCCGTCGTCTTTTGGTTGAAGAGCAACTATTAAGCTCTTCTGTTATTTTTGTTGTTGTTATTAGTTTAAGTTTGGAAGGTCCTTTAATTGGAATATTGTAAAATGATTTATCTGTCAGTGGATATACTCCAAGCTTATTTTTTTTCAGAGACTATCAGACTGTCTTTGCTTTCTGACGGCCCAAAGGAAATTACAATGTAGTGTACTCATAATCATGTTATCTCTTTTTATAGCTGCAGATCATTTTTATGACATTGTAGATGTACAAAGCCCTGATCAATATCTACAGACTTGCTATCCTTTTAAGTTATGTGACTCTGCCAAATTTTAGACATGAAAATATTCCAGGTGAAACGTTATTGGGTTTCATAATTTTTACAATACCTAAAAACAGTCGCCAAGCTTCATTGGATATGAAAGCATTGATTTTTTTGGTAATACTTTGCGCTATTGTCAGATAGAGTCCATCTGTTCTAATCTAGCATTGTGTCTTCTGCTGAAGGAATGGTTTCATGTTTCCAAATAATTGCTGCTGTTCTTGTTTTCTGATGACTAGTATATTTAGCAATGTCTACTTTGTGAAATATTAGAGCATCTCCTAGTCCAAAAGTATGCAACAAATATATTAATATTTAACATACCTATAAAGGCTTGTTGAATTAGTTAGATATATGAATCTGAGTTCTTTCTATTTTTATTTTTCCTCATGCCTGGTTTGGGAACTCTGAACTTTAGGTAAAAGGAAACAGATTAATACTGGACCTCAGTTAGGCTGTTTATCAATAACCAGGTGTGGTCCTGTTTGTTAAATAACTGGAAAGAAATGACAGTGACTGATACAAATGTTATTCATTTACAGATGTCTGTTTATAACCCATTTAAATTGAAGAATACTATGTTTCAGCTGTTGCAGTGTAACGCACAGGCTCTGTGCAAACCTGTGATCATTGTTTGACCTTTTAGGCACAGGGCTTGCCATTGTTTCAAAGATTATTAGCCTTTACAGAATTGCTTTATAAGGATTTAGCAATCTTTCATTTTGCACACATGGTTTCACTGACCCTAAAAAACTTTGCCAAGGGGAGCTGGCAGGTAGGTGAGCCTACTCAAACCAATCCAGGAGGCACATTGTGGTTGAATTAACCCTCCAAGTTCATGATGTTTCAATAAATTTATTTTATTTTAGACAGAAACCTCATGTCTCTGCCTTAGTTTATTACTGCTAGGATGACTATTAAGAAAGTTTTTATATGAAAGGTTTTTAGTCCTCAAATTCACACCTGAACTATTGACATAAAATTGAGATCTCCATAGGACCTAATTAACACTTTTAATACTTATTGATAGAAAATTATATGTATATAGTCATTCATAAAACCCGTGGAAAATTCATTCTACAGATACACTGCCACAAAATCTTTCACATTTATCGTGTATAAGAGAAGAGCTCTTCTCTTCCATAAGACTTTCTATAATACTAATTGTAAAGAACCGAGATTCAAGGTCATTCTTGCTAAAAACTGCCCCTTTCTGTTCTACAGAGATCAGAAACTGTATTAAAAAAACCCTCATATCATAATGCAGAAATAAAAGTATGGTCATGGATAGTAGATTATGAAAGAATGTGAACAATGTGGCTGCAGAGAGGAATTTTAAGTGATGTATGTGAAGCTGCCAAAATGAGAATTGCAGCCGAAGGAAGCGAGCCAGCAGTCTAACTACAATCAATATCCAGGTTAAGTAAACAATTACAGTCTGCCGGAGTTGGAAGGAAATCCACGCAGCCTGACAGGGTAACTGCAGTGTCTTCAGGTGTAAATTCTGAATTTACTTCATGGATACCTTTTTTGCCATTTACACAAGGTATAACTGATTTTATTTTTTTTTGCAACCTATCAGGCAAGCGCTGCTCTCAGTTTGTGAAGAGATGTTGTTAAGTCCTTGCAAACAAATGATGCATGTCAATTAATAGTGGAGGTTGTTTTAAAAATCTCAAGACTGGTGAGAATCAGGAGTGACCAAAGGAACAATGTATGTTATCAGACAATGTGATTTAGGCACGGAAGCAGGCTTATGAATAAGTAAAAAATACAAAGGAGTAATATTAGGATACTTTGTGAGCGCTGAGTTTGCCTGACACAGAAGAAATCAATCCTAGAATGGAAACAGCTGTGTTTACAACATTTTAGGATAGTTTCCTTATCAAATATTAATATGTGGAAAAGCCCTTGTGTGAAAACTTGGCAGTTGGTCCAACAGAAGATTCTTCTTCTCCTTGCAATATTTGCTATAAAGTTGCTAAATAGCTCAAAATAGTTTCAACACCATTAAAAGAGATGCCTAAACCCAAAAAAGAGCTGAGATGATAGATTGATGGAACATTTTTTACATTTGGACTTGATCTTTTAGCCCTTACTTAGGCAAAACTTCTGGGGAAAGCTCAAGATTTTCCTGACAGCATCCATACATATGAAACTGGTAGCGTAGCAGAGAGCTGTTCTGCTATTATCCTCTTATTTTATATTTAACCCCCCGAAAATATCCTCCTGCTTTCAAAAATATCGGTTGATCCTAGTGGACGGTAAAGTGCCGTAAAGTGGTTTTTTCCCTGTGTTCAGAACAGATGAAATACAATGAACCAGCTGCCGCCTGGTCTCTCACCACTGCATGTCTTGCTTAGGATTAGCTAAGGCACGTAAGAGATCCAGTGGGAATGCGATATAGGCAACATGTGAGAGGTGTGGCACAAGTACACAGGAGAGTAGACTTGATTAATTTTGTAGCCCAAAGAAGGATTTTTTTTTTTTTTTCATTTTATTTCCTCTTAGCATGTGTTGGCGTGTTTGCACTGTGTACAATTTTGGAGGCTCTTTGTCTTCAAAATTGAGAACTTTTCGTCTCCAAATAAAAAGAAGAACCATTGCCAAATTCTAGAAAAGAATAGCTGCGGAAACAATTTAAATTTCAAAACTTTATACCAAGACATAATCCAAGATACAGAGTGACTTTGAACAGTGTGGTCAGACTGCAGCTGCAGGAGCTCTAGATCAGATGGGGAAGGAAGTATTACAACAGATGTGATTTACAGAAGTGGCACAAGCATATGCTTCCTGCAGTTTTCTCTTATTCAATAACTATTAGTAGTTTTGTTTTGTGTTGTGAGAAAATGAGAAAGACCAGATTGGTCCACATCTTAGAGGGGAAACAACGGGATTAATTAGGTCCCTATTTTATTCAACTGATTTTGCACTTAGAGGTGACGTGATAGCAGAGGACTTAAGACGTTGACCCAATGGATTTGTGAGAGAACGTGTGTTTAAAATGAGGTTTGTGGAGGGGCTGTGGCATTGAAATACTGTGTTCTGATGAGTTACAGTGAGGTCTGTAGTTAGACAGCCCTGGCACTTGTTTGTCACTGATAGAAAGAGAAAAGTTGTTGGGCAAGATGAAACTGCAGGGAAGAGTAGGTGTACCTCCCCATCTTCTAGGAATTAAATCCCTGTCATATTAGATGAAAGCTTAAATATAGGAGATTTCTCTTTATTCATCTTTCTGATAAGCAATTGCTAGAAGGATGCCATAGGCTTAAGAAAATGGAAGGAATATAGGAGAACTTGAGAGGTGTGTAGTACAGTATTTACACTTAACGTACTCCATACTGTGAAAAAGTTTGGAAATCGGAGAGTTCAGTTCCTTCTACTTTATGTGTATTACTGTGCTTTCCTTATCTGTGAAGCAAAGCTGAATGCTATTTTTGGCTTTGCTGAACTTCTGAAGCCTTAAGAGAATAATATCTTTTTTTCTGTTATATCACTTAAGAGCAATCTGCTAGATTGCATTTTTCAGCCTGTGTCCATGTATGCTGCAGTAGCTGATTTGATGTTCTGTAAGAATTCCTCTTGAAATTGACTTAATGCTTTATATTACCAAATTGTTCAAATTTCTAAGCTGTATATGAAACTAATGAAACAGGCTAGAATTTTAGACCGGTGACCTTTCTTGTTCTCGTGCGATATACATGAGGGAAAGAGCAATGAATGGAGAACAACTGGTGGAGAGGGTTCATTCTCCATATACAACATTTCTGGAGAGCACCTTTGGCTTTGCTCAAGAGGAGACTCCAGTTTAACCATCCTAGCACCTCTTAGACTGCCTCTTAGATGGGCAAGATCTGTTGATGCCGGACTCAATAGCTGACTGTAGGGGAAAAGGTCTCACTGGTAAACTCATTTGGTTTTGAGTGGGCTAGGAATTACTTCAGCTCTTCAGCAGGTTGGAAAAGCTTAGGAGTACCTTCAGGAGAAGTTGCATCTCTTTGTTTCAGAAACCCATTCATGCTGCCAGGAGGAATGATATGAGATGTGGGAGACTTTGGTTGGGTTCCCACTCTGCCAAAAATGTCTAATATAATTCCCAGTAAGCTGTATGGTTTCTGTCTGAAGCCCTGTGCTGATAAGGCAATGCAAGTATTTTGGACGTAGTGTTGGAGCACAAGGCAGCCATTCATGCCTTCAGCTGTCCTCTCTGCTTGATAAGGCCTATTGGGGAGATTGGAGAAAATCTCCTTTGATATCTGTGTGCCTTTTCAGGGCTCTAGAAGCGTTCCCAAAGGAGATTCATGATTCCTGTGCCCTAGCAGAACCAATGTAAATTACTCACAAGGCAACAAAGAAATTGGCCTAAGGTTCCCACGAAAATCTGTTGCTGGTGTGTGGATGCCTTTTAACTTTATCCTTCATTTTTCATGCACACCTCAATGCAAATACGTGCCTGATAGGAGTGAGGAAAGGAGGCAAAAGCAAACAATAAAAGCAAACACAGTAGCTATGAACTTAAACCCAGATGAAAAAGGGTTTCAATAATCCTCTGGTTACTCAACATATTTAAAAGTATAATCTAGTGAATAAAGCATTTTTTGTCATTATTATTTTTATAGTACAAAAAAGTGAGTAATGTACAGATCAGTACAGAAGTTGAAGGAATGTCTCCAGTAAAAGTATGGCCTGAAATGCTAGTAGCTTTAAAACAAAATTATGCCTATTTACAAATGGATCAGCCAGTTTTTAGGTAACCAAAATGCAGAGTGGAATGGATACAAATTATCTCACAATTGATCAAAAGGTAAATAATGACATCTACTGCTGCATACTGAGGAAGCTGAAAATAAGGAAATAGCATTAGTAATCTGCCTCTGGGGACTGAGATTGGCATAATTGGTAAAATGAGTCTGAAACTAAGAAACGAGGGGTAAGGCTGAGAGACTTTTGGACCGCCCGACCTACCTCTTGTATACAGAAAAAGTGAGTTCAAGTGTCTTCTAATGATGACGGAGTTAGCAGCGAGCAGGAACACGGGCAGCAAGAAGAGACAATAATGATCTGTGTAACAACAGTCAGGTCAGCCCGTCTGGCCCAGCTTCTGCACTGTGAGGGATGGATTCCTTGTTGGGGCTTGTTCTGTCAGCCCTGCACCGATGGACGTGACCCTTTGGGAGACGTGTCACGCCACCACTACCTGCCTCTGCACCAAAGGATGCATTTCTTTGGGAGATGTGTTGTGCCACCACTACCTGCCTCTGCACCAAAGGATGTCCTTCTCTGGGAGACGTGTCATGCCACCACTACCACTACCTGCCTCTGCACCGAAGGATGCGCCCCTTTGGGAGACGTGTCGTGCCACCACTACCTGCCTCTGCACCAAAGGATGCACCCCTTTGGAAGACGTGTCATGACACAACTACCTGCCTCTGCACCAAAGGATGCATTTCTTTGGGAGACGTGTCGTGCCGCCACTACCTGCTCCTGCACTGATGCATGTGACCCTCTGGGAGACGTGTCGTGCCACCACTACCTGTCTCTCCACCAAACGATGTGCTTCTTTGGGAGACGTGTCCTGCCACCGGTACCTGGCTCTGCACCAATGGATGTGACCCTTTGGGAGATGTGTCGTGCCACCACCACCTGCCTCTCCTCTGTGGCTGGCCAGGAGGGGTAGCCAATTTCGCAGCTGGGAGGAAAGGGTCAGATGTTTGGCGAGAGAAGTGCAGCCTACCCTGCTAGAGGGAAAAGCAACAGGCCAGAGCAGTTCATTGGGATTATAGATAGGTGCTATAATCAACAGAAGGATTTTGATTAATCTGGGTAAAAACTGATGGTCATGAAAGAGTAATTAAAATGTTTGTATGCAAATATAATGAGATGGACCAGCAAAACATGTGATGTTGGAAGGATTACAAGAATGTAGTGGAAAAACAGGTGGGGAATGGGGTGTGGTAATCAAAAAAGATAGAATTGCACATTAATTTATGAGGCAGATTAAAGAAAGAAGTAGCGAAAGTGTTGCTATGTTGTTTGAATGAAAAACACTTCAAAATCAGGGAACGATAGTTAGAAAAATTCTATTAATTGTGTGAGTCTGTAGGATATTGTAGGGTTGGATTTGGTTACTAAAAGGGATCTTTTTAAAGCCTTTTATGTTTTAACATTTTGTGCGTGGTTAAAGCTTTAAGTACTACCAGGAGTTGTGACCATATGGGTGGGCAGGCCCACATATGGAAGTATTTAACTTCTTCAGTATAGCTTGGAGAACAAATGCTAATAATACTGGTTATTTCTGCTGGTAATAGCTGACAGTCTTTTCACTTCATTGATAAGAGGCCAACTTTAAGGTTTCATTTAAGTAGGGAAGACATTCTAGATGAGCTGATTGAAGAACGTATGATGTGTGGTTCAGATAAAAATTAAATGACAGGAGTAAAACAAATAGGTATGTAACTGAGGATTTCAAAGTTCAATACTCTACTGATGTGAAAGATAGAATCAATCTACCAAAGAAGCTCAGAAACTCAAATGTGGAGGAGGTCTGGAACTTTTTTACTCAAAAGTTTTAAAACTATCTGGAATTAATATCCAGAACAAAGAAGGAAACATTCTAGAAAGACTCTAGCTGGATGAATAGCCCCATAATTAAAAATAAATGAACAGAATGAAAAAAGATTGCAGAAAGGACAGACATGCAAAGAAATATATGCAAAAGAGGTAAAGAGGCATAGGAATAAAGAGAATTGAACAAAAGTCAATCAGAGCTAGACCTTGCACTGGATATTAAACATGATAAAATTACCCAGCCTTAAGCAAGCGGTTTCAGAAACAAACCACTGAGAAGAACATGGGGTCACTGTAGATGAAATAAATGACCCTAAGCATAAGAAAATGCTTTATTCTGTCTTCATTAGAAATGCTGCTGTTGACTGTGGTGGGAAATGGAGGTTGTCTAGGAGGAACGAGTCCACAGGCTTTAAAATAAAAATCATTGCAACTGAGATACAAGCAAAACACAACCAGTTTGATGTAGTGAAGGATGGTGATCAACAGTTTCCTGACCAGCAAGAGACTGGCTCACAAACTCTCATATCTGATACCATATGACAGCAAATATATGGTGATTAGGGAGAAGGAAAAATGATTCAGGTGGTTATAGGTGCATTAGTCCGACCTTGAAGTTTGAGAAGAAATTTTGAAAGGAATCTTTCCGGTACCTGCAAATGCTTGACTGATACCAGCTTTGGTTGTAAGTGTTGGACCATCGCAGGATCGCTGGTGGTAGCGGCATGCTGTGGACAATGCACATAAGCTTGCCCTCATCAGTGACCAGGTGTTCTTAGGGGCCAGTTCCCCCCGCCTGCAGGCTGAAACTCTTCTCCTGAACAAATCATACCTTTAGGTAATATTGGACATACTTTTTTAAAGTGTCTGAGCATGGGTCAGTCTAGCATTTCTTCTTAATTCCTTGCCTGTAACTTGATTTTGATACGTAACAGGCAGATCAAGATTTCCGCAAACATGGATTTCAGTTGTAGGCTACAGTTTTCTCATACAAAGTACCAAAACTTAATATAGCTGCAGAACACAGATTATGGAGTTTCTGTGAGACTCTCCTCCAACTGACTTATGAATGCAGCTAACTCTGTGAAACAGTCTTAACTTTCTTCTTGAAGATAAGAGAGAGAGATTGTGAAAAACACATTTGAGTCTACAAAGATTTACCCATAAGAATCACAACCACTAGATGAATTTCAAGCTTTGTCCTGGAAGGTAAGTGCTTTAGACCTCTTACCTAGCACTAAGCATAAATTAAGTTGTAAATTGCAATCTGTTTAGAAAAATTAAATTTATTTCTGAATTTTATTTAAGCAATGATGCTGTGAATGAGGTGAAAAACCACAACCGACCTTTCCCATTAGGTTCCCTAATAAAAGAATGTCCTTCTTGACCGCCAGAACCTGACAAAAAGCATCCTAAATACCACATTTTCTGTACTACATCTGAAGGGACTGTGAGAAAAATAGGCATAACCCAAAAACTTACATTTTGCAACCTATGCTCTTCCTCCCGCTTCGGGACTGCCCATTGGCCTGAGGTTTGAGCAGTTCTTCCCAGAACTGAGATGATGAGGTGGTAGGCATTTTTACAACACAGGTCATTTTGGTATTAAAATTAGTGCTTAGAGTGCTTATGCTGTTAAAAATAGTGCTGGAAGAGGACTTTGCAATGAATAATAAGTTTAGGCAATGCTGATAAATTAAAAATAAAACGTGGCTTTAGAAGTTGCTCAGAGGAGCTTGTTTAATCTTCAAGTTTTCCCCAAATTAAATATCAAATTATTAGTAATGCCAGGCATCCTTTGTAGGAATGTATTTCAGATACACTCATCAAAAGAGCTCATATCATTAGAGGGGTGGTTGTGTCATCTCCAGGAGAATTATTCCACACCATTGGTATTTCTTGGAAGACTGACATGTTTTCACTTGACATTGCTGTAACCCCTGGGAAAGAGAGTGAGTCCTACCTTTCTGTGAATAATTCATTAGTGAACCATCACACTGAAGTATTCCAAAGAACTATTCCCATCTTTTGGAGCAGGAGGGGAGGGACACCAAAGCTACTTTTTTTTTTTTAATTTTACTTTTTTTAATGCTACCCTGCAATCTTACCATTTCCTAAGCATTCTTCCATAGCAAGCTTCTATGTTCTAGCAAAGTTCTAGCAAAGAACTAACTCTCAGCTCTGATCTTTTTGGTCTGTAAACTAATCCATGTTGTTTTTCCAAAGGGTTCTGGAGCAAAGCAGTGGAAAGCTGCTGACACAGTGTAGCCTTTCTGGGAGTGCTGGGTAGTCTGGAACTGTACAAAAATGCCTGTAAATCAAACTTTCTCTCAGAAATCCAGCCAAGAACCATGGCTGGCTGCTTACTAAAATGTGCTAAAATGTATTTTCTAATAGACTGATGTTGTTAGCAGTGAGCATGCAGACCACATATTAAAAACCTGGCAGAACCAGGGAAATGTGGTCTCTCATATTTAATACAGTGGTGAAAATGTTTACACAGAACCAGTTTGTCTTATTTTTGAAGTGTAAAAAGCTTGGATTTTCCATTTACCTGGATAAACATTCCTATTGCTAGTAACAAGTTTAAGGAGCGTGAGTTGAAACAGAAGACCCTGTATGGCGTATTTTTCTTATTTTAGGTGAGCCTTTCTTAGGTGTCCTGTTTGAAGGCTCTACCACTGCGGGTTTTTTTCTAAAATTGTATCAATAGCAGGTGTTCACTTTATTCTTTACTTTTTCACTTCTAATATGTATTTTTTCATGTCTCCTAGAAAAGCTTGGCTATCAGTTTAAAGCATGTTCTTGATAACAGGCAGGCAAGGGCTGGATGAGCCGTTCTTTTATTCTTATGTGCAATATCTTGGGTATTTGAAGGGCTCTTTAGTGATCCCTTCCTCTAAGAAGCTCAAATAATTCCTGGTATTTTATTAATCTGTCAGAGCAGGGGTTGCTTCTGAATTTATCTTGGTATTTCTGTCTGAAACAGCTGTGCAGCCTATGCTTCAAATTGCCAGCATTAAATCAACATAGTTTTCCTCCTCATTCTTCATCAATTTGTCATATAGATAAGCCCACTACCTGCACTAGCAATCTTCCATTATCCACTGTTCTTGCTGGTTTCTTCCATATACTTCCATCAGCACCCACAAAGGCTTTTTACCCTCAAGATACATTCTGTCTTTTTCTCTTCAGATTTTTTAACTCCAGTGCTTAAGACGATGTCTGCAGATAGCTAATGACTCTAAAAATTGAGCATGTCCTATGACTTATTTTGCCGGTGGTATAGCTAGGTGGTTTGGACTTTAATCTCTTGAGATCACATAAAGGAAATAAAAAAATTGTAAGCTGGATAAAAAGAAAAAAAAACAGCACGAGAGAAAAATGCGTCTTGATGATTTTTGTTATTTATGAAAACTCATCCAAATTTCTTTTCTGATTACTGAAAGAGTACACACTGAAAATATACACATTTGAGGAACATAAATGAATACACTACCCTCTGTTATGCACTATGCAGAAAGCGTCCTTCATGATCAGATTTTTACCCTATTAAATTTAATCATCATTCAGATTCTTCTGGTTTTTTCATATATTTCCTTGTCCTTAAATGTGCTTCTGACGTGTACATGTAACCTCCATAGCAAAGATGTTCTTATTTGCATCATAGAAGAGTAAAGCATTTCCAATGCCAGTATTATAATGAATACTGTATTTAAGAAATCATGCCTCATTTTTCTATGTGCTGTATCGGCAGCAGAGTGTTATAGTCTGTCTTGATATTTCACTGTATAAATTAGACAGCTATGGAAGGAAGAGGAAAACCAGCAGATATAGATTAAGCGACCCGTTCCAGATCACAACACACTGCTTTGGCCGCATGAGAAGTAGATTCCCAGCCCAAACTACTAAATTTGGAGTCATCAGAAATGTAATCGTGATTTTTAGGAAAAGGTGAGGGGTTTGGAATTGGCTTGAATTTTATTTTTGTACTTTTTGTGCTTCTCTACAGAAATAATTATAACTATTTACAGTGACTGTTGTGAATCTCATTGAAATGGTTTTCAGAAACTACTGTTTCCAATTGTCATTTCAGCAATGTTTTTCTAAAATGGAAAAAATGAAACCAAAATTTTTGCATAGGAAGAAAGGCATTTCAAAGACTTGCTGCTTTTCCTCCATTACAGCACAAGCCCAAGTTGAAAAGGGGCATATGTTTTTCAGTGTGTAACCTCCCTGTGTGGGCATGTTGGATACTAAAAAAAGAGCTGCTAGACTTTTTTACAAGGAATAGATTTAATTGCAAAGGAAAAGATTAGCAAAATCAGCAGAATACCTGAAGAAAAAATAATTCAGAGGTAAAGCAAATAGGAAACTCCTCTAGAAATGTCTGTAATTGTGCAAGCTGTTTGCAAATAAATACTTTCAAAGAGATGTTTCCTCTTCCAAATCAGACAGAAGCTGCTGATTCCCTCTGCTTCCCTGTTGCTGCTGTGGGTGCCCCAGGCTTTTTCCTCTAGTGCAGCTGTGCTCCACTGAAATAAATGGCACTTCCTGGGGACTACATCTTTAGTTACTGGTACAAGAGTCATCATAATGTGCAATGAAATATTTCAATAATGCTTTCAAATGGCTATTAAAACACAACACTGCATAATAAAATCACAACTGCAGGGCTGCAGATGGAGCTACCAGTGACACAGCTACCTACATATTATTCCCTTCAAAGAGGAGCTACGAGAAAAATTGTAGTGCAGGAAGGAAAGGTGTAAAAAACCCCAGACGCTCAGTGGTGTAGTCTCACTGCTCTCTGTTTTTTCTTCCCAGCTCCATCCCAATTTTTCTGTTTTGGTTTACAGTCTCCAAAGTACTGATTTTTCATTGCTCAACTCATTTATTGCCTCACATCACAGGGAAGAGTAATTCATGCCTAACAGTGTGAAATCTGGAAAAGAGGATTCAAAGTATGCCTGTGTCTTCAAGGAGATGCCAGTTATTTCCCATACAAAGTTAACATCTAGCTTGGGAGAGTGGAAGTTGTTATGCATTAACAGAAATGCTTTGCTTTTTCTGTAAGAAAGGTCTCCTAATTAAGAATTTGTGCATTAAATCAGGGGTGAACCCAAATGACGATGGCTGCACTGTAAAGCTCACAGTTGGCTCTGCAGAATAGAAATCAATAGGACAAAAAAAAAAAGTTGAACAGTGTTGAATTGTAGCAAGAAGTTCCCATCTCTTTCCTAGTATCCACCAGTAAATACTAAAAAATTAATCACACTTAACTTGGTTCTAATGCAGCACATTTTGCTGGCTTCTCAGGACCTCATCTGGGACGTGCAGGATTTATCTGCCAAAGGCTTTGCAACAGTCGAGGCTGTTGATCTCAAAAGTGGTTAAGGACCCCTCACCTGACTCGCGGCACTCGTGTGTCTCAGGTAGGACACCAGTGTCTCAAGGCAATAAAGAGCCATGCGCGCCTCTTGGGGCGAGGAAATAGGGACTTGAAGTTCTGCCGGGCACTTGGAAACTGAGCCCCACAACAGCTAACAGTATCTGGCCTTGGGCTTTTTTTCTTTTCAAAGTTTTTGTGCTTTTGCTTTTGGTTTGTTCTGCCCTTAAATACAGCTTGCAGCTTGTAGCTTTTTTCATTTGAGGAGCTGAGCTTGTCATCGTGGACCCATGAAGTTGTATCTATAATACTAACAGGAAAATAGTAGCGCTTCAAACACCAGTATATATTTCAAGCAGACTCTATATACTTACAAGATGTTAGAATTTAGCATCTTTCTAGTGTCAACCATGACTGCCTTGTTTAATGTCAGGCTCTTGGAAGATCCTTTCCTAGCCAGTGCGCTTTAGCCATCTGTCCTTAAAGAGAAAGGAGACTCAGGTCTTGCACTTGAGTTACTCCCTCTCCATCTGGACACACTGCATGTTATATTCTTCATTATACTTATTACAGAGTATATGGTACCCACTTGAGTATACTGAGACCACATATTTGTATTGCTTTGTTTGTATGTTTCATGACATTTGCCCAATCGTGGCTAACTGGATCTTTCTGAAATCTCTTATTTTTTTGCAACAGAATTTCAGCCTCATCTTGCATTCTGTACTATTTATTTTGTCATCAGAACTGTTAAAATTCCTAGTAGGTACTTTGGCACTCTGTCTATTTGTTAGCTAGTTTATTTGTGAGCAATTATGGTTATCTCATAGATATTTCCAGCATGTTTTTTTGAAAACAAAGCCTTTGTCTCTACACTGTTCGAGAAAACCCGTAATTGAAATTTGAACTGTATGCTGCTTTGACAGAAAGGATATTCTGGTTTTGTTTTCTGCTTGGGGGAGGAATCAAGTTTCAGCTCGAATGGTCATGTATTCTCCCTCTGCATTTTGTTTCTGGTAGGATGTTCTACAAGCCTACAGAGTAGTGCTACAGAGTAAAAACCTCCTGAACACATCCCAGATATGTTTACATGTATATGCTCTGTAGATAGGTAGATTTTCCAGGTAGACTTGTAATTTAAAGGATTTTAATTTCCTTATAGTTTGGATAGGATTTCCGAGTGTCAGAAAAGAAATGTCTATGTTAACCTTCAACTGATTTTTTGCATGAATGTAAGGAAATTATCCTCATAAAGATGTCTGGGAAAAATAGCCTCCTTTGATTCTCTAGTAGCTGAAAGGCATCACTTAATTTCATTGGTTTCTTTGTATATATATGTGAATACAAAGACTGAAGATTAACGTGCTTGGGAAAGTTAAGAGATACTGGAAAGGGGACATTGGACAGTTATTCAAATTCAGCATAATTGAGACTAGAGATGTGAACAACTGCTCCTAATATTGATAGCCACACCAAATTTTCTCTTGATGATTTATGTAGTTTCAAAAATATGTGATATAAAAGATGAAGCTTTCTATGGAGCTGTCAAAATCTTACAGTTCACATTTCTGAAATAATCAAATTACACCTTCTTATACTTAACTAGAGAGACCAAAGTGCTTTTCACATGCAGTATTGCGCTTAGCAGAAAAACAAATGCTAATGTGACTATCGGTACAGGACCAAACTTTATCTGAGATCTGGGGTGTTGCCATGGCAATTCCAATTGTTGGAAAAAATTTCCCTTTTGTGCTTCATTCTGACATTATATTGCAAAATGATGATTATGAAGAAACATGCAACCCAAAAGGGGGTGGGGGATCTCTTTTTGAAGATGTAAAACATACTTTCTATCCCATTTACTTTTTGTGAAACACTGAGTGTGTGCCCAGGTTGTTATGAGCTATATTTTTTGTAGATGCAGATACATTTTTATTTCTCAAACTGCCATAATACGACTGAATGTTATTTCTCCCAAATGTAATAATCAACGCAATAAGGAACTCAGAGACATATATCCCATTTCCTATGCAAAATATTGATTTCTAATATATTATACTGCTGACATGGACCTTTTGCTTGTCGCAATACTGCCTATGTTATTTGAAGCACATCTAAAATACAAAACTTGCCTATGTTATTTATATATATCAACTCTATATTCTATGTATAATATAACCAGAGTAGCTCATAATAGCCAATAGATCAGTCATTTCTGTTTCTAGTTATAAAATTGTTTTTCTACCGATACATCTCACTGTGAGAAAATTGATATGGCTATTACCTATTCCTTGCTAAATCAATATACAACAGGCTTTAAATAAAAAATCCCCATACAATACTTCCAAAAGAGAAAAAAACCCAAAGCGGTAAAGTTAAAATGTAGTTTGTACTGCAATTCATACTGAAGTTTATTGTGCATTCTTTTATGTAGGAAATGCATAAAATGGGAAATGTTTCCAGAAGAGAACTAATTCTTTCAGTGCTGCATTGCTGCTTTATAAATAAATCATTGTCCTTTCTCTATTGATCACTGGAACAATCCAGTCGAAGAATGCTGACTTAGTGCAGCCCTTCTCAGGAGTGCTGGATTGAGAGAAAAAGCCGGGTAAGTGGGACGCAGCAGCAGGGAACAGGGAAAACCCCATTCTGGTTAGAGATCAGGTTTGGTGCGTAAAACCCAGCCCTTGATTTATTTCTTACCTCCAAAAAAACTTGACAAAGAAGCAGATTTCTACAAGACCTTCCTTCCTTCCTTCCTTACTTCCTTCCTTCCTCTCCCTCCCTCTCTTTCTCCCTCTCTTTCTGCTTTTCTTTCATTCTTTGTTTCTTTCTTTCCATAATGTCATTGATCAGGGGAAATATTAAATATAATAGTTGTAATTACTGGACACTGAAGATCTGTGTATAATGTCTTGTGAAAGTTTTGCAGAACATACTCAAAAGGACCTTCTGAATTCAATCCAGTCTTTTAATGATCCAAATTATGATAATTATTTGTCAAGAAACAAGAGCACAAGTCTTCCAGGAATATGCTTTAATTAGTAGACTCTTGGAAATAGTACTGCATTCCTGTGAATTGAGGTGGAATCTGAATTTTATTTGATTATCTCAAAGATCACAGCTTGCCAATCTGACAATTTTATGATGTCTGACTTGTCAAGATTGCTGATATCAGGCCCTGAGGCTTTTCTGGGAAGAGGAGTAGCCTGTTACAGCGAGGAGCTGAGAAATGCTATCTGGGTTTGCATGTCTCACTGTTATGATCAGTACTGGCTCTCAGAGGGATGTACCTTGGAACACCTGGCTCTCACCGAAGCCCGCGGTAGGCGTCCCTGTCAAGACTGTACGCTCCCAATATAGTTATCCACAACTTCCAGATAGTTCTAGAATATAAAGTTATTGTTTTTCATAAAATAAGATTTACTGGTAGATAAAAGGCTCAGCTGACAGCAGGTTATTCAGGGTCATGGTGATGCATTGCTTTTCGGGCATGTTGTCATCGCATCGGTTTTTGTCTGTTTCTCGTTAATTACAAATACTTCCAGGATGCAGATCTGTAAAATGTGATTATTTATTTCACTGGGTCTTTTGTCTCTAGTGGTGCAATGGGAGGCAGCACAGGCTTGCCGTGTTCTCACCCAGTGCAGTTAGCTGGCTGATAGGAAGCAAAGTATTAACGAGCTTGCTTGAGCACAATAGAGGCGCGCGGCACTGAGCAGCAAAGCGCGGTGCCAGGGACTGCGGACCTGCATGGCTGAATGCTCTGAATGGCTTCAGTCACGCGGGGGGTGGCCGGGGGCTTCTGTCCCCCACTCGCCGTTGGCGAGGTAGGGCTGTGGAGCAGCCGGGGGCTGTGCACCAGCGTGGACCTGCCCGGATGGGCTCCCTGCTGAACGCACGCGGCGATGGCAAAACTTCCCCAAACTTCAGTGATGAATCTGGACCAAAAGGACTACAGGGAACAACTCTGGAGGCAGAGGGACAGACTAAACGTGTCACTCTCGCTGACATGGCAGAAAGCACCTGTCACAGCCCCAGCTTCCATTGGGCTGGCAGCTGATAGGCTTTCTCTGCCTTCGCCCAGTGTCCAAATATCGGTCCGTTCATGCCTTCTGCTAGTATGCCGAAAGGCCTGTCACTGACACGCACGTAATAAACCATGCAGTATTTTCTTATGTGAAACAGTGTCATCTCTTAAACAAACAAAAAAACGCGGTGGTGTTACTACTCTTTTTGACCATCTCCCTCTTCCAGCTAAAGCAGAGTCTGACCGCTGACCACTAGATGACACTGTTGTATAAGGACATGTTCGGCATAATGGCCTAGACAATAACTAATTTACTTAGAGAACATGTATGTGTATAATTAGGAGTCATCAATGTCTTTCTTTTAAAATAAAATAAGTTTACCATATCTAATTAGATATTTCTTATAAGATGGATTTCATTCTAATTGGGTAAAAGTATGCTACTGGTTTAAAATACGGCAAAGGATATATTTGTATTCACTTTCACAGTCTCCCTATTCTTTTAGTCCTTGCAATAAATGGATCTGATTACACCTTTTAAATCGATGTTCTTTCAAAGTGGTATGACATAAGTGATTGTTCTGTCATTGTGATTTTACTGCCATTGTTTTCAGTGTGTGAGGTTTGTTAGTGATACCTCTCTTAATCTCGTTCTGCCTTTCCCCATCCTCCTGATGGTGATCTTGAATTTGCATGTTCTTTCCATCCAAACTGAAGTAATCTATTTAAAGAGGCAACAACTGCCACCATGCACGGCTCTAGCTTGACCGTGACACTGCAGGCTTTCCAGCAGCAGCGAGCTCAGTAATCCCCAGCTAATGAATGAGAGCTCCAAAATGTCCATTGTGTGAGGGGTTTCTTTAAAAGCTTGGATTTCCTGTAACTGAGTGTTGCCAGTGGAAAACCTAGTTTTTGCAGGTGTCAGGCTAAATTCAGCCTCGTTAAAATTCAAATTCAGTGGTTTTTTGTAGGGAAACTTAATGCCTTTAATCTTCTGTGTGAATTCAGAAGGCACTGGCTAGTCAGCGCCACACCCAACGTAGACAAGGATTCCATCCCTTCCCAAAGAAATTTCATTAACGCCTGAATTTGCTTCCGGAGTTCTGAATATTCCCACCAAAACGCTACATCACATGCCAAAGTAAGGACTACGCTCGATTTCCAGTTCTTTCAGATCTGTGAGAATTTTGATACAGGTGGTCTTCCTCAGATCCGTGCTGGTGACGCCAGGCTGAGGCACCCACTACTTTCACCTTGTGAGTGTTCCCATCGGTCTGTCCCTGCAGCTGCCGGACACGTGAGCCGCTCGTAACTGTGCTTCCCAGTTTTGACTGGAACTTGTCTATTAAATCTGGGTAGCATCTTTTAAATGAATTGAAATTATCTTCGGGAAAAAAGCTACTCCTGCAACAAAATAACGGCGAAGCGATTTTTAAATAGTTTTCAAAATGTGGTTTATAACTACACTGTGCCTCATAAATAGCTTCTCTAACTATCCCAGTGGTGCACGGCTTTCTCTGCTGTCCCTATATCTTGTATACAAAATTATGGGCTATTATACAAAAGTCATATCTCTGTTTTATTTACTGAAGTGTTGGTTCACTAAATAAAGGATCTCAACATTGATTTGAGCTGGCTGAAAACCTGCTTGAAAATTATATATTTCAGCAAAAGGTTTTCAACAAGCTCTATTTTTGAAGCTAAAGTACTTCAATTCCCAATGACCAAATTCATTAAAATATAAATTAGCCTAAAGAAACAGATGAATTACAATGGTGTATTTGCATATCATCTATCTGGTGTGAATATAACAGTTTCTTCATGTAGACTAACAGCTACTGCAATCTTCACAACCCCAGAGTTGAGTAAATGACTGTGGGGCGAATGAGGAAGCAAAGAGGACAAGGGTGAAAATTATTTGTACTGAATGGAAAAGAATACTGCAGAATTTTGCAGTCTGAATTAAAACCTATGTTAAGCCAGTTTCCTCCACTAAGACATATCTTAGCTAATCAATTAGCATAGGAGGTATATGCATGTCTCAGTGTTCTAATAATAGAAAGGGATTTAAGGAAATGTCATGTTTCAATTGTATTTTCAGAATTGCAGATAATTAGTGATTATTGCAACAAGAGTGAATACGGTCTAAGAAATAAAGGCGAAGAGCGATCAGGCTGGATGGAATTAGAATGCCTTATCTCAGGGGAGGTAAATGATCCACCTGCGGTAAAGACCTTTGCATCCGCAAAAGGCAGCAACAGAAATTTCTCATAAAGTTTGACCTGTTGTTCTGTAAGTAATATAGCAGAGACTCCAATACGGAGTATCTTGTCAATTCCTTTTAATAAATGAAGCTGAACTGATACAGCGGCTTGTGTAGTTTCTCTGATCTGTACCAATTCTCTGCTCTTTGCCTTCATGTGTATTTCCGTGAATTGCTGATGCACTTGGCCAGTGAGTTTTCTGTGACTTCAAAGCCAAGTCTTTCACTTTGCCTTGTATAAAATATGCCCACAAGCTGGGTACTGAGGAAAATAAGTAGGGAGAAAAATATTGATTTTTAGATGTTAGGATAATCTAAGAAAAATGGTTCAAAAAATAAAAAGGCAGGGGACGAAGCCCTTCCCTTCTTCATTTTGGCTTTTTTAACTTTCTCCTTTGTTGCCAATGCTTTCCAGAAAATTCTGTTGTAGAGAAGCAACTAGCTCCATATAAATGCAAGCAATAACTGCAAATATCGCACTTGTAACTTCTAGAAGGTGCAGTGATATTGGAGGATATATTCTTAAGAGACATTATTCTACATCAGTTCAGCTTTCCAGGGGGAAGGATGAAGAACGGATTGGTTACTCTTCAAGAATGATGAGCATCAGGTTCATCGGTGGCTTTTTAAAAAGGCATCGTGGTTGACATCATAGTGTACAAACTTGATTAGCTCTAATGTAATTATCTTTGTTAGCTTTTGTGATGTAACTCAACGTATGTCATTGTGCATTGCTTTGACAAAGTAATGTTAGGAAGACAGTCAAAAGAGCCAAACAGTCCCAGGTTTATGGCCTTTCTAGAAGTGACTAAGACATTTTGAATCCTATAGGTCAATAGACCTTTATACTTCTAAATCACCTAGAATATCTTTGAAAATATGATACGGTTTAATACGGTTCCATCTTTCTGAACAGCTTCAGGGGTCATTCCAGAGTTTCCAGATAAATTTGGAGTCTAATAAAATGAGGAAGTGCTGAGTTCAGCTTTAAACTGAGAAAGAATATATCACAAGATGTGAAGAAAAGAAATTTCCAGCACTAAAGTTTTTCAAAACAATGTGATTTTATTGTATTATCATATCGCATGAGTTCTTCAGTCTCATGAAAACGTGAAACATGTAAGTAATCTAAGTGTGACTATTGCTACTCTTTAGGAAAATGTTTCAATAACTCATTGACCTGCAACTGCTTTAATTTATTGTCTAAAATACCTTCCTCCTTTTTCCCGATATTGTCAAATTTTTTGTAAGTGAAAGAATTTTTAATATTCAACTTCAGAGCATTTGAAACCACCCTGAAATAGATCATTTTATGAGAGTTTTATAAACTTCATTTAAACTGAACCCAAGGAAATGGGAAAAAAAGTATTGCAGATGAGTAATTTTTAAGGGATTGGGAGGAAAAGACACCATTATGTAAAGGAATGTTTAGCATCAAAGCATATAAATAGCTTTAGCTGACAGCAGAACAATAACTTCAAAAGATCAGAAATTATTCTCAAATTTTAATGAAAAAGGAAGCTAGATTTATTCCATTCTGAAGATAAGAAAGGATGGCTTAATTCTGTTCTCTTTAAGCATTTTTCAGACATGTCTAACTTTTGATTTCAATGTTTTTAATCCTGATTTGCACTAATAAAAACTAGGTGCGAATGAGTGCTGATGAGTCTGTATTGAAGTTAAAGGAATAGTTAAAAATGCCTATGAATATTCATTTAAATTCAGAAATTAACTCCAAATTGATCGTGTCTATGACTCTTTGTGAATTTGCTCTCTATGAGCATACAGGCACTTGAAATTATCTTTCATGAATATTTGCAAAAGCAAATTTTCAATTAGACTTTTTAGATACTTGCAGAAAATAAATTTTCAGAGATATATTTAATTGTGAGATTTGGATTTCACATCGTGTTGCCTGGTATTTGCGATTTATTCTATGAGACTGCATACCTGAAAGACTTCAGGAAGGTTTTGTCTGGGTGGAGCACTTTGGAGAACTTTTACCTTGTGAATGGCAGGATTCATCAAGAAGCAGAAACAAGTTAGAAGGTATAAGAAAATAAGAAACTGTGCAGCTTTCAAATTTCTGTGTGAGGAAATTTTCATTTTTTTTTAGTGTATTGAAGATTGTACTTCAGCATAAAGTGAATCTTAGAGGCCAGTTTCTCCTCCTTTGTGCCGTCAGGAAATTGTCTCCGGCAAGTTCAGTGGTTATGTCCAAGCAGAATAATTCTAAGAAAGTGGTTGGGTTTTTTTTTTTTAACCATTTAGGACAGAGAATCACAATGGAATGGATTGGCTGATAGTTTGGGGTAACTTAGAAAAAGTGGTGTACATGCAATAACTGTCATTGGACCTCCAAAATGTGACGTGCGATTTCAATTAGAAGCTAACTTCAAGTAAGAAGCCCTAACTCTAATAAAATGTTTTCATAAAACAGTTCTCACAGTATATCAAGTTTAAGCTTAGTCTTGAGTGTGTTGTGACTTGCAGGAAGACCTGAAGCTGAAAAGAATATTTTTACTACGGAATATGATAGAAATGACAGTTCAGCAGATCTTTCATAGCAAGGGAAGAAACTCCTGCCAGCGGGCGAGGCGGGAAGATGGGACGTGTCCTGCTTGGCACATTTACATTTGTATTCCCAGAAACAAGGAGAGGAAGGAAGGATCCCCGACCCCTCCGTGGACCCAGTGGAATCAGTTCTGACCTGAGCTGCAGTGTGCGGGGGTGCTGGGAGAAGCTGCTGGCAGCCTGCAGAGATGCCCATAGGAACTCCCAGGCTAGCCCGGAGGAGGTGAGCTCATCCACCCCGACCGAGGGGAAGGTGCTGCTCCAGGTGAAGAGACTGGACGAGGTTTGGACCTGTGATCGCCAGTCCACTGTGCTGCTGATCTTACAGGGGCTAGGAGAGGTCCTTATCGATAACTGCAGTCTAGAAATGCACTTTTAAACTTTAGTTTAGTTTTTGTTTTGTGAGTTTTTCCAATGTTGTGCACAAGAGCCTGGCCACTTACTTTGCTGGACTAAATGTGTCTTGATTTCATCTTTTACCTCGCCAAGTGAAAGGCACATTCCCTATAGCTTATTCAGGGCACTTTCTTACTTGGGGAGCAAAGAACTGAAGTACACGGCAGCACACAGGTATTCCCTGGGAGCAGAGGAGTGGTTTCTCACCTAGTTATGAGAGTCAGCTTGAGGGCAGGTAACAGGCGGAGCTGGGTCACTCTCCCTCGGCAGGCACAGCCAGTGCCTCTAACAAGCAGCAGGCACGGGGGAGATTGTTTGTGATGCATAAGGTACCCTAAGAGGGTCGTACAGCTCAAAAGGAATCAGATCAGGTTTCTGAAACTGAGACAACTAAATTATTCAGCAGGAACAGTCTTTGCTTGCAAAGGTGCTGAGTACCTTGAATCCCATGTTCAAATATTCTGTGAGCTAAAATACTGTTTATTGGAAGAAATTTGTGATTAATTTAAAGCTGGGGGATTATTTTGGGAGTTTTCTAAGTGATTTGTAGACAATTTATAAACAAGAAAAAAAAGGATGCATAAATTATTTTGTTACATATTACTTCTTCAACTCTAGTTTTGGTACTGAGGGAATCCAGCCCCAGTGCCTAGAAGGTATACACGCCAAGGATTGGATTTCCTGTGTAAAAGCTATACAATGTGATAACACAGTTGTACTGCATATTCAGTTTTGATATGTAACCTTTTAAATAAATTGGAATACTCTTTGTGCCTATACTGGCACACACGGAGAGATCATAAACAATAATTTTGTAAAGGTCACTTCCATACTAAGCACTTAGGGCTCGTGGCATGAGCCGTATAGGGCTATTAAAGGGCCTTTATTCCTCTTTTTTTTGGTGGGTGTTAATATTTTTGCAGCTTTGAAGTTCTGTTTCAAATAAGGGCTCTCTAGTCCTTCATGCCGTGGGTCTGTCCATGCATCCCTGTGCCATGGGTCCCTGTGCTGCCTTCCTGTGCTGCAGGGTTGGCCATGAGTGCCCGCGCTAGCTGTAGGGGACAGGGGGTTACTCGGGGAGGCAGCGTGATGCAGCATGACTGAGGCTGGCAGCATCCTTCCTGCTGAGAATGAGAGGGAACATGGCAAGATCCAAACCGCGGAAGGCTGCTGACATTTTGTGTCAGCAGCATCTCAGAACAACCAGGTATCTCACCAGTTTAGTGTCCTCAGGAACCTGGGCAATATGTGAGTGCCAACAGCGGCCGAGGGAGCTGCACAAGGCAGGCGGTACCCGGCGCCTGCCGAGCTCAGTCCAGCTGCTTCGCACATTGCTCAGCTTTTCCTGCTGCTCCCTTCGAAGGCGCTAATGAAGTTGTTGATGGAACCATTTTATTTTGGTCCAGTGGAAAACTTGTTCTCTTGGTCTTGCTTGTCTCCGGCAAAATATTTTGTCTCAGTGGAAATTTTTAGAAGCTCCTAGTCTGTCCAATCAACGTTAAAACCAGCTGTATCTTCTGATCTTTAGAAACAAAGGCACGTTTTATTACAAACTCCCCTTACATTATGCCTGCTGGGCTGTTCCTCTTTCCTGTGATTGACAAGATAGCCTAAATCAATATCCTTTTATTTTCAGACCTCTATTATTTTAAGGAAAGCCACATCTTTCTTGCTGACAGTTAGTGTAGGGTAAAGTTATTCCCCACTGTAGTGACATCAGAGGACACCCTCAGACGAATAAGTGGAGTCTATCTGGTGTCATTAAAATAGCTCCTGGCCTGTGGATGTGTGGGGCGTTTGGGGGCCTCTGTCCCATGGGAGAGCAGAACAGGAGGCTGAGACGGTGCATGTTAACTCTGAGTAGATGTTTTCTCTCCAATTCTGCCTGCCAGCGTAAGTCCACTGTAGCTCACAGAAAGAACAGGGTGTTTGTAAAGATATTAGCAATACGCAGAGGTGTCATAATTAGCAAACACCACAGTGTGCCCGGGGAAAGGATGCTTGATGTTGCAGGCATGGCCTCTCCGGTGGGCAGAGGTCGGTGCTATCTGCCGTGGGAGGCAGCTCCTCCATCTGCTGGCAGGGACGCTCCTGCGCCTGCTCTGCCGCAGCTGGAATTGCCCCCATCGCAGACACGGTGCTACGCAGAGCCAGGGCCGGAGCTGGGGTGGCAGCCCGGGTCTCTGCCAGCTTCTGCTGCCGGCATCCACACTGCTCTGGTGTTTATTCAATACCTAGGAATTTTATTTAAAATTATTTCAGTTCTCTCTCAGTGAGAAGCCCTTGAATGTATGATTCAAAGCTTTGATTTTCTCTTCTGTGGAAGACCCGTGCCTAGCATCAGTCTGTGATCTCAGGGAGGTTACATGCGCTCGACAACAGAGATGTGTCGGCCCGAAAGTTTAAATTACCCAAGTGACTGTTATCCTGGAAAATCTCTTCACTATTTGTGTGGGCACGCTGATAAAAATAAGCATTTCCCAAACTTAAAGTATCGGTGAGAGTTTTTTGCTAGCCCCTCCTGCATGAACATGGACAATCCTTTTAATAGTTTGTCTGTTTTATGGGATTCTTAATAACTCGCCTAAATTTTAACACATTTGCATGACAGAATTTTAAACAATGTCATATTTTCTATGGTATTTTAACAGTATGTATTTGTAAGGGTTTGTTAACATTACAAAATGCAAATCTAGATTTATACTAGATATATCCCACATGACTCCACAGACTGCAACTGGTTTTTCTTCAACTGATGCATTGTGGCTACTATTTTTACTCGTCTGGCAGTATTTTTCTGACCTTCCCCGTGGGGCCTGATCCCTGAATCGAAAGGAATTTTTTGTAAGATACTACATAGTCTTCCCAGAAAAGGGATAGGACTTCAATCTCATAGAAAGGAATAAAAGATGTAATTTCCCTTGTGATTGGTAAGCATCATTTGTAAATGAACCTGCTTTGTGGAAGGGTGAAAAATGGTTGGAGCACTTAAAAAATGGATCAAAGATGGAGAAAATACGTTCCCATAAGAAAGAATATAAATTTGTAAGTGGGGAATACAAAATGATTTTTAGACATTAAATTAACAAATTAATTTGGCTGACATTACCTCCAATTTACATAGAAAGCATTCTTCACATTTTCCATGTAGACCATTTTCTGTGTTCTGCTGTGACTGAGGGAAAAACAAAGCAGATGAGTCCTTTAAGGCAAGAGGAAAACATCCCGAAAGTCATCTTAACTCATTCCAAGAGTTGTGCAGTGGGCAGAGATTCAGGGAATGACAAAGGCATGCACAGAGGGAGGCAGCGATGCCAGGGTAACAGCTGGTATCTGAAAAAGCCCAGTTTGCTGTTCCCGTTGGTACGCTGTGTGGAGGCTGGGGTGGAGACGCTTGTGGATCAGGCCAGGCTCTAGCAAGAAGGATACTGCTGTGGAGCTGCCGGTCTGAAACTCAAGGCTTGCAAGACCCCAGCCCGATGGGATCGAGTACGGCAAAAACAGATCCTAACTCCAAACTGCCACAGACAAGTGGAAAGCCAGTTCCTCGCTGGGCTGCACGGTCTCAGTGGGCATGGCCGACCAAGGAAAGGTCTCTGGGGTGGGCTTGTTTCAATTCTGCTCACACGGTAGACATTGCTGCTAGGCTAGGTGGACACACGCGGACCCACCTGTGCTCTTCTGTCTCTTCTATCACAAGACTCTGAAGCAATTTTTTAATTTGTTGCTCTTTGTTTCTCTCATTCTTTGTGAACATCTGGTGATGGCCAAAGATCTGTGTTAAGGCACCAGTTACACAAATCACAGCATGGCCATGCTGCATGACAACAAAATCCTATGTGTTTTGGGACAGGAGGACCCAGGTAAACGTCTTGACAGATGCAGCTAATTTTCACAAGCAGAATCCAGCTCCTGAGCCCCACTGGATGTCTGGGAGTAGCCACAGGCAGCAGCTTGTTTTGAGGCTGGGGATTGTGGCTGGCTGGTTCCTCCTCCTCTTACTGCATTCTTCCCCATCTTCTGGGTGAGGAGAGTAAGAAACATCCAGTTGCTCTTCTTAGATGAAGCTGTAACTAGTCCACAATAAGACATTGCAAGTACCTTTTCTTCCTACTCAGGAACATAATCTAGGCTGAAAAACAAGCTCAGTCGAGCCTTGCATGGCAGCACCAGGTGACCCAAAGAAAAGTGCAAATATGCCTAAGATTCAGGAAGACCTCAACTTAACTTACTATTGGAGAGACATTTCAGACAGAGGATGGAGAACATGTGTGTCCAAAAGACAGTGCATGTATGAAAAGTCTAATAAATAGTTCTGATGCGTTCTCCAAGCAGTTAAAAAAAAAAAATAATGAAAAGTTCAATAGCTCTGTTATCATGTTGTTTTGATATTGAAGTGCAGTAGCAAACTTGTGAAATCAGCCATTCACATTAACTGTGGTCAGGGGAAAGAAATAATAGTGTGAAGGCATCAGGAAGAGAGAAGCAGAAAAATAGGTTGCCCATTCTCCTTTCTTTCATCTCTTGCACAGTTTGGCAGAGAGTTTGGGAAGGGGCTCTTCGCCTCTTCAGGGAGAGACATAAACTTGGACCACACAGTCTCAAACTCTGCCAGCTTGTCATTCAGTTCATGCATTCAAGATGTTGCATATTAATAGCACTCCCTGATGGCTGGTGGATAGGGGTCTCTCCACCTATACAAAATAAACCTCTTGGCACAACAAAGTACAAAAGAGGCCCACACAGGAAAAAAAAATGCACTTGAGAACTGGTTTGGAGAAACTCTGCACAGATGCTCATGTGCAGATGCATATTTCAGATGTTCTTTTTCCTGATTAGCATGCAGCAAACTCACCTGTTTTGCTGCCTAGAAGAGTCACAGCAGACATGGAGAAACACCTGTGTGAGTTCAGTTCTTTCTCCCTACAAATATGATTTGCACAGCACCCTTTTCCAATTGCCCTTCTGTGTAGCCACTGATACCTTTTTCAATCTCCCTCTTGGACATGCCTAAGCCAGCAAACATGAGGTAGTACTTCGGGATGGAGACAAAGCACCAACAGCGCAGGGAGCTACATGTTGAGAAGGGGAGAAGGCAATGGGTGGGTGGGCTGGTCCCACCAACTCTTACTGTACCGGTGCCTTGGGGATGCTCAGGCAGGATGGGTTCTGGTATGGCTGAGACAGGAGGATTAGCTCACAGGACCTGGGTGAAAAGTCAGCATTCCACATCCACAAAAAATCCAACAGTCAGCACAAACACAGCCTTCAAGAAAAAGAACCAGCCTGCTTGCCCCCAGCCCCTGCAGTGCGCTGGCTACCCCAAGTGTCCGCTCTTAATTCTCACACTGAGCTCTACAGGCAGATCCTGCGTATGCCAGAGGAATAAAGTTCCTTTGTGTTCTGCTCCATTGCAGTTTACTCCAGTGGCAGAAAGCACAGCTCAGTTCTAACCATGTGTTTTGTAAAAATGAGCCTCAGGAGGAGAAAGAGGGGAGAGGGTTGCTTATACATGTGTGGGTAACTGATGCGATCCACAGTGTGAGCCACATTTTTCTGGATATTTCAATGTACACTGAGAATGACACATGAGCAGTCCGAGCTATTTTCAGAACTGACAGTTTTTCTTTTCATTCCAAAAATTCCTTCTTCAATACACTAGAGTATGCAAAGTACTTCAATAAACTTTTAATTACGAGTAGGAGTAACAGCGAAACTAAGAGAAAGCTTTAGCCAAAATGAGAGGTGACCTCAGCTCGTACCTGTTTTGCAGGTTTTTGTTAACTTCTTGAAAGAAATCGCACATCATGGCATTTTTTGGTTTCTGGCAAGAGTGAAAGCAGGAGTCCTGAAACAGCCTAAGATTGGTTTTATGGTGCTCTTGACTCAGGAAAGACCCAGCAGAAATCTGCTCTGACGGGAGTCATGGACTAAAGCAGTCTGGATACATTTTGATTTGAGCTCTCAGGTACTCCTCTAAACCAAAATATTAAAAATGTTTGAGTTTTTAAAAAAGCCTAAAATCTTCTCAGATCCTTACAACAGAGAACAGATTACAAGCAGAAGTCTCCAGACAAATCTGAGATGGATTTTGCTGCAGTGGCTCTTTCATACTCTTTGACTGAAGTCTGCTGACTGACACCAAGAATGCAAATACGCTGTGGAAGGGGCTTCTGTTTTTCCTTAAGCTGTCTAAATCAATTAGGTGTTTGAGGTGTGGTGGTGTATTTCCTAAGAACTTCATTTCTTTCTATTGCCCTCCTGACAAAAGTAACCAATCCCTTTGGAGTTTGCAAAGGAATATGTGTCCCACAGAGCTACTGCTGTGTGCACTACATGTAGAAAGATATATTTAACGAAAGATGAGAAATTATGGATCAAATAATGACATGCAAGCCACTCTCAGAAACAATGAAGATCATTCTGCATGAACTCCAAATATCATTACTATTGTTTAATTTCAACTCCAGTCCTGCATCTGCTTAAGATAGTGTCAAAGATAATAATCTCACCAGACAGATACAAAATACAAAACTGAAATTACTTTGCTTAATTATTTTGTTTACTAGTGGTGTTAAACTACTGGCTTTGTCTGAATCATGCGGGGCGGCTATGATTTTTACCTTTAAACTCCCCTGACAATGCAGCATTTAGCATCAATACTTATTTCTTTCCAGATTACATTATATGAATGAGTTTGATAGGAGTCACCATGGCGAGGAAAGGATAATGGAATTTCAGGTAAGAGTTCTTCATAATGAATTCATTCCTTACACCATGTTAACACCCACACATGGAATTAGGGACCTTTGTAACATAATGCAACAATTTACTAGAAATCACAAAACATCAATTATAGAATTGGACTGAAATTGGCTGCCAAATCCTCCGTCCCTGACAAAAGAAGGATAGGTAAAGTCATGCCAGCACATTTTAACTACTTCCTAAAAATTCGCTTAGGTCCATTGTGTACTTCCTCAGTGATACAGAAGTAGACTGCAGCACTATGTGTATGACATGAAATGCAAAATAAAATAAAATTTAATAAGTCATGAACAGCAGTGAATATGAACTCAATTTGGATCATATTTATTTAAATAATTATGGCAGATCATTAACTTTGAGAATCTCCTGATTTATGCAAGTGAAAAAGGAAAAAGAGTCATCTTCTATATTGTATATTTAGCTTGACAAAAGAAAGCAAGCCTGTATGGAAGAAGCATGCGACTGAGGTTCCTCAGCTGATATTTTATAAAAGCAAAATTAAATGTCAGTATTTTACAAAGAACTCTTAAATCCTCAGACTGAATCTTGTCTGGTTTTACTGGTAGCAGAGTACCAAACTGTAAGCAGAACTGAGCAGGATCTGACTTTCCATCACAGACAGTTAATAATTAAATCAAACATTATATTCAACAATAGAACATATGCATCAGCTTCTTTCAAATTGCATTTCCTTCCTGTTAGATCCATTAGTGTAAACCAGACTGCCTTTAGAAAACCCCTTATTGCTGCTGTCTTTCAGCACAGTTCCTGAAATGGATAATGTGGTGCATATTATGGGCAATTACACAGAACTCCCTAGTGATAGGGTTTTAGAGTTTCAGAATAAAACAGCTGGAACTACAGGGCTGTAAACTAATCTGAAAAAGAGACAATAGTAAGACATGTAATGCACATTGTTAGAACATGGACAAAGACTAGATGTGGAATACTACATATCACCATACCTACTGTATTGCACAACATCTTCTCTGCAAAATCCTGTTTAACTCTTGAAAGACAAGACAGTCAAAAGCCAAAGATTTTGCCATGAACAAATGCACACACAGCTGTATAACCCGAGCTAATTGGAAACATTAAAGGAAGAAGTCTTGATCCAGAGCCCTGGTTTTCTCTTAATGTCAGTGGAGTTTGAATCAAATCCAGAACCCTATTCAAAAATGATAATTTATTAATGAATGCATAATGAATATATACCTAGACATGCTAAGAAGCTATGTCTCCATCCCTCTTCTGCTGTTTCAATACAATCGGAAAATTTAGCATTGCGGATGCAAAAATCGCATTTGCTCTTGGATATATCAAGACCACTGCTGCAATCCGTAGTGCTTGATCTTCCATCAATTCAAATTGATGGCAAAGCTGCCATTAATTTTAGTAATACAGCAGCGAATTTTTAGAATAGCACATGCACCATTTGGAAGTACAATGACCATGATTACATGTGTAATCACAGTAATTGTGCACACAATTACTGGTTGGGTATCTAACTGCCTTTCAAAAATCAGTTGCTCTACTTGCATGTATACTCACAGCAGTCGCTTGTGCAAATACGGTGCAGCCCAGAGCATCCCCACTTCCGTGCTCACCGCTGGAATAAGACAGAAGAGGGCTCTGCCTGTGGCAGTAGTTATGTGGGATAGAGAAGCATATGTTTATGTTGCGGTGGTGTGAACAATAAATAAGAAAGGCAGAGAAATGGTTGCAGTGTCTCTTTGGGAAAGTAAAAATGTGAAATTACTTCAACTAATTTTTCAAAAGGACAGAGACTGATTTTCACCAGCTCATTTCTTGTGATCCTCCTTATCAGCAGGGTCCAGCAGGCATCAGCAAGTTAGGGTTTTGTAATGCTGTGGCAAAATGATCAAATAATTTAGCAAATAACAGCACCGTACTGAAATAAATAAAATAAAATAAAATAAAATAAAATAAAATAAAATAAAATAAAATAAAATAAAATAAAATAAAATAAAATAAAACTGAGTAAAACTTTGCAGCTTTAAAAATTCAGAAAACAATTCAAATTTTCAACATAGTGTGCTGTGAGTTTCGTAGAACCTGAAGGCCAGCTGTCGTGACTAGGTCTAGTTTAAAAGGCAACTCTTTTTGCTCAGAAGATTGATTTTTATACTCAGAGCAGTATATAAAAGCACATCCTCCGTAAACAGTGGTAAGAATTCCGGATCCGTCCTTTCACTCAGCAAAATGGTAGCACGAGGAAATTTGACACAAACCGTTTTATTCAGCTGTCCCTTACAGTCATGGCTTCCCTCTTCCCCTGGAGAGCGCTGAGCCTGCTTTCCTTTTCCAAGAAAGATCTTTACAGCCCCACCTCGGAGGGGAACAAGGAGCTGGACAGGCGGGGCCTGGCTGCCCAGCGCTTCCTCTGCCCAGCAGCCTGAGTGAGGGAGGGCTGGGCCAAAAGTCAACACAGGGGAGAGCAGATGTAAATTAAAAGCCAGAATACCCTGTTCCTGCCGGAACAACCTCTGATATCCTCGTTTAGAGGATAAAAGCACCAGGGGTTGTGTTAGAGTAGCACAACACCTCCAGGAGCTGCCCCTGACGGTGGGGTGAGGGGTGATGGCGCTGGCACCCAGGGCCAGGGGTGGCCGTGATCCTGCACAGCTCCTGAGCACGGGCACCCCAGCACCGCCGCCTCCAGCAGCTCTGAATATAATATGAAGTGAAGCCATCTTTCCATATGGGAGAATGCTAAAAATGGTCACAGGAACTTCTTACTAGGCTACACGTCGCAGGGGGAGGGTGGCTAGGCCGGGAGGCCTGTAGCAACCTACACCTCATACCTTTACCAAGGGGGGAAACCTTGTAAAATTTGCTAGGGTGGATGCAGTGACTACAAATTCCACGTGCTGTCTAAATAAGATCCGTATATGAAATACCATAACTTGGGTCTCGACTTCCCTTGTTTTAGAGGTTGAAATTTTGAAGCTCAGCCCTGTATGTGGGGTCTTAGTCCATCAGCCCCTTCTGTCAAGGTTTGAGAAGTTTGTCCCCGGGCTCTGGTACGCTGAGGAGACGACAAATGGACAGTGTCTGTCAGGCAGAAGAGGGAACAGTGTTCAGACACTTTGAAAAACTTTTGCTGTGCTACTGGAAAGCTTCAGCACCTTTCCTCCCAGCCGCGTTAGCTTTGCGGCTGAACACGGGGCTGGGGAGCATTGCGCCATCTACACGGCTGTGCTTCCTGGTTCCTCAAAGTCCCATGGACACACTTGACATGTTTGCAAAATAGCTGTATGTAAGTTAATCCAGATGCCTCTGCACGAATAACTACTAAATAGTTACTTAAAACTTCATTGTAGTACTTGACTCCCTGCTTGATTCTCTACAACCATTCTGCTGATAATTGCAGCAAATTTTGCTCTTAATTTCATTAGAGTAAACATGAAGTAACATCACTGAAGTCCAATCAGAGGGAATTTCAGCTCTGTACATTACTTTTGGTCTGCAGTCTTGTACATAGGAGCTGTGCATGTGGACTGAATTCAGTATAAAGCATTAAACGCCATCTCTTTTGTAATTAACATGAGAACTGTATGAAGTCTTGAAGCAAAGAAATCCCACAAGCCCTGTAGAAAATGTGTTATTCAAGGGAATTCTCCCTAAAAGATGAAGAACTGCTGGGCCATGAAGAATATAAAGCTCTAAGACTGTGTGTTGGAGAAAAGTTCCCTCAGAAGTGTGCATTTAGTCTCTGATACCATTGGTGATACGAGCTGCCTCGCCTGCCATCTCAGCAAGTGTGGCCTCACTTTCACTGTTATTGCAACATGTGTCAAGCAAAATGAAAACAGAAATTTGGGAAAGGATATAATTAACCTACTTGTGAACATTAACCTTAAATATCGTGCTAATTATCTCACTAATTTAATCACTGCAGATCTCAAACTTGTTTGTTAAATATTTAATTCCACAAATTGTTTTAGCTACAGAGGTGCGGGTAGCTGTCTGTGAATGTAAGTTACTCTGTAAAACTCTTTGCAAAACCATTGCATGTTTGCTCTTCAGTGAGCAAACCCCACTGTCAACAAGACTTTTAATGGCAATCACAGAAAACGTGCCCTGAGGCTAAGAGATATAGTGCCCTATTATTTTAAAATCTAATGAACACGCTGTGCAGGGAATAGACCGGGGTAAATTTCTGCCTGCACATCTTTGGGTTTGATTCCACGGGAGTCTAGACTGGAAAGCTGTTTTTCCTTGTTTCTTTGGCTGCGGTGCAGCTGTACGATTGTTTCTTATCTATTCACCTCTTGATTACTTGAGTCACTCAGCAAATGATGTCCTTGATCTTCAGCCCATCTTATCAAGTGAATATTTTGTGCTAAAAGTGACTTAAAATGTGTTTAGATGCTCCAGTTACAATGCTGCCCAAAGTGGCTCTAATTATTCCTGAGAGGAAGCTTTTGAATTTGGGAGTGTTTGTTTCGAAGATGAAAGCTCAGTGTTTGTTCCTGCCTCCCCGACTGGAAGGGGGCTGTGCTGGCACCCAGGAGGCTCAGACAAACATGGTGAAGCAGAGGCACAGGGATGCCTCCAACCACTGCGGCTGAGAGATCCAACCATCCAGGCTGTGGGTGCGGGGGAAAATCCTGGATGGAGGAGACAGCCAAACCAGGACAAGCCCTGGAGGCTGGCGGCACCCCAATTTTTTGTGCCTTGGGAAGATGGGGTCTCTCTGCGGCGCAATGCCTCCCCTCCCTCCACCCCTCCCCAGCCAACCCCACGTTTCAGGCTGTACCCACATGGAAGTACTTCTTCAATGTTATTTTCTTAATTTTTGTTATAGATGTCTCTTTAATTGAGGAAGAAGGTGAAAGATCGGGGTTGGCATTGTGTTTCTGCACCATAATTCTTACTATCAGAGGAAGGTGCAA
This sequence comes from Chionis minor, assembly GCA_013398295.1. Classification (NCBI taxonomy): domain Eukaryota; kingdom Metazoa; phylum Chordata; class Aves; order Charadriiformes; family Chionidae; genus Chionis; species Chionis minor. The sequence goes on along the minus strand of VZSF01006093.1, from coordinate 1,345,032 downwards.
AGCTATGCTAAATCCAGGTGATGGCTCGCAGCAGACCTCTGACAGGAGCTCTTTGATTAGTTAGGTGTCTGTATAAATACCTATTTGGGACTATATTATTACCTTATCATATATTATGCAGAATTTCATGCTGATTGCCTATATTTATTTATTACGCACTTACACACACAATTCATGCTGTTTAGTTCATCCCTGGCAATAAGAAAGAAATTTCTGTGAATTTAGCTGAATAAAGCTGTGTTTGTTCTTGTTAGTCATCAGAAGTCTGGTTCTTTCTATGCATTATCTCAATTTCTGGGCATTTTTTCCCTTCATTTACTCCAAAAATGACTTCAATACTAATGAATACTGAAAGACAGCCAAGACAGGATGAACTTTTGGACAATTTATGCAAACACGACAGATGAGAATAGATTTACTATAAACATGTCAGGCACAAAAGACTTGACTGCTTTTTAAATACAGTGATACTGGAAGAGATTTATGGATATTTTCAACTGTTCATTAAAGAGAAAAATATTTTGAAACTATAGGCACTATCCTTTTATCCATTTTTGCCTTCCAGGCTGAGTTGCAAACCTTTGATATTTTCTTCACCAAAAAATAAAAGTAGTTATGAATTTATTTCTCCCAAGCACTTTCATTTTTGTGTCAATTTACAGTTTTTATTACATTCCTGGCAGTCCAAATTATGGTGTTGGGAGAGCAGCTAGAGTCCGCAGCTCTGAGTTTTCTGAAAATAGGGATGAAGTTCACTTAATGATGCTTTCTGGCCACTGCCTTTTTTCTTCTCCTTTAGTAATAAAAGGTTAATAAAATATATGAATACTTTAACTGCCTGCTAGTGCAACCAGCCAATTAAAGGTTATTGTAATCTAAATGACTAGAAGCCACTTGAATTGAGAAAGTTAACATGCAATAGCTAGTACCTGCTGGATCAGATTAATAAAATGGAAAGTCTTAGACATGAAAATCATGTACAAATGTAGCCCTTATAGTTGACTGTGGCATCAGTTCTCACAGCCAGACAGGCACATACTTCACTGTATATTTTCAGAGTCTGCTTCTGTGCCCATATAAATCAGTAGTAAGCCTTGCTTTCGACTTCAGTGCAGCTGATGTTGTTGTCAGTCAATGGATTTGCAAGATAGGATTGAGATATTGGAATGGTTTCACAGAATTTTCAGATTCTTTCTTTCCAAAATAGTCTTAAACTCATATAAGTAGTAAGGAATTTCAATGTGAAAATATGGGCTTTTGCATTGCTTCTTAAAAACATCGTATCTTGCCAAATCTCCTATGAAGTCAAAACAGTGCCCCAAAATGGTAGCAGGAAGGATTGTGCAGTGCTTGAAGCTCTAATCCTGCATACTCACAGTGCTGACTATGGTCTTGCTTTTTTGAGAAGATGGAGAAAGAGGAGATTTTGGGTGGAAAATAATACAGTTTTCATCAAAACCTCAGAAGGATATTGGCAATTTTGTAGCAGAATGATTTGAACATTATGAGACCCTTCAAAAAGGGAAACTTAATAAGGCTTCATTTTGGAGAGGTCACAAAACCTGGATAACTGAAAGGAGTATTTTAATAATTTTTACTGGACTTGCATTTCCAGCCTTTTTAAATTAATTTAAGAGCCACAAACCAACACACATTTATAAATAACATAATGCAGTTGGAGATAATGCGAATGTCTTCATAAATAACGCAGTATAGCTTAAATCATTATTTTTAATGCCTCTATTTTTTGTTCCTATATGAACTGTGCTGGTCTGCATTAATTAAATTTAAGTAGGATTTCTAAGGCCAGATCATCATTACTTCTGTGGCCCTGATTTAAATCTGCAGTAAAACATTTCTCCATTTAGTTTGGTGCTTTTGTGTCATATTTCATACACTAGTTGTCTCTTAATTAAATCCATGATGGCCCACCAACACAGACTATTAAAATAACTATACTTTGCACTTGACATATTTATGAGACAGATTCATAAGAGTATAGACTGATACTTGAACTACTCACTGAGAAATGCTAATAAGACTATGATGAAGGTAAGATTAGAACATTCGTCGCCTTTTCTCTTCTCTCTTCCTTTTAGAAATTTATTTTTATAACTGCAATTCACTACTTCTATTTCAGGCTCTTTGATGTTGTTGTGTATACCAACAGTTCTTTCTGTGTGGATTTATTGTGGCAACGAAGAGTGGAAAACTGCTAATTTATATCACACCAGTAAAATGTATAAGTATTGTATTCCTTGAAGTATGAATGTTTGCAGATGTCTGTAAAGCCTTCACATGGGATTGACAAATTCAAGATAATGCGTATTAAGGAATTAGTCTACCTTTGGAATCGGGTGATGTAAAAATACGGATTATCGTGGAGTGCCACATTGTTTTACCTTTATTGCCTTACTCCTTCAGCAGTCCTGTTGGTGTAGGGCCGGCTGGGTCCCATCCTGCGTGAGGGAGGAGGCAGCAGCGTTGTGCCTGTGATCGTATGCTGCGTGTTGTTGTGCCAGGCAGGACGTGGCTTTGCCCGTGTCCCAGCTGTGGCACAACATATCGGCATGTCGTGGGCTGTGCAGTTCGCTCTGTGCGGTTTGACTGTCACTGCAGTGTTAGAAATTGAATGGATGTATGGCCTCGGTCGTTAGGAGAAACAAAAGGAGGCAAATCCGCAATGCAGGGTTGCTTGACACGTGTGTTATGATTTGATCATTTGTTGTGTACGGGTATCATAGTGACCTTCTTAGCATCATTTATCAACAGAGTTGCTAATATCATTTTCTTGATAATTTTTTGAATAACTTGGATGTGGAGGGTTCAAGGAACTCCGTATTTGGGAAAAAATCTGCTAGAAGAGAAAAAGTTGCAAACTGAAGAATGTAAAGGCAGCAAGGATTTCTGTTGCTTTTCAGGACCAAGATGTTCACTTCTTAGGGACCTTCTCCCACTTTCCCCTTTTTCCCACTCACATCCTTTCATGGAAGCGATGCCATGCGTCACTGAATTGGGGGCCGCAGTGTGAGCACAAATGTAAAGGTCTCTAAATGCATGCAATTTGAAGGGTGTTTATGTTGCTGGTGTGGTTTATAGAAAACCAAATCTACATGATATTCAGACTTTTCTGTGATAATATATCACTGTGCTTCATACTGGTATTTCCTGTGAAAGAGACAAAAGCATCAAATGCTGGCATTTCATTTACAAATAAGTACAATATTAGAAAGTAAGAATAATAAAGATATATTAAATTTTTCATCCTCTACAGAAATAAACCAGCTACAGTTCAGGGAGCTTCACTAAACACATTAAATCTAATAAAATCGCCTACACGTACTCCTGACACTAGTAGTAATTAAAATAACTTGTTTCAAAAACCTGGTCCTATACATGAATACTTATTGGCAATTATTTCTAAGTTCTTCAAACCAAAGATAACGTAATTTGATTCACACACAATGTTCTTGTAAACGTGGTTCATACTGGGTTTTATATGCAGCTTAGGACTGTTAATTGCCATTTTGAGCCTCACAGTAAAATGAAGTTCAATATGTCGCTTTTTCTGAAGTATTGAGAAATGTTTGAGAAATGCTTGTCGTGGTCTAATCAACCGTGAATACTTTATTTCTGAGTCCTACTTTTCAGTATAAGTGGATCTGACTTTTCTCAGAGCTTCTAAAGTCTAATCAACTTGTTATATTCATTTAATTAAGGAAATCTGTAACAAACTGTGAAGCGTATGTACCAACAGGCTTTTTTGCTGTCTAAAGTTGGTGTATTTTCATTGTGAATGTGATTGTGTTTGTTTATACTGACAGGTAGCCTCTGCTAAACAAATCCATTTTTTTTCTACCCGTATAGGTCAATATGAATAGCGTATAAACTGTTTTCTGAACTGGCGGTCTCCCGGTGGACCCACCACCCAGCTTCTCGGATTCACGCAGCTGTAGCTTTCAGGCATTTCTTGTTTCTGGAAGGGCTGCAAGTACGTAAGTGTTCTTTTGTGCTTCAGAGAGAAGGAAGATGTAATAGAGGTGTGACAGACAAGAGCGTGGATAAGAGACTCTTCAGTCACAGTTAACCTGAAAAGGTTATCGCAGTGGAAGAATAAAACACTGCCACAAGCTTGTGGTCAGGATCTGCACAGCACGGAGTTACCAGGAGGAGCGCTCAGGGGTGAGCTAAGGATGCTGAGTGAAAGTCCAGTCTGTGTTTCCCAGCCCAAAGTAAGTTCTCATTTCCCTGAGAAATCAGCATCATCGGAAGGAAGTAGCTGGTAAAATAAAGGGCTCCTACATCACGTATGCATTTTTTTAAAAAAAGACCCTATAGTTATTTGTTAATGAATGTTTAGAAGTCCATCATTCCTCCCATGATTATGTGACACGAGGAACATTTTTTATTAAAAATAAAGAGAAGTGCCGTGGGGGTTGACACGTTATTTTTTTTCTCCTTGTGCTCAGACAAACTCTTCAGCTTCAGAGAAAAGGTCCTCGACCCTGGTCTAAAATACTGCCCAGTGCTCATGGGATGTAATAGGAAAATCATCAAAACTCTCCTTGGCAGGAAGTTTCTTTCCATTAGTTGATTAAAATGGTTCATTGTTGCCTACAGCACCATTGTTTTATATGTATTTTTTTTACAAAGAGCAGGTGTGCCCATGTCTTGCACTGTTTCTCTCTGTGTGGTTTTTGATAAATAGAGAAGTGAAATGGCTGCCTGGTCAGATCCCCCCTGTGGAGTTTCGGGACGGGAAAGGTGGGAAAGGTGAGGGGCTCGGTGATGGGGATCGGTGCCGGCCACGCGGGGAGCAGCAGGGGAGGGCAGCGTGGGCAGCAGCACTTGGGCACAGGAGGGCTTGGGCAACGGCAGAGAAATGGCACTGCAGAGAGTAGGAGGAGAAGCGTGCAAACCTGCGAGCAGCAAATGCCCAGAGTAGGAAAACACCCAAAATCTGGAACTGTCTGCCTGCCAATAATGTATAGACTCTGCTGTGATAATAGCAAGAAGTGGGTTTTGGCATTTTTTTTAGACTGACGACTCTAAATCTTCAGTGAGAATATGGAAGTGGAGAATAGCTGATCCTAAAATGCTGGACAAGGTTGCATCAGGATGAAATCTCACCTATCCTGCTATTACAAAGAAAACTGAAAAAGTCCAAGTCTTCAAGATGAAGCTGATGTTTCTTTGTTTTCTTGTTCCACCTATGTTGGATAGGGGAGATGAAATCTCAATACAAATACTATTTCCAAACCTAGGGGTCATTTCAAACAGTAGTTCTGATACAAATATCTTTCCATCCTCCCAGCAGAGAATTTTCAAAGGTATTTTGACATCTAATAATAATAGGGTCTTTCATTACAGAATCAAAAATTATTGGGCGTGTGACCTAATGTTCAATAAATATTTATTTGATAATCATAGGTTAATTAATTTCCGATGTTTCTTTTTTAATTCTATACATGCTTGTACTATACAATTAGAGAAAAACAGAGAAGCATGAGTAAATGTTGCTCATACAAAATGTTTCTATTACCCTTTACTTTTAAAACTATTAATAGATTATTAGGAGATATAAACATAGGAGACCATGGATCATATTTGCATGTTAATGAAATCCATGAATTATACATTATTTGCTATGGAGAGTACTAGAAACAGTATTCCTCCTTTCTAATAGCTACAAAAGCTGGCGGTTTCCTGGAGCACACATCACATCCCCCTGCAATACCTTCTAACAGAAAGAAAGAAATCCAGCTCTTCAAAGCAATCTCCCACTAAATGAAATAGATTTGTTTGTGTTGCTTTGCAACACACAAGTGTGACAGTTCATTTTAAACAAAATAGTTTTAATAATGTCATTACTAATATCTATTTGGTCATCTTTCTGAAAAATGGTGTTTTAATAGGAATGTTTCATTTTAATAAATGGCAGAAGAGGCAAGCTGCCCTGAGTCAGCAGGAAGTGGATATACACCAGAGAACAGGCTGATTGTGTTAGATTCATCCAGAACATTGAACAGCACACAGACAGTCCAAGAAAAAGCAACTGGCTTTATTCAAATGATTAGTCTTACTGCTACGCTGTAGCACAGATTCACACATTCTTCTATTATTCCTTGACCTTGTGCCAAAAACTCCCACTTGAAGTAATAATTAGAATTAGTGTTTCCAGTGCATGCTTCCGTCTTCCTAACAAACAGTAATGAAATGTGGCTTTTACAAAATATGTAGTTAATTAAACTTTTTTTTGAACATTGTTTGATTAATACGGTTCCTCTGTTTTAGCCCCTCGTTATGCCCGACTCTCTCTACCTGATATTGGTGAATTGGAAGAAAAGCGCTATCAATAGAATGATTGGCATTTCGGGAATTTGCACTTTAAAACTGCTTGCGTTTTTTTCTTTCTTGTTTTATCTCTGTCTTAGAATAAAGAGGAAAGATGGCCATTATTTGTAAATCTGTTTTGTAAATCCAGGACAGTATGGGTATTATATAACTACTCTACGAATACCCTCAGCATGAATATGAAGAACACATACATCAAGTGCTACAAGGTAATAAGTGGATTTCTAGGCAAGCTTTTTGAGAAGGTGGCTCAGCACTGTATTGCTTAATAACACTATGCAAATAGAAATTCTGATTTCATTTTTTTCAATATTATTTCATGCTTTTTTACTGTCTGCCTTAATTATCCCAATGCTGAACAAGTATAGTCTTTTGATTGATGAGAGTTCCACCCCTTTACCCACACCCCTGCAGATATGAGTCTCCACAGTTTAGTACCATAAATCACTATGATTGTATAACTTAACTACTGTATGATCAGAGATCACATACAGTGTTAGCCTGAATATGCATTCATCCTTCGTTATGAATGTTTTAGGGCTAAATTTATTCTGGCTGTTTGGAGAAATGTAAGTTTCTTCACATAAGAAAGCAATGCATTTTAAATAAGCAATTCTTTCAACAACTGGAAATAATCACAAAAGTCTTCTATTTGCAATCTTCATTAATGTGAGTTATTTCATCACTTTAGGAGAAATCCTTTCAGACAAAAACAACAATTAAACCCCTCCCCCCCCGGCTCTGACAGCGAAGAATCTATGGATCAGCCATTTCAGTAATTAACCACAATTCCTCTGATTTGTGAATTTCCAGATGATGAGGCAGGAAGCAAGTTACATCTTGGAGAAATTGCCCTCTGGAGAGAGGAAAAACTATTGCGAGGTTGACAGCACAACCTTGTACTAGCACAGTTTCCCTTCCCTAGTGGTTCAAGGAGTTCCAAGCACCCTCCTGTAAATCATCAGCTCGCATCTATTTATTATCTTCCAGCCCAGTGCACAACACTATCTGTTACACACGGATACCAGCAATATTACAAGGTGGACTCAAGGGATAAGAGACAGCAAACCCTGCACACCTCCTACGCCTGAGTCACACCCAGTATAAAGTCAGGTTCTGTTCATAAAGTACATAGCATTGTCAGAAATGAAACAATATGAACTATTATATTTCAAAGTTGGCGTTTTTTTAGTGTTTCTCAAGAATGCCTCATCTTATCTGCTGCTATCTTTGTGTTATTATACAGGGATAAAATTTAGCTGCATGGCAATGGATGAAATGTCTAGGAAAATACTGCTATTCGTTCACTGATTATTGTTATATTTGGAGTAGGTACCAGCTACACTCTGCGATGCTTGTCCTGGAATATCAATAAATAAATCATAAAAGCCAATGCTTCAAATATTGAAAAATTCACACTTCAAACTGTGTTTTGAACTATACTGAAAGCAATGTCTCAGATTGTCCTTTTGCTTTATATGAACAGAGAAAATTCAAAGTAGGAGGAACTCTCTCCCGGGATTTGGCGTAGGGGAGTGCCACAAACCATCAGCCTTCTTGTCTCTGCTGTGCCAGAGAAGCCTCTCCTGGGATGTACCACGAGGAGCAGACAGTGTGTCTGGGGAGTTAATGTGGCTTCAGATGAAATTATCTCCTGCAGAATCCATCTTGCCTGATGGTTGCATGCATGCAAAGAAGCCAGGCAGTGGCAAGGAGCCAGGCCACAGCAGGGCAGGTGAAGGCTCAGAGAAAAGTTGAAGCACTTCCCTACGACTATGTTGAAGTTCCCTGCACCAAAGACTTATGGTGTTGATGAAAACTGGACATCACAACTCTTTTTCTCCTCCTGTTTGGGGCCCAAATTTAGTAAGAACAAACTCATTGAAGTCCCCCGCCTGTTGCCCACTTCCAGTGCTCACTCATAGCAGATGTCTAAATTATATGGTGTGAATGACAGTACTGAAAGGAGAAATGAGGGCAAATGCCCTGCTGAAAGGTACGCGCTAGTTCAAGCCGGGGTTTTTGGGCTGATGCCCAAGCTGCCGAATGAATTTGCATGGTTTGTGTTGTGCGGGGAGCCACTACGCAATTCTAAGGGTTCTTTTTCTTTTGCTTTAAAAGCACTGAAATTTGCTGAAAGCTAAAATTAAGAATGGTATTTTGCAGTTTAATTGTGAATGCAAGGATAGATGCGCACTGGAAGTCACTCAGGTACATCTACTCAAAGGCCAGAAGAAAAAGCACTGCAGGTATTCTGTGCTTTATCTGATTAGAAAACAGCCTGGCACAGATGTGATTTCTGCTCCATATATCAAGCTATGGCAAGCTTTTGCAGCTTCATTATGAAAGCATCTGAAGTAAAATAGGTTTTGGAACATAAAAAATGACATATTTGGAAAAATATCTATATGCCAGATGGGTGTAGGAAGAATCCTTGTGACAAATATATTATTAAGGGAATATGCATAAGGAAAGAAACTGTGCCCAGCTCTTCCAAGGATGGACAGGCAGGAAGGTAGCATCTCACTGTGTCTAATGTATTCTCAGCTAGTCTAGATCTAATTAATTATGTTGCATTGCTGACATAAAACCTAGGCACCGCACATAATAATGGTAAGCTGCATCAGGGCTTCGGCAGGACCTGACGATTGCTCTGCCCTCCCTGCTTTTGTTTGCTTTCCTCGGGGGCCGCAGGTCAGAGTGATGACATCTCCGCTGAGGAAAGGCTAATACAAACAGACAAGGCTTGTGCTGCGCACCACGGGCGGCATGGCATGAGCTCATCCCCGTCTCCCCCGTTACCACGCTGTGTCGGCCTCCTCCAAGGATGCTGCTCAGAGGAGGTTTATTGCAGACCATGGGTGCTCCAGCACAGTTTCGCCTCGTGCCTCGCGGAGAAATGGGTGCATTTCAGTTGTTGCTGGCTTACTCCACTGATGCTTTTGGAGCTAAGAGCAACGTCCCAGTGACAGGTTCCGGACCGACCAGGAACAGTGCACAGTTCCTGGCAGTCGGCTTTCCAATGTAGGAAGAGGTGTTATCTGTAGGTTGCCCACCCTGGCGCCCCAGCTCAGGACGCATGGGGCTGTGTGGGGCAACACAGCAGCATACAGGGTTGGGGGTACATGGTGCAGAGAAAAGCGGCTGAGCTCTGGTGCCAGGAGGCTGTGAGACAGGCAGCAGGGCTCAGGGTAAGAAGCAGCTCTGGTTTTGGGACCGGACTCAGGCAGGGGGATGCTGGAGCCTCCAGCTCCACAGTGTGGGGCCATCATGGCCCCTCAGCCCAGGCTGGTGGGGCCAGGTAACTTTCTGTAGGCCCTCAAGGCAAGGTCATTGCCTCTTCCTTGGAAGCAGGCAAGTCAGTATTTCAGCTTTAGTGTCAAAAAACCAAAAGGACATGCATACTCTGGCCAGTCCTACACCTGGGTGGCAGACCAGACCTGCTATGGTCTTAATGGCAGCTGGAAGAGCTGCATGCAGATATTACGCACCCTTGAAAGAAGTCTCAACCTTTGGCTCTTCCCAAAGATGGGATGCATACCTGGTTTGGATTCAGGGTGCAAATGACCTAGCCATGATTAATGTCTTGAGAAGTGAAATAGAAATGGAGGCAGGGAGGATGCTACGGCAATCTTATCATTTGGCTTCACATAATTTGATTTCACTGATGCCCCATCCACTATCTGATTGCTCTTTTCCTATTTAAACACAGCCAAACCGGGAGGCTTTTGCTCACAGGCTTCTAGTACTATTTTATTTGGCAGTTATGGAATAAAAGAATTTTAGTATTGCCTTAGAGTTTCTCCTGACATCTATCACAACCAATCCAGCTCATATGTGGGTGAACTGTGTTTTGATCCAATTATAAAATTCTATTGGAGTCTTGTTACATTCTTATCCCATGTGCATGTTGAAAAATTCAAGAGCAACGGAAAATTCTACAAAATGTTTCTCATTTTCTGTAGGCTTGGAGACACAAAACTGCATCACACAGTCATTTGTGGAGGCTAATAGCAAACTAGAAAAACAACATATTCTTCAGGAAAAAAACCCACCCTGTTAATCAGCAGCAAGATTTAGAGGGGGAATAGTACAATCTTGTATTGTAGATATTATTGTAGATAGTCTTTGGGGACACAGCCTGACTTTTGTTAATTGTAGCAGCAAGAACTTTGTTGGTGTTCATCACAGCACTTATGATGACAAAGGATCTGACAATTTGAAGACATTTCTGAGGATGCATAAAAATGACAAATTTGAAGAGTACCCAGACACAAAATGACCAAGGCAACACAGCTAATATCCCAATGGATTATAATGACTATAATACTTAAAAACTGAGATATTTTACACGCTCTTAGTATCGCTATAGCAAAAATGCATTATTAAATCAACAACCCATGCGCTATTTGATTACCATGATGCAGAAGTTGATCTAGGATATTTCTGGCTCAACACTTCCACTGTCTTCGGGCTATGAAACATAATAAAGGGAATTAGGTGTCTCCCTTGCTTGTCTGCTATAGAAAGCCATGCAGAGGCGTAGCTTTATAAGCAGAGTGCTGCTCCCGGGAGAGGAAATACAGTTGCTCCAAAGCTTTGTGGCTTCATCCTGGCGGAGTGTCCCACACACCCACAATCAGAATCCTCATCCTAAAGCTGTGTGATGAGGGAGATGCCAGGACCGAGCCAGCAGCCTTGGGCAAGCGCAGGTGGTCCTGCAGCCAAACCACAGCCATGGTGCCAGGGCCAAGCCTGGAGCTCAGACTTCAGCTGGGAGCAGTTCAGCCACGTGGAAAACCTAACAGCTCTTTCAGTTTCCCAAACACTGTTTATAATTCATGCCTTTCAGGCAGTGATCTAACCTGCTGCAAAAAATGTCACAGCAGCTGCCCCTGAGAGCAGCTGCTCTGTGGGCACTGTTGGGGTGGACCTTTCTGTTTTGCCCGGCCGAGGTGAGCCCTCCATGCGAGCGTGCGGCTGCTGTGCTCCAAGGCAGCAGCAAGCTGGTGCCAGGGTTGGCCATGGCACTGCCGGGCCAGCTCAGCCTTCCCACACCAGGGCAGTCAAAGATGCAAGGAGAAGCTGGAAGTGGAGCACCCAGCAATGGCCACCAAGGCTGAGCTACCCAGCTGCTTGCGAGGGTGAGAAGAGAGCGTGTGTGTCTGCAAAAGATGCTAGATCATTCCCAAGGCTGCCTGCTCTTGGTTACATCAGTTTTGCTGGCCCGTGATTCCACTAGCTTAACAGTTAGTCCCGTTTTCCTTATTTCCGAGGGTACAGATAGGTTATTGGTCTCCAGCTCTGGAATGCCGTCTGTGTTTCTGCGCCCCGTGGGAGGCTGACAAACGTGGCACCTCTCCCCATGGCTTCTCCCGGTCACTCTGAGCCCTGTCATTAAGCTCTGCCACAGAAATCTGTTTAGTCACAGAAGCAGATTGCTTCCATGAAGCGCAGAAATGTAATTTGCCAGTACTTACACTACAATATTAAATACTAGCATGTAGCTCTTTCACCTTTTTAGTTCTTAATAGCAAAAAATACTTGGTGTGAAATCCTGCCTCTACAAGGGCTGATGATAAAATCCGCATCAGCAACAGCTTCTGCCCTTCCTATGCTGAGTGGTTTTATTGGGTTTGCATTTAAAGCTGTTCCAACACATCAGTGCTTTCATTGCCAGTCCAGAGCACTGGTACACTCGCAAAGCCAGTAGAGAGCTCATCTCCATGCTTCCCTCGCCCTGGACTCATCCCGTGCGGAGGGTTTAGTGACAGCCCTTGCTGGGGTTTGTTCTCCCATGGAAACGCATGGCCGTTTTGGCTCTGAGGCAGAACACACTCCGAGTGCAGCCGTAAGCCACCACGCCTCACCCCAGGCTCCATCCCACTGTAGTTAATCATTAAATAATTCCCCTGGTGATGTTATCCAGTGCTGATAAATTACAGATTTCATTGTTTTGCCTGGAGCAGCTTTAAATTGTGTTAATTTCATCGAAGATTGACACTGGCTTTTATTTCCTTTTGCTACTATTTTGTCCTGTAAAGGAGACGCACACTACATGCAGACTTCAGATTGCTCATATAATTGGTACAATAGATTTTTTTCTCATATTTTGAGAAAATTGTAATGAGAGCCTTTGAAATACCAAGAACTTTTAGATCAATAAAATACTAATGATAGCGTATTCAAAGAGGAATATTACCACAAATCCAATAGCTTTTAAAACAACCTTATTGTTGACCATGTTTGTTTTACATGTGATCTCAGAATGATTTCTAATTTTATACAGCAGTGAATTTATTCCACCTACAACACACGTTTCTGACACAGGGTTTTCTCAAAAACTGAAGATAAAATACATTATATGTCTTCCTGATGGGCCGAACTATTATCGGTTTGATTCTCTCTTTTGGCAATGAAAAAAATATCCCCAAGTAGTCCTATTCTGCTCATGCTGAAGACAAGGCAGCTTTAAGTTAGTGGGATCTTGATCAGATCTTTTATGGCAAATTCCACCTATTTTAGAACAATGAACAAAACAGTTCGATGTGTATTGGATAAAGCATATGGAAAATTTCAGAGATGTAATTTACAACTACAAAACTGATATTAAATATTTTCTGTACCAGCAACAATGTGATGCAGTACAATAGCCTGTTGTGGTAAATAAGAGGAGGTTTTAATCGTGCACTATTGTAGCTCCCCGAGCAGAATGCTGAGTTCAACGAGGAAATATTGAATAAAACCTCAAATCCCATCTGAGTCTCCGTATCACAGTTGGTATTTTTAATAGAGGCCTCTCAATAATTTCACTAGGGTACTTGGGTTTTTTGGTGTTTTTCTCTCTTTAGGCATGTGGTATAATGCAGTCCAAAGCCTCACTTTGCTGTAAATATGCACAGAAATCAAATGAAACAGTAAATCAGGTGTCAGGTGCCCTGAGGCACTAATAGGTGTTGATGGTCCTCATGAGCTTTACCTGGGGCCTCCCACCCCACCCATGGGCCAGGAGCATTATTTAAGCTGAGCCCTGGGCCACCACTCTCTTTCTGAGCACTGCTGTGGGTGTGCTGGTATCTGGCTCCCTTTCCATGGACCCTGCTCATCTGGACTCTGGCCTGTGTACAGACCTCCTGGCTTGGTGGCAGGACTGTCTGGTCACTATGGATCTCTGGAATGTGTCTGGCACTGGCCTGTGGATTGGCCACCAAGCTGAGCCTTGACCTATGTCGTCACCGTGAACTTGCCTGATGTTGGGGGCTTGTGGCTGAAACTGCCCTGCTCTCCTTGTCAGCTACTGTTGGACTGGTCCTAATACTGCCCTCAGCTCCTGCCTCCCTCTCCTGCTGGACGAAGACATGGATTAGTCAAGGTAAATAAATCTGTTAATAAGAGTTTACTTAACCCAGAGGAACCTGCCCTGCCCCATGTCTCTAGCCCCTATTTTATATTAGAAGGCTGAACTTACTGAGGAGAATAACAAAGCTGCTGGATTTAATATCTCAGGGCAATTGCTGTGTCTGTCAGTTCATGTGAACATGAGCTAGTTTTTCATATCTATGTTTCAAGACTTTTCGCCCCAGAAACATGGGGAGATGAGCTGCAGTTCCTTTAGCAAAGCAGCTGGCTGAAGCTTGAGCCAATGCAGAGCTGCTGCTGAGCTTGTGCTCTCCATTGGTCTCCTGTGTGGTCAAGGTGTTTCTGTGGTAATTAGTGCTGATCTGCTTCCTCACCTCATTGACCTTGTGTCTACCTACTCTGTGTGCAAACACAAGTTATTGTTCAGGAATTTCATAAATCAAAGCATAAGCCTTCTGGTGTCCATGCCTCCTGTGCATGTCATGGTAATAGAGATGATGTGGTGGTGGTGAAGTGATGGTTGAAAGCTGGGAAGAAGCTGGGTGGTTTGTCTCAGTTTGATTTCTTCATGGCAGTGTGTTAGGCAATGTGTTGGTCCAAATTCCATGGAGTGTTTCAGGAGACTACAGTGATTTGTAGCAGAATGGACCAGGCTAAAATTCCCCCAAATACCTCTCCTCAGTAAATATCCAGCTCTTGAGAAACCTGTGACACTATTTCAGACATTAGGCAGAAAGAGTCAAATGTGTCTGTTATTTAAAGAAATGGAAGATAAAAACATTTTGTGTTGAGTTTCACCACCACTAGGAAGAAGTAAAATAGTGTTCCCTAACTGTTTCTCCTAGACTCTAAAATATCTCCTTTTGTCCAACTCCATGTTGAGCTTGATCTAGCCTCCAGAGGAAGACTATTGGTTTCAAGGATTACGCTCAGACAGATTTTTCCAAATTTCCTCCAAAAAGTTTTGGTTTCTCAGGAACTGTGAAAAAAATCTCTAACTTTTTTCAGATTCTGATAGGGTGAATTTGAGAGGGAGGCAGGTGTTTGCCCATCTGGGACAGGTGCAGCTTCCTCCTTCAGGGTATCTACAAGTGAATTTGGATGTGTCTGTTTAAATGTAGTGTTAGTGTGAAGGGAACAGAAAAATATGGGCTGGGTCCCACAAAGTTGTAGCTTGGACCACGTGCCAAATCAGATCACATGTAATGTGGGATTAACTGGTGTAATCTCGAAATGTTTTTTGTTTCCAACAGTTCTACATATATTAGCCTAGCAGATTTTAAAAAACCTGTGGTCCCTCCAAGCACTTGGGATAACATATTCTCATTTTAAAAGTACTGTTGAATATATTGAGTAGGGGAAGAAAAGGCATGAAAAGAAGACTTTGGAAGCACGGCAAAAAGTCACAATGTTCGTTTCATGATACATCTGGGATCTTACCACCTGGGTAGGCTTGAGAAGCAGACCTTCCAAATAAAAATAGCAGGATAATAAAACAATAATAGTAAAAAGCAGTGGTGAGGTACTTGAAAAATCTACACTTTACAGAAGTGTAATCATGATTTAAAAATACAAAAACACTGTGACTCAAAAGAGGGAGAGCGTGGGTGTTTGCTGAGGATGAATCAAAAGAGAAGAAATTTCAACTCCAGAAAGCAAATGCAAAAGATGAAGCTCTAAGTAGAGCCTGCAAAAAGGCAGACCAAATTTATGCATTTGTTCTGCATCCAGAGTTCACCTCCATGCTATGCAGAAGTCATTGATTAACTGACATTAGCTTGAAATGGGGCAATTAGACAGAGTAAAATGTCTACAGCATAAATTATACAAGAAAAGTGTCTGAAGAGAGCCTCCCCTTTGTCTTTAAGACTTGCCAGCTGTTCCTTTCCTGCCTCGTGATTTTTACCTTTCCAGATAACCATATTCCTGTTCCCTAAATCAAGCTGACAGAACAGAGTTAACTGTACATCACAGGGTACAGCTGTATGTCCAGATACATTTTTAATAGATCAGCCAGTCCAGTGGCAAAATAGCAGTGAATCATGTTAGCAGATGAGGAGGCTGGAGGGCAGATGATGCTGTGGAAGCACCTGCAGCAGACATTGCTGCACACTTCCTTGGCCCTGATTTCTTGGAAGAGTTTGTCATGTGTTTTGATTGAAGCATGTGCTTTGGTCCCCTTTGTAGTTAGTGGAATCAGGTGCTCAGGCTTATACAGTATTGAAATATAATTACAGGAGTCAGAAATCCTGCTGTTTGCCAGTGTAAATAAGAAAGGTAAATCACCAAGTCCTTAAAAATAGAAAGCCTGGGCAGTTTTGTGACTATGCTGGCTCACTGCTCTTTTCTTGTTATGGTGCAAGACTTGTTTCATGCTCTTTCACAGCAGGAATAAGGAAAACTGGGGTTTTTTATAGAAACAAATTGCTTTAAGACTCCTCTTGTGGCTGTGGGTAGCATAGTGTAATCGGAAACACCTTAGTAGTGAATTGAGCTTGTTTGTAAAGCAAACCTGCTCTTTGCTGTGGTCTTGAGGTTGTGTGGGTCTCCATGCTGGTAGCATGCTTTTGCTGCCTAATCAGCTGTGGGGTGTTTATGGAGCCACCTTAAGTGAAACTATTCTACAAAGCACAGAGGTGTTGGAGGTGCATGCAAACTGCCATTTTGAGATGCAGCTTTTGCAGCCCATAGTCATTTAACAAACTCAGACTTGAGTATGGATGGCCGCTGCTGTGGTGGCGTGAAAAGACCACGTATAAAACCTGGAGCTGTGCTTGTATTTTTTTTATACTGGCACTGAGCAGGCTTCAGGTGTGGGATGTTTGCTCCAGCCTATCTTGTGGGGGTGGGTGATTTGTTCTCTGGGTTGTATCTTGCTCCCTGTAAGGCATCTCTGGGCTCTTCAGCAGTGGGGAAGGCAGCCTGCCCTGGTACATGGGGTCTCAGAAGTGGACACCCTTAGCAGTGCAGTGTGCACTGAGAACATCTCATGACCTGAACAGGTCTGCCTTTTGTCCAGAATAAGGAAAGCAAATCTTAGCATCTGCCTGTTGTAACAATGGAAGGAAAGAGCCAATGACTGTGCTACACAATGATGTGCACTGGGGTGTTGGAAGTAAACTGGGCATTAGGCATTTTCTGATCTCCCCTTTGCTCATGCTAGCAAGATTAAGGCATGAACTCTTCAACTGTAGAATAATGCAGAGTTCATAGTGTGACCAAATGAGATGAACCGATCTTTTGTAAAGCCCAAGTTACTGTTTACAAAGTGGGGAGGGGAGGAAATTAGTATTTTGAAATAGCTATTGGCCCCTGCAGAGTGCTTCAGTGTGAGCGTTCAGTCTTCTCTCCTTGTGTTGTATGCAAGATTTGGCAGTGAATGGGCTTGAACTGGTGGTAGCTGCTAGATCACCTCTTCAGTTTTGTTTCACATCCAATGTACTGTCCATGTATGGCCATACTGTCAATTCAAGTGGTATTTTCATCCATTGTTTTTCAGTACTTTCTATAAAAAGACAGGCTTGTTATTTTTGTGTAGTTCTAGTATGACACTGGCTGAGAGCCACCCAAATCTGATGGTGTCTCCACTCTTACCTGCAGCAGTCCAGTTTTATTGTCAGGCTGCTCTCAAGTATAGGGTTTCCACAAAGATCAGGGATTTATCACATTTGTCCAAGTTCGATATGCAACACTGCTAAGCCCAGCCAAGCAAAAGGAAAACAGGTGAACAGTTAGCTAAATGGCGTTTACATTATTTTTATGCTGGGCTTTATCTGACTTGTCAGACACCCACTTTATATTTTACAGATGCATTTCCCAGCCTTCAAAAATGCAGATTTATGATTCAGAAAATATTTTACCTAAGCTGGGAGCATTTAACATTTCATAATTGAGTTGGAGGGTTGTACATATCTTGCCCAGTCCAATCTGAAGGAAAAGTGAAATGTTTCAATTTTTCACTTATAGACCGTGAAAATGTGAAGGCTGACTCTAACAATAATATATAAAGTACAAGAGAAATGTAAAGCAATCCAGTCTAATATATGTGCTTGTTTGGTAATTTCTTGGTGGTAAGGAGTGTTTATACAGCACTGAAGTTAAAATACTGAAATATCACACAGACAACATGATGATTTTTGTACAGTGAACTCTTTTATAACTCATTTGAAATGAACCTGTCAGTCACCATTAATGGTCTGTGAAACCCTATCCCAAGCTGGTGCCAAGTCTTTCCCACAGAACACTTACATCGTGATAAGCTCTGCTGTGTTCACAGTAAATCAGGGAGTTTCACAATGGAGTTACACAACAAGCTTGGCTGTATTGCACAGTAAATCGTAGTGTTGAACAATTACACAATAAGCCTCCTTAGTTTTTTCTTTATGGGAGCATCTCTCAGTAATGGATAAAAGTCAATATGAATATTTTTCTCCCCCCTCTAGCCCTTACCTCAAATACAATTTATGGGTACTTCTTAAGGTTGGGGGAGAAGATCACTGTGTTAGCCTTCTCTGCCTGCACATGTGACAGATACAGTTAATAAAGCAGTGGGGCACAGTGCACAAGAAGCTTAGAGAAGTCTGAAGGCATCACTGGGGCTGACCCAGTGATGGGAAGGGTATCGTTGGCTTTCAGTGGAGCTGTGACAGTTTACACTAGCTAAGTGTTGGCCTTTTTCTTTGGTCTCCAAGAAGATATGTACTAGAACTTCCTATTTATGCAGTGATTTGTATTTGCTTTGCTCTGTCTTGGTTTTCATTGTCCCATTCAATTTTTATTAGTCAGCATTGCTATAAGCAGCATCTTCCCTTTTAAACTTGGTTTTATTGATTCTTGTGGTTTACAGGACCGTTTCTCTCCCTACCAGTGCCTCCTATGTGATTTAACCTGCTGCCCCTATTTGACAGCTCCCAACTCAATCAATTTATTCTTTACTCCACCCCAAATCTTCAGGTGTTCAGCTGTCTCCCAGACATCTCCACATTGATGTCCCCTTGCCCTCCAATGTCACAGACTGGGACTCAGCTTCTTGCCTTTCCTCCCAGGCTAATGCCCTGTGCCTCTTCCTGCCTGTCTCCAGGGCTCGGACTTATCTTGTGATGCCTTGGTTTCATCTCCTTCTCCCTCCCCCTGTCTCTCCGCTTCCTAGAGACTTGCATAGCCTATTGTCAAGTGCCTCATACATGCAGTTCGCATTCTTCCTTGGCAGAGCCTCTTAAACTCCCACTACTACAGCCTTTGTGTGCCACTTCAAAAATGCACACCTTCTAATCTTCTAATCTTGACAAGATGAAATAATAATAAAAAAGGTTCCTGTTGCCTTTTCAGTTGGGTCCCTTCAGGTGTATAAATTGTTGGAGTCAGATTGTAGGAGATGTGTCTGCCTTTCAAAGAGCAGGGAGTCATCTCTCATTAATGGTGCCTCTCTAAAGCATCGTGTACTGAAAAGGGCTATCACGTACACCAGAGCTGCAGAAGCCAAATCCCCATCTGCAGCACATCAGAAAAGCTCCAGTAACATCAAGGGATGCAACCTGGGTATGGGCTGGCTGAAGGTCTGTCCTTGAGTGGGGACTGTGTAATGTAAGCAAGGAGATAGCTAACGAGGCTGGTTTACATCTCATGGAAACCCACTGCAGACATAGAACAAACATGAGAGAGGATCTCACTGAAAAGAAATGAGAAATCTGGGCACAATGCTTTTTTCAGAACTGTTTGTTTTATTGATGGATGTATTGTTAGGAAAACAAAATATTGTTGCCCATGAGCTTAGAGCTGCTGCTGTCTTCTGAATCATAGAATAGTTTGCATTGGAAGGGACCTTAAGGGTCATCTAATTCCAACCCCCCTGCCATGGGCAGAGACACCTTCTACTAGAGCTGGCTGCTCAAAGCCCCATCCAACCTGACCTTGAACACTTACAGAGATGGGGCCTCCACAACTTCCCTGGGCAACCTCTTCTAGTGTCTTGCCACACTCGTAGTGAAGAATTTCTGTGTAATAGCTAATGTAAATCTACCGTTTTTCAATTTAAAACTGTTACTCCTTGTCCTATCACTACACTCCTTGATAGAGTCACTCCCCATATTTCCTGTAGGCCCCCTTAAGTACTGGAAAGCTGCTATAAGGTCCGTCTGGAGCCTTCTCTTCTCCAGGCTGAACAACCCCAACTCTCTTGGCCTATCTTCACAGGAAAGGTGCTCCAGCACTTTTATCATGTTTGTGGTCCTCCTCTGGACTCACTCCAACAGGTCTGTGTCCTTCTTATATTGGGGGCACCAAAGCTGGATGCAGTACTCTGAGTAGAGTCTCATGAGAGCAGAGTAAAGGGGAAGAATCATCTCCTTTGACCTGCTGGCTATGTAGGTCATCCTAGCATGAGTCACTACCCCCTAAGTGTATGTGAGTTGCTAGTGGTGGTCTGTCCTGTGTAGTGGAAAATTCAGGAAGAAGCTCAAATCCCTGCCAGCTAAGGCTTGTTGCAGTTCCTGAGAAGGTAAAGTTTGCTGTTTCTTTTATCTGTTCTGAGTAATGTTCTTGTGTTCTATAGAAGTTCAGCTGAGGTGGTTGTGAGGTTAGGAAGAGGGAAGGAGAGGTGAGAAATGTGAAATATCTTCTAGTCTGCATGCAAGGCAGGTCACTTACAGTATGCACTGCTGGTTTAAAAACCCTCAAGAGGATGTTGCAGGGCTCTCTAGTAAGATACGTGCAAAATCAACACTTGCTGGCCTTATTTAAAATCTTGTAAAGATGGGATGTCTACACTTTCTGCAGGAGCGGGCTGCGTAGCCTCCAAGAGGTATGTGTAGATAGTATATTACAGCCCTCTTCCTGGTATGGATCTGTTATATGGCCAAAGTACAGATTAAATCTTGTCTTGTAGCAAGTGAGTATACTGACACATGCTGTAGTATGAGCAGCCTCCAAATGCGGCATAGCAGATATGTGTTCCCATTACGCAGGGGAGGTGCCTTTGTGTTGGGACACAGGAAACCTGCCCTTTAGGTTTGTGATTGATGTATGTGTAAAACAAGATGGGGGGAACCCAGAAGGCTCTCAGAAAGCTGAAATGGGATGAGGCTGTCAGAACAGCTATCCAGCCCGTATGTGAATCCTCATGTTGCAAGTGACATGTATGTGTTGAAAGTAGCTTATTAAAGCAGACGTTTAGGAGTTAGACAAATTTACAAAAGGATTTCGTACTTGGGAGATGGGCCTTTGAAGCTGTTGTTCCTGTCTTTTATAAAAATCAGGAGGCATGCTGAAATTGCAAACTGCCTTGTCATCCCTGGAATCAAATCTTCAAATGAAGAGGAAATCTTTTCTTTTTCCTAGAAAAGATGCACTCACCGAGTCTTTTCAGATAACATTTCTATTTGTGACTAACTTTTTCAAGGAAATGAGCAGAAGATAGAACAGCATGCTGCTTCTGATTGTACATTTCTTAATATGCTTTAGAAATATGCACACTGGCAACACTTTTACAAGAAAATGCCTCATCTTTCATTAAAGAATAACTTTAAAAAAAGCCTTGATGTTTGTGTAGCTGTGTATTTCATCAGGCATATTTCGTACTTCTCTAACAACTCCTAAATGGCAAATAGTCCTGAGTAATATCTGGGAAAGTAAATTGCTTTAAATGGCTCATTTAGGTGAATTTAGCAATTCTATTTTGTATATAAACTGAAAAACTTTTCTTAGCTCAGCTTTTCCACTTGCCAGAATACAAATGTTTAGTGGAGTGAGATCAGGTATAGGAACATTCTCCGTAAGACACTTCTACAAAACCAAAAATACTGGCTTCCCAAATTGTATTTTTAATTATTCCAGAGACACTGTACCTAGACACCACTGTGAACAGGCACTAATGGGGAAAGCATCTGATTTCACCAGGTTTCCTATAAGTCTTTGAAGAGGAACTGCACATGCCAAAAAGGAACTGAGTGAACACTGACTCCAAGATAGTACCAGAAGTGAAGTTCTGAATATTTTAGCTAAATGTTTTTCCCAACAGTCCTCTTGTAACTTTGATGCTTCTTACATGCTACTTCTAGCACAGATTTTTTTGATGCAGAACAAAAGCACTAAGTAAACAGAAAAGCCCAAAAAGATTCACATCAGCAGGCTTTCCAGTGAAATCATAATGTATTTTCAAGCAACAATTTCTCTTACTTCCTTCTCTTATTACCCTTCTTTACTCTTCATTTACCCTGATGGTTGAATTAAACCAGTATACAAGTGCTTTTCCACTCTGAATGTCCTTTAATTTGACAGCCTCATGGCCTCAGTGCCCTTCTTTGCCAAATATTGCTTTTTCATAGACACAAGTTAATTCCTGTCGTATTGCGCGACAGGGTTGAGCACAGTGAAAGCCCAGCTTGCAAACTGGCTCATTTCTTTCCAGCCCCTGAGGAATTCTGAATGTGTCAGTAAGAGCAGATAAAACCATCAGCATGTTCCTTCTGTTTTCCTACTTCTGAACATTTTTTTCAACCATATCCTAAAACATGGGATATTCTATTTCATTTTATTTTCCCCACTCCTTGCCCCATCCAATTTCTTTCCATCTTCCCCGTTTCTCGCCTCCCCTATAGGAATGCAATGGCCATATATCTTCACTTAGTCTCCTTGCTGCAATTTGTTTGCATGGCTGGAAGGAAAGTACACTGTCACTCATGAGCCTTTACACCTGCCAAAGATAATGAGCTAAGTTTGACCCTCATTCTGGCTGGTTATTTAGGACTTCACACTCCTAGCAGATTTCTAAAGTCCCAAAGGGGCATCTGAGGTATTACTACAAATATTTCTATTAACAAAAAAATCAATTTAATATGCTTTTCTCTATGTAATGTAGATATGATTTAATATATTTATTCTATTTAATATCAATGCATTTTCTGCATTGAATAAGTCCTAAAACCTTCAATAGTATAAATAAGATAATGGTATTTTTATTGATAGTTGACCCTTCAGAAGTTCGATCTGACCAATGGAGGAAATGCAGCAACAGCAGTTTTTAGCAAAGGTGTTCCTAGCCACCCTGACCTTGGATGTCCTCACCTTTTTGGTGTATGTCCTCATGGTGTCCCTGATGGCTGTGACTTTACCCTGAGTGATGGCAACTGAGGCGGGATCAGAACTGGGTCCTAAAACATTGTTTTGGTGACACAACTCAAAATGATGACAAATGGGGAAAGGAGATGGGTAGTTGCCCTAAAGACATTGGGTGATTAGTGGTGGGTGAACAAGATATTTGTGGTGTGATAAGAAGAGCACTCCTCAGACTAGATACATGTTTCCCAAAGGTCTTGTCTGGCTGGGAAGGGGGTGAGGAGAGGCTGATGTTGCACCCTTGGGACCTTCTCCAGGTCCATCTGGATGAGCAGCAGAGCAGAGGACTGCTGCCAGCAGCACCCTGCAGAGGTGCTGCTGGTGTCTCCAGCCAGCGAGCAGGCTGGTGCTCCATGGGGGTGTTTTCACCGCTGAGGGCAGCATGTTATTTTATAAAGGATTTGCAGATTAAGGCCTAGACAACCCAGAGAGCCTTTCAAAAGATCCAGAAATGCTCTGAGCCAGTGTGTTGTATTTATCTCTTAAGGAACCTTGTCATTAGGCTCAAATTAAAAATGAGCTGTCAGTTTCTATTAATAATTAATGCTGAAATGTTAGCACTTTGAAAGACTGTTTCAAGTGAAACACATTCCATTTAATGCTGAACAGTTTTATATTTACAGTAATTCCACCTTTCATCCCTTAATGTCAACCTCTAAATCTTTAATGCTTTAATCACACTTCTTATTTTGATATCCCAAGTGAGCTGTTCTAACCTGTGTCCGCTCCCTTTCGATAAGGTGCACATTTTATACTGGAAGGTTAGTCAGCAGCACTTGTTAATTATTAAGGAAAACAAAATGCTACTGCTGGAAAATTATGTTTGTTCCCAGCAGTATGTGTTACCTTTAATCTGTACTGACAAGAAGCAAGAGGAATCATAAAATAATCAGAGGAACCAGGAGGGAGGATTGTTTGTGAAGAACATTACCCAGCAGAAATGTAGACAGCCTTGATCTGATTCCATAAATGAACCTAATTACTGGGTAATGTATTGTTCTATGGAAATAACATATCTGTAAACTATGTAGTTAAAAGAAGGCACAGTGAATTTGAAAGCAGATGATTTTTGCTCTTGAGTTGTGCTCCCTATAGCATATTCCTGGACAGCACTGACTGAGAGCTTTTGTGTCTTGTGCGTAGACAACACTAAAATCACCCAACCTGCAGCATGTGTCTATGAGCTAAGTTCTTGATTGTAGCCTTCCCACTGTGAATAGGGGATAATTCTGCACAGGAACAGGCCACCTAAATGTGTTGCAGAGTTTCCTTTTTAAAATTCTTGCTTTGTTTCTGTACGTATGCCAGAGTATAACAAAATAAATACTTGGAATTTTAACTGCCAGGCAACTAATGAATATCCTGGAGACACTAGGAAAATCATGAAAATGGCTTGCAAAGGAAAGACATTTTTGAACTTGTAGTTATAAAACATTACTCCAATTTATTTGGGTTTTCCTTGCTGTTTCAGAATAACTCCTTGAAGTGAGATGTATATATAGTTAATGGTATTTGTGACCAAGCTTACATAACATTAATGGGTTAGAGGGATATTAATGTATAACCTACTGTTTAATTACTGGAATCAGTAGAATGAGACTCAGCCTTGCATCTGGCAGATTCATGTACTCATTTATCCTGTGAATTTGTTATTCGGGGGCATGCTTTTCTGGGATGGATGCTTAAGACCAACCCTGTTACTCCTATCTGTTTCTGCTGGTGCTGCTGTATGGAGAAGGCAGATGGGTGTTTCCCTGTAACAGCTCAGCTTGCTCTCGTCTCTGCAGAGACTGAAGAGGATGTATGGTGCTGGGGAGGGACCTGCTGTGGCCTCTGGACCCCCATAAGTCTGTCCTTGTATGGGACCAGGTCTTAATCGTGTATCTGTCATCGAGAAGATATCCAGCCTGAATTTGAATGCTAACCATTCTTCTTTAATAATGACTGTTATTTCTTCTATTCCCCCTGCATCCTGAAACACATACTCCTTTTCTTCCATCTTGTTCCTAGGCAAGTTTCTCATAGGCACACTTGAAAAGCTCTCCTTTGGCTTTGCATTGATAGCAAAGAGTTCAAATGCACCGCACAACTCGCAGCAAATAGTATGTTACTGCATGAATATCCATTTGAAATCAGGGGACTGTTAGACTGAGACACTGCAAAAAAATTCTCTATCCTGTTTGGCTTGGCCATTCCCACCCAGGCAAAGGGTGCTGTGTTGATCAGGTATTTTGCACCCATCTCACCCAAGTGCTAGTGGAAGCATGATGTGCAAAGTGGTGAAGTATCAAGACTGTATTGTGATCAATTCTAGCAGCGCTTCCACCTCAGATGCACGTATTTCAGTGAGATTAAACTGGAGTAAAAGAAGGTAGGATTTTCTCAGCCTCTGAACTTTCGCTTGTATTATCAGCTCTCAGTAATATCTGCTTCTTTTATCAGGCTCCCATCGACTGGGCTTTTTTCTAATTACATGAAGAGTGGATGAAGTCCTATTAAGTTGTCTGTGACTAGAAAAAGAATTACTGCACTGATACTTTCAATCCTCACTGACTTGTAAAAAAGGCATTCAGAGTTTACTGAACCTCCACCTCACACATCAAAAAAGAAATAGAAAAATTCCTGCTGCTACATTATCATGCAAGCAGCCAATTCTGTCCTTCCATACTGTGGAGACATGCAGAACATGCAGGAAAGTGTTAAAAATATTTATAAGATGCCCAACAGGACAAAACAAATGGACATGTGTAGTATATGTACATTGTTCATTATAAATATGATTAGTGTGTATATATAATAGATGTGTTGTTAAAGCACAGTGGGTTCTTCAAAGTTTACAAGTTTGTTATGAATTGATTTATTCACGAAATGCTTTGTTTCTATGACAACTTTATTGGTTTGCCTGTGGTCTAAATACATATAGGCATGGCAGGAATTCCACAGTACAAAACAAATTACATGCTACCACCTGAATGGCTTGATGCCTTTAGGGAGTGTACAGAAATAGTCCACAATGAGGGCAGAAATCACCGTAGACTGTGCCAGTATGAGAAGGCTTGCTTAATAAAGAAAAATGCTTAAAGGTCCTCCACTGCTTCCAACTCTGCAATAAAGGGGAAAGATGGAAATGAAGAAAGGAATCTGGTAGGAAAACATAAAAGGGACCCAAACCCTGATTGCGGAGATACTAGCGTATTCAAGAAAAAGCCACAGATCAAACACCAGCACTCTCTCCCACAAAAAATGGAGCTTGCAAGAAGCTATTAATATTCATAACAGATCTAGAGCTACAAAAGAAACTGGAGGGCTGTTTAGTGAGAAATTAGTGTGAAAGTATAGGGCATTAGTTGATAAAAGGATAGGGAGGCTTGCTGGGACAACACAAAATGGGATCGGAGAAAAAAGGTCATTAAGTGAATCAAATGACAAAAGGACAATTTCTAAAACACAGGAGCAATAATTGAGAGGGGCTGGGAATATGACAACTGTTATGGGTGTCTGAGACCTGAACAGGAGAATAACACTTTTTAAAGTATGGAAAATGCAAGTTACATAGCAGGGCTTATACAACTGCCCCTTGTGACATATGGTGCTCTCCAAAACAGTATGCTAAACTGTGGTAAAACAATGGTGTTTTGGCTACTCCTGTCCTGTGTGGTATGCAGCTCTTTGGGAAATGGCAAGCAAAAACAGGAGGGTCTGTGAAACAGGCTCCCTGGCTCCATCACCCATGGTCTATCTGCTTTTCAAAGTCATAAGCATCAGAAGCGGCAGAGAGCCCACTTCCATTACAAAAGCAAGTATTCTGGCAATGTTTTTAAATCTAAGCAAAGATCCATAGCATTCTGTATCACTTTTAGAAAATTGGTATGAGAATTTCAAAGGGAGGGAAGGATCCCTGATCATCCTCTGCCTAGCCTGAAAGCTAGCATGCAAATGCCTTAAATTAGAGCAAACCAGGGCATATGCAAGTCCTTACTCAGTAACCACAGACTGCCCCACCAGTCTTCTGCCTCTGTGAAGGGCCTGTGCTGTGATGGAGGTGACAATATTGTCCCATGCTCACTTGGCTCAGACTGGCTTTATGCCTTGCAATTTGGCTGCTGGGATGTTGTTCACTAAAGTGCCGTGGACTTCACCTCTTGTCATGGAATGTGCAGAGCCTGGGGGTGGGATGGGGAGATTTTGCAGCACTATGGGGATGGATTGCCTCCCTTGCACTGTAGTGAAGCTGGACTGCAAAGCTAATGGAGTTCAGGCACTATGATTTGGCCTTAGGTGGTGCCTCAGTCAAATAACTTTTTCTTGTTTATAACTAGGTAAACTTAATCACCTGCTCTGGAAGCTGACCAGGCTGACACTGACAGGAAGTGTGTGAGGGTCCTGAGCCCAGAAAGCATAGGGAGAAGAAAAGAAAGGTAGAGAGGTGTGAAGCCACACACAGCTTTGTGCTGGGCAGGCACGCAGTGTGCATACTTCACTGCCACTCTGTAAGTGCCTAAGCCATTTGACTAATTTGACATGGAAGCACTAATAAAATAAAAAGCTTCTCCAATTAGTGCATACTCTCTATTATTTCTGACTTGTGTTCTGACCCAGTCCCTTCCATACTCCTAATTGCCTGTGCTGCATTAAGTGACATCGCCTTCCACACACTTTTATGAGCTGTGGTCTCTTGCAAGAAGAGAGAATTATCTGTATCAGCCTCCATGATTGATCTGAAATGACTCTGTTACTTCAGCTGGTCAACCTGCTTATTTACAAACCATGGACTATTTACTGAGATGGACTTCAGAGGGAGTGATCACCTCTTTGGACAGTGGGCATTATCCTCAGCTGGGCATCCTTTCCTATTGTGTTAGCTTTAAGGCTTTTCATACTGCCAGAGTAGCAACGGGATATGAAGCCTTCAGTAGTCATTTAAAATATGGCTATAGCTAGAAATCAAGAAAACCTAGAAGTCATCTTTACCCTGTGGGGTTCTTGAGTCTGGGTATAAACCTTAGGAGAGAAAGGAGAGTTGACATCAGTCAAGTAGCTCCTGACTGTAATGGACCTTTGGCATCTGAAAAACTGCTGAGATAGAGCTTGTTCATGCGCTGAAAGAAACTAGTTTTGTTTGAGTTTTTTTCTTTTGCTCTCCATTTCTAGGTATTGAGTCTTCTGCCTGTGGAAAAAGCATTTGCCCTTTCAGGATTCAGTCTGGATATAAAACGTGGTAGAAAATCTCTCTTTTTTTCTTCTCCAGAAAAAAAGATTTTTGTGGTTTTTCTTTTTGCATTATTATGCAATTTCTTATTGGTTTGGCCATTATATGGTTTAAATAATACATTTTCAATTCAGCTTTTCTTTTAAGGAAGCATATAGTCTGGACAGAGGGATAGGGTATCCCTCAAGTCTGACTTAAGCTAAGACAGGGTGCTAAAAGTAGACCTAAATCTCCCTTAGTGGGCTGGTGGAGGCTCCACTCAGCATTTCTGAAATATCGCCTGGCTTTTGAAGCACTATTCCCAAGAAATCCAGCGAGGAAGGGCTGCTGGTGAAAGAAAACTGGGCAAGGATGCTGCTTTGCACTAGATATTTGGCTGCCAGAACAACCCTGGGAGCCACACTACCTGACCAGAAGTCATCTGGTGTGGACATTGGGGAGATGGGCAGCCTGGGAGTGCCTACAGCCCCAAGCTGTTTTAATTCTTTGCATATCTTCTCATTTTCAGGATTTGGAAGATTTCTGGAACACGCATCACAGGGAGTGGTAGATCTTCAGGATCCAAGTAAGGCTATGGTTCACACATGGTGCTATCAAAATAAATTCTGGTTGTACCACATAAGCACAGCTACTGGTATCTAGTGCATATATTTTGTAAAAAGTGGCTTTTGACAGACCTAGTTGGCAGTGGATCTGCAAACAATTTTCATAAGTCCCCTTTCCTTCCTTCATAAATGCTTTTAGGGCCATTTCAAATGTTATCTGAGCTACATAGGAAAATGTCATAGTTTATCCCATAACTAACCACAATATTTAATTATTTAATGATGGCTATAAAATGAATGTAACAAAGGGAAAACTGTTCTGAACTTTCTTGACACTGTATTCAGCAAATACTTGCTCTTTATCTGACACACCATCATTTACTCCCTCAGCCCTCAGAGAACAGCAGGATAGCTGAACTATCAATATATTAGAAGAAAATCATAGACAAGGAAAGTAAATTCTGACATTTTGAAACTAATGGTGTAGTTCATCTGATGCACTGCATGCCTAACAATGAAAAGTCTAGAGGGAAGCTTAATGCGTCTTTCAAAATCTCTGCATTTCAGTCATAGATTGTGATGTCATATTTATGCATATTATGTGTATATATAAGGATATGTCAGATATGATCTGCTATAAGTTTATTCAGACAGTACTTTACACACACACACACATTCAAATGCTTAATAAAAGTGCCTCTCTTCGCAGCCCCTGGGTTTGGGCTTGTGTACGCACATATGTGTGCATACACATCCATACAAAGGGGTTATGAACAGCTACCCTTTTTCATTAAGCAAGTGACATTTTCATGCTGGTGCAGCATCTATCTATCTTCGTTCTGGCAAAGCTGTGTGCCTTTCAGTCAGCATCTGACTAAAGATCAATGAGAGAAAGCTTTTTGAAGGTGCTTTCAGGTCCTGCGGCAAGGGAGATGATCAGAAAGCTGCCATAAGCTTCAGACCCACTTGACAAATGAGAAACTATTTTGGCGCTCTGTAAACTGCTGTCACATCAGTTAGAAACACTAATTAGAACTACTTTGCTATTGAAAGTGTCCAGTGCATTAAATACCACTTCTGCTTATTGCAATTAGCTTGTCCATTGACTTACACTTCATACCACAGGACTATCAAAGATGGAAATGCATCAGGGATTGTTTAATAATTTATGAGGTAAATTAGAACTGAATGGCAAATAGCTTTTGCCTGCTACCCTTTGACCTTTCATTCCTTGCAGAACACGAAGCTCACATGTGAAATGCGCTCATCCTCAGTTTTGTCTAACTGGAGAAGAGTCAACAACCTAAGGTGCACAAGTAGCAAACATCAGATTAGGTCTTCCTTTTTCTCAGAGTGATGTGGAGATGAAGTGATGTGGGTAGCTTCTGAGAACCAATTGGACATCGTGGTATCCCACAGCCTGTAAAGTGAGAGAATTTTATGCTCTGCCCATACTCTTCTCCAGAATGGTTCTTACTATTGATAAAGTAGCAAGACTTTGTTAAATAATCTATACAATGTGGAGTTCAGAAGAGGTGGTGATGATTTTTAATGTTACTTGCTGCAAACTTGTAGATGACAAAATCTAGTAAAAAAATTTTTTCGTAAAGACTGAGGCAACTTCATAATTTTGTTTTAAAGCTTAATTGTCAGTCTGTAGTGTTTCAACATGCCACAGGAATAAGAAAAAGGAAGCAAAAAATTTCTCATGCCGTAAAACAGAAGTGGCCCAGCCCTTAAGGATGCTATGACTTTACATTGTACACAGATGTTTTTAGCTGAGAGGGAAGAAGAAAAGATCACTCTAAATAGCTGGCTTGCAATCTAACACACAATATAAAGTCACAAGGCTGCATTCCTCACCCTGCTTTTGTTACCTTGGTCTAGGCACTTATTCTTTCTGCTTGGATTCCCACTGATGATGTTAGTCCTTAGCTCAGTTGCCAGGGTGTTAAGGAAGATCAATATTTGTAATTTGTTGTTTTAAATATAAGATAGCAATCTTACCACCACTCATGCTTCTCAAGAGCTGGAACGATTTTCTCCTTAAGTGATTTTTTTTTGTTCTTAAAAATATTTTTTTGTTGTTCTTTGAGACCAGCTTGAAGAGTCCCTGTGTTCTATTCCTCAAACATTAGTAAGGTTTAACTGTAATGCACTTTTTTTTCCTAAAACTCTTCATTTAAAGAAGCAGACAGAAAACATAAAGCAGCATTGGGGAAGTTTCATCCAAAAGCTAACAATCACCTTCAGTAATTGGATTCCAAATACATGAAACTCTCGTTTCCAAATTCCTTCATATGCCCATTCAGTGATCACTGCAGAATGTTCCTTGTCTGCCTGAAGTCCTACATCTCACCAGAAATATTTGTGGAAAAAAAGTAATTACTATTTAATTTTCAAAAAATTTAAGTGATAGCAAGATAAAATGCTACTAACAAAGGCATAAATATACATACACTCACCTGAATGCAAGTATAAATTACAATATGAAATGGCTTTCTGCTTTGACTATACTTACAAGTTTGGGTTTGTTTTTTAGCAAAGAAAGGTCTCTGGAAGAGCAGAATGGAATTGCAAGGTCTCAAACAATACAATGAACCTCCTCAGTCTACTATCACCAGAGGCCAAACCAGTGTCCTCATTTGTGCCCTTTGGTTTTGATGCCTGTAACCAGGAGAAGGGAGAGAATTGGTTTGGTTTTTTTTCATAGAATCATAAAATCACCTAGCTTGGAAGATACCTTTAAGATCACCAAAGTCCAGCTGTGAACCTAACACTGCCAAAGCCACCACTAAACCATGTCCCTCAGCACCATATCTACCCATCTTTTAAATACCTCCAGGGATGGCAGTTCCACTGCTTCTCTGGGCTGCCTGTTCCAATGCTTAATGACACTTTCAATGAAGAAATTTTTCCTAATATCCAATCTAAACCTCCCCTGGTGCAACTTGAGGCTGTTTCCTCTTGTCCTGTCGCTTGTCACTTGGGAGAAGAGATTGATCCCCACCTCACTACAACCTCCTTTCAGGTAGTGGTAGAGAGTGATAAGGTCCCCCCCTCAGCCTCCTTTTCTCCAGGCTAAACAACCCAAGTTCCCTCAGCTGCTCCTCNCCCCCAGGTCCTTTTCTGCCAGGCAGCTTTCCAGCCACTCTTCCCCAAGCCTATAGTGCAGCATGGGGTTGTTGCGACCCAAGTGCAGGACCCAGCACTTGGCCTTGCTGAACCTCATACCGTTGGCCTTGGCCCATCAATCCAGCCTGTCCAGATCCCTCTGGAGAGCCTTCCTACCCTCAAGCAGGTTGACACTCCTGCCTAACTTCGTGTCATTTGCAAACTTACTGAGGGTGCAGCTGATCCCCTTGTCCAGATCATTGATAAAGACATTAAACAGAACTGGCCCCAATACTGAGCCCTGAGGAACACCACTTGTGACCAGCCACCATCTGGATTTAACTCCATTCATGATCAGTCTTTGGGCCTGGCCTTCTAGCCAGTTTTTGACCAATTAGATACATTTTAGTTAGAAACATTTGAAAACCAGAGATGATGCAATAGAAAATATCTCAGCATAATGTACAGAGCTGTTTGAGGCCTGGTGTGGTTTGGAGCAGATCAGCTCTTTTGTCCCCGGGGCAAGCTGCACGGGCTTCTTTGAGTGGCTCTGCTCTTCTAGCTGCCATAGCAGGAACATGACAGAGACTTTCATTTTCCCAGAAAGTCATTGCAGTGTTGAGAATTTCTGGCCATTACGGAGGTATAGACCCTTACAGGAGTTATGGAAAACTTTTGAGGTTCACTTGTGGCTTCACCACTGCTGGTAGCAAAGTTGCTATAGATGCTGGTGGAACCAAGGGCCAATGCCTGGACACAGGGAGAGGAGGCTGCACGTACATCCCAGCCTAGGGCTTTGCTTTCCTTCATTTCTAATTGTCTGCTTCCTCCTTTTAAGACTGGTAACCAGAGGGAAAAAAGAGGATTATTTTTAAGCATGATGAAATTTAACTTGTAATTGCTGTTTCCACAGCAGCCAATTGGAGATGTAAGAGCAGAGCTTTACCAAGCAGCTCCTAATCTCTAGGATTTACAGATGCTGAAAATGAGCAGCAAATCAGGACTGCGGTGACCTGGCTGCGGTGCAAGTGCAACACGCTCACAGATATCCACACTAAAGACACAACATCCCTAGCAAATTTTGCATCGCCTGCACAACTTTGAAAATCCTTCTGGTTTGATGTTTGTGTCAGGTTTCACCTAGTATTAGTCAGACCCTGCGTTGTATTTAGTGTCAGTTTTGGTATCTGTCTGCTTGAGACAGGGTGTCACAATATATTCCATTGCTGGCAAATTTCGACAGGGAAGCAGTAACTTGTGCATTGACTGTTTCCCATGAGGTTTCATGTTCCTGTAAAATCAGCCATTTAGGAAAAAAAAATAAAATTGCAGTATCAGTTTAACTTGGTATTTCACATCAAACTGCTAAGACAATCCCTGTAAAAACTAGCACTTCTTTAGATGTCCGGTACAGTATGACGTGCAGTACAATTCTGCTCTTTTCTCTGACAATATTTTAACAGCCAGTACTGACTTAGTTTTTTCTTCATTTAAAGACCCTCTGTGGTGGCTGGCCAAAATTATTCAGTTCTAAGAAGGAATCTGGTTCTCCTCTACCACACAAAGGAAGTGGAAAGTGTACTGTCATGCATGTGGTACCTAATGAAAGCCTGCCCTCACAAGAAGCGTGTTGTACAAAAGAGTTCGCTCCTGGTTCAGCCTTTTGTTCCTCAGAAGCAGCAAATGCTCCCATCCCCAAACACAGGGGTGCATGGAGCCGCTCTCTCCCCCAAGCTTGTTCTACTGCCTGGTGTTTGTTGGCGATGCAGGTGCATCAGACTGGCTGCTGAAGGCCAACTCTTTAACATTTTTGTAAAGACTACTGATTCAGACTCACTCCAGTATGAGTTTAGGATTTTCTATACTAGAGCATCAGTAGTGTTATTCAAATTCGCATGTGTTTTCCAAACTGATCCTAAAGCAAATCCTTAAACGTAGGTACAATATGCTAGAAAAAGGGTTTTATTATTGTCATTCTTCTGTTCACTGACTGTTTTTCTGTCTTTGTGTGATCCACAAATATGTAAATGAAGTACTGGCAATATCATCTTTGTGCAATCCCAAATAAAACGTGAAAGAAGTTAAAGTAGCATTATCTATTTTGTGATACCAGAGTAATTATTTTTTTTTACTGCTTTAGTAATTTTTGGTCCTTTTTTTTTCTTGGTGAAAGACTTCTAGCCCACTAGGTAAAGTTTGGCCTTTTTTGTAGAAAAATGGTTTGATGCTGAGTAGGTGTAACTATACAGTAAGGTAAATTATTTTTTTTTACTCTGCTAGAAAATGTTGAAGTTACTATATGAATCTTGTTTCATTTAACCAATGTGTGTATAGAAACTCCCAAAAGAAAAATGTGTGGCTCCAACAGCCCAGTTGAATGCAGTTGGCTTGGGAGGCAGAGGCTGTTCCTAAGTTAGGAGTGGACCAGATTTAAGTCATTTTGTGCTTTGAATTAGTTGGACACAAATTCTTTGTATCAGCTTTCCTTGCCCGAGAAAAGCACTTGTGAACTCTGGCTGGACTTAGTCCCTTAAAATATCTGTAGATGGAAAAATTCCGGTAAATATTTTTAAATGGTATTTGAAAATAAATGTAGGGTATATAAAAATACTCAGTAAGCAGCTGAGCAGGAGAAAACTATAAGAAAAATTGCTATTGTGTAAAGATATATAGTTGCAACAATAGCCCGATATCCAATAGTTTACTACTACTAAGTTCTGAAAAACAGATGACTGCAAAGTGTTTGCTAAACCATTCTTTTTCAGCTGACGTGGTTGGATTATGTGAACTGACTCACCATTTAAATGGGGCTACTGAGATTGGTGTGTTATTGATTCAGACAATCCTTGACCTCAGGGATAACACTGGCTGTAACAGAGGAAACTGACTTTTAGGCTAGAATTCTCCATCTCTCTCTGCATCTCTGTTATTTGACAGTACTGAAACCAAAGAGATTAGGGAAGCAAAGCATAAGTTAATACCACCAAAGTCAAGCAGCTTTCCCTGGGCTGCTGCTTCCAATGAAATAGCGCTGGTGCTCTCCAGAAGAAAAATCCAAAGATACTGACAGTTTGTGTAGTCTTTTGGATTCAAATTTTCATCCAAGCTGCTCTGTGTGAGTGTGTATACACTTATGTGTATATAAACACATACATATCTCAAAGACATCTTTTATTTCATTGGGATTTTTTTGTGTTAGAGTTGCGCTGGGGTGAAGCTCCCAATGCAAGATGCTGTGAAGTCTCCCATTCACATTTTTCTTCAGGGTAGACACGGGATTCCCATGAAATAACGTCTGTTTTCTGTCTGTACGATACATTGAAAGTGCAGCAGCACAGCACCTGGGTTAGCCTAACCCCTGCAAGCACCCCTGCAGCTGAGGAAGGAGCAACTGGGTAGCACAGGCACCAGTGCTGCACACTGTACGGGCCTCGGGTAGGTACTTTGACTGGTCCTCGCTGGTGACTGGGACACCTTCGTCCTGTGCTCTGAGATAGCCCAACTACTGCAAACGTGGGCTTGCCTGCCCACCCGCCGTCATATCTTCATTTTCCTAGGGAGCCCTACTGAGCAGGAAGCCGGCAGTCAGACTCGTCCATGCAAGGATTGCGCTCAAGCCTAAAATAGGAGTTTAGTTCCCTTGGGCTCCCTGTAGAGTGAGTCGAGAGCTGCAAGCTCTTCTGCAAGGCAATTTAGAGCAGGTACCTATGGAAGGAGCCTTCTCACTCTGCTCGCCACGTGCTAGGGAGACCAAGACTCCCCAAAATGGCACTTACATTAAGTGACTGACGGCACGTGCTAGGGAGACCAAGACTCCCCAAAATGGCACTTACATTAAGTGACTGACGGCACTGTGAGTATCTGCTTCATCCCATCCACAGAGGAATAAGCACTATTGGCTTTTAATGTCACCAGTGTCCTCTGTAGAAAGTACAGCTGTGTTGTTGCCAGAGACAGGCATGTGGAGAACCAGTATGTCTGTCCAAAGTGTCGGGGAGGGATGGCAGCAGCCTGGACTGGCTCCACAGGACACTGGTGAGCAGGACGTCTTCTGGACCCTGCACATGGAGCAGAAGTAAGTGAAAGAGGGGGGGCGGCGATTGTGTGAGTTTTCTGTTTTCTTTGTATGTTTGTTGTTTTCTTTTTTCCTCTCCTTGTGCAGAACACCAATGTTCTGTTTGTTACTGAGCAGGGAGTTATGACCAGAATGCACTGGAGAAAGCGGAGGATGACTGGGATATATGGGATTGTTGAGATTTGGATATATCAGGTTTCTCTAGTTATCTCAGGAAGGACTTTGTCCAGAATTTGTCAGACAAAGAAAAGCACTTTTTTTTTCCAAGTAAGCTATCAGTGCGCACTTGCCAGGCTGCCTTCAGGACCTTTTCTTTGCAAAGAAACCCCAAAATGACAAATGGCAAACGCAGCAGACTGTTGATCACAGTTTTAAATTAACTTAAAACTTGCACTTTTTTTTTTTTTAAGGCTATCATCCCTAGGCCTGTCTGTAGTCCAGGCACTGTGTATACTTTCCCAACCTGTCGTTCATCAAATTTCTAACAGCTATCAATCTCCAGACATTAAGCAGGTAGCCTGGCACTTGCCCAACAGGTACTGCATGATACTGCAGCTGTTGAACAAGTACTTTATCAAAAATTATTTTCTGGCTTTTTATCAGCTATTTCAAATCCCAGGTTGCAAATCATTTGCTTCCTTTTTAGTTATATGGAAGCAAAACGAGATGCACCTGAATGCTTTTAAAAACAATTACTTCTAATGCTATTTGCCAATGCAAGCATCCATCCATCCTCAGTCCTTCCACTATAAGACTATAACACTTACTCCTTTCTTACTCTTTCATGTGCAAACACTATATCTATGTTATAATCACTGAGCATGTCAGATAAAAGCAAAATCCGATGTATTATCAATCAAAATGTTGTTCTGAATAAAAACATGGATTGCCACAGGATTTTTCCTAGGATTGTACTATATTCAATATGATTAAGAGCCTCAGAACTTGTGTCTGAAACTTATTCTTCTGATCAGAGTGAACATCCCATTTTTCTATGCCCATTTCCTAAGCAGGTTGAAGAATTGATCTCCTTATATGTATAGTTTTTCCTAGTCAAAAAAAATTTGCTAAAATCTTTTGGGAAAAGGGCAATTGGCAGTGTCTTACAGATGATCTTCCTGTAGTCTCTCCAGTGCTATTGAAACAAGATGCAGAGGGAGGTGGTCTTTGGGAGCCTGAGATCTCCCCTTGTGAATGGTATTGTGAAATGAAATCCCTTTGCGGTGGGAGTACCGGCATGTAGTGGGCTGATGTGGGCTCTCCTTGCAGAGCAGCAGCTGCCATGTTCTCGCTACGTGACTTGGTAGGTTCCACAGGGGGCAGGAATCGAACATGGAGCCCTCTGGGATCTAAGTATGCTGGCTTTGGAGACATTTCCCTTGCAGTTTCAAACAGCTCTAAGCCATTTGTTGACCTTTTGAGGGTTTCCTAAAGTGGAGTGCCATAAAGCGTTGGTGTTAGATGCTGATAGTATTGAACGGGTTACATACAATGCTATGCATGCAGAAACGTTACTTTTGTGCCAGGACTCAGAACTGTGTCACTGAACTGCTGGTACCAAATGTCGTACAACAGGCCTGCCCATGCCAAAAAAAATGCAGTGGCTGTGTCCTGCTGAGATCTGTAACTCAAGTCAAGGTACCGTCGGACAGCACAGCTTAAGTGCGGTTTTTCTAGCAGTATAAGAAATCCAGTAAAGTCTTCACGATTGTTCCTAGATGGATCAACATAGCATAAAATAGTAGTGCACAGATCATGAGAGTCATATTGAAGCTGAATCCATGCTGACAGAGAAATGCTCTCACTTCAGCAAGTTCTTGAAGCACCTCATTTCCTATGAGCTAGATTATTTTTTTCATAAATTGTGGACAACAAATAAGATGAGTTTAGCCCTTGCCTTTGTGACTGAATGTGGCAAGCTGATCTGTGAGTAATGGAGCAAACAGAGCAATCTGTTCCAGAGCCTCCGCGAAATTTTCCATTGTTTGGGGAACGAATCAGTCCATTCTCTGCATGAAAGGGAAAGTCACGCTTAGGAACTTGATTTGTTGCAATGATCTTTTTTAATGCATTGCACTACTAGTGACATTCTCGCTGATATTGGGGTCCTTTGTGTGCTTTGTATCAGTTTTATTTTCTGGCCAGGAAATTGAAACACCTATATATGTAAGGAAGTCAATCTTTGATTCTTTCTAGCTCAGAAGTGTGCCTGCTGACATGCTTCAGATCACAGACCGCATTCACAGTGGCACAGAACCAAGGTATTAAAAGTTTGCTAATGTTTTTACCCCATCTTCCTATGTCAGTGTTCAGCTTCATCTTAAAATTAATTCTACTTAGTTATACAGGACATGAAGAGTTTTTTGGGAGCTCAGAGTAGTTTTTGAAAGGACATGGCTTTCACCAAGCTGATGTGGTTGCTAGATTGGAGCTAGTTAGATACTTCCTCTAAACTAAGAGGAAAAATCTAACTTGTTGAGTTCAGGTGATTTGATTAGTACTAACCTGAATGCCCACTCCTCCCCAGGAAGAAAGATCTGGTTTTGCAGGGTATTCCTGCCTGGGCCATGTAATTCTAAAGTAAAACAGTAGGCATCTGTATCAAGAATCTTTTCGCCAGGTGAGAGACGCTGGAGACAGAATTGAAAAAATAAAGGGAAGGAAGGAGGAAAAGGGAGTGAAGAGCAAATGAAGTTTACCAAAAAAGGCACTTCTGTCTACAAGGATGGGGAAATGGAGAATGCTGGAATTTCCCTTCTAATGAGGATGAAGAGCAGGTTTTCCTTTTCCTTGTTAAAGGGAATATATCAC
Organism: Chionis minor; assembly: GCA_013398295.1. Taxonomy (NCBI): domain Eukaryota; kingdom Metazoa; phylum Chordata; class Aves; order Charadriiformes; family Chionidae; genus Chionis; species Chionis minor. The sequence continues at coordinate 1,306,454 of VZSF01006093.1, read as the reverse complement.
ATTCATAAAGGGTCATCACCATTGTCAGGTGATACTGTAGCTGCTGGATAGCCAGTGAGCAGGAGCTCATTCCCCCAAATACCTCAGGACCTTGAAAAGGGCACGTGGAGAGGGGCTGTAGCTGTCTGTCTCTGCAGAGGTGTGCCAGGGAGACAGCCAGCAGTGGACTGGGATGGTAAGGAAAAGGTGGTAGATATGCCACCCTTCTTCATTGTCTAGCAACATGGATCGCTATAAGATCAGAGATGAAAGCTTTGCTGGGTTCAAGGGTAGGCAATGAGACTGCATTTTTGTCCTCTTGTATGGGACTACTGACAGGCTAGTTTTTTCTCAGCCCAGAGGAAACCTAATCAAACTGTTTCTCTTCCCATGGCAGCACACTCAAAGGCTATGAAGACATGGCAGACACAACAGCAATTTTCATACCACTATCCTAACCTCCCTCTAGACTCAGCAGATCTGCAGTCACTAGTGCTTGGCACAAAGTTTTTGTGGCCTCCTCGAGGAACTCACCGTTCTGGGAGTTTTCTGGCACAGTCAGACTAGCTGGGGTGCAGGCGAGTCCCAGAGGTCAGAGTTTCACACAGCATCTGCCCTGTGGCTTGGAGAGAAAACAGCAGCGTAAAGAAAATTGAAAACATGTTTTCTTTAAGACTGTTTATATATGTTAGCGGCTTTAGGGAAAACTCATTACAGCCTAAGGCCAACCTCGTGATGTTTGGGATCCTAGGTGTTTGCAGTGCAGTGCCCCCATCAGCCCTGAGAAGCAAAGCCATGCCAAGCTGGGATGGCTCTGCTTCTGCCATGCCAAGCTGGGATGGCTCTGCTTCTGCCTGGCCGGACATCTGTGACTCTCCCAAGCTCTCCTCACGCTGCACCTTCCGCACATCATGGAGTGTTTCTGTTTGCTGGGTCCTACAGAAATGCCCTGGTCTCCCAGAGCCCTGCAGCCCCCTGCACCTTGCTCACTAATAACCCAGCAGATGCCTCCTTTGGCAGAGGGACTTGCCCAAGGTCTCACAGCATCTCAGGAGGTGTACAGAGTTGGTGCAAAATCCCAGACGTCCTCTGGAGGCTGGAAATGCCTCCCTGAGCAGCCCCAGCTGAGATGCAACTGAGTCTGACTCCTCTCATCAGCTTATAAAGAGACGGGGAAATGCTAGTGTGAGGTTGCTGCTGCTGGGAAGGGGTTAATTTTTCTCTCTGATTTTTCTTGTTTTACTCTTCATTTTCTCTTTGCTCCTCAGAGAGGAACGTGGGCTCAGCTTACAAGGAATTAGGACTAGACCAGAGTCTTTTTAAAGAAAAGCCTGAAATTCTAGGGAAGGATTTTACCCCTTTTGTCTGCTTTTCTGTAGAAGATGCTCATTAAAAGGAGAGGCTGAATTTCAGCTGCGGGTTTATTACACAAACCAGCTCAAGGCTTGACTTTGGATCTTGATTTCCTCCGAAGTCTGTGCTGGAATTCAGATTTAGGCTGGCCTAATGAGCGCTGCTCCGAAATATGCCATGCAGAATATTTCTGGGCTATATCTGGGCTAAATTAACTCCTGGCATCTTTCAGGAGTAATGTTTTGAAGCGCGGTCTGTGGGGTGCTTTTTCAGGGGTCATTCAGCAGTGCCTCGCCACAGAGAAGAGCACTATTGAACTCCTTGGAAAAGCTATGAAATTTCATACACTGGATACAACCCCAGGAGACTAATCCAGCCCCAAACACTATCGCTCTTAGATTTGTGTTTCATTCAAGAAGTCATGAAGCAATCTATTTGGCCAGAAAAAAAAATCATTATTTTATCATCATCCCGAGTACTTTCCACGAGAAAAAAATTTATCAGAAATGCCTGAGATCTTTGAGAAAGATCTCAATTGTGCAGAAAAGCACTACATTGATTGTGGACTTAGCCTTTCTTTGGATTTTTCTGCTTGTCATTTTTACTTAAATACAAATATTAATGAAGACCTCAACGTGCCCTTTTACTATTGCCCTTTATTTTATTTTTCTATAAAGATTGCTCATAATCCTACAGCTATCCTTTTCCACTTTAAAAGGTTCTTGCTTCTTACTGCTGTCAGGATAATGCTGCATCATTCCACCTAACTACCAATAAATAGAAATGCAGAGCCATGACTTCTATTCAAAAGCATGCAGGCTCCTTTGTACTGTTTCTGTATATACAAATATATCTTCCAACTTGTAGCTGTAGTACAACATCTGAATTAAATCATGACTTATTCTTTCTATTAAAGCTGTGTTGTCCTTGCCATTATCCCCTTTTCCAGTAAATGAGTACAATGAAAAATTGATTCTAGCTGTATTGGACTGCAGTAAAATAACAAAAGATGATTGTTACATTATCAAAGTCCTCTCTGCTTCCATAATATAGGAATCGAAAACACCTGTCTTTATCTTCTCAATCAATATTGCACCTGAGTCACATTTTCCTGGAAAACACTTTAAAGGTGTCCACTGTATGTTATTTAGGTTTAACAAATGCATTATTCAGGCTGTCTTCATTTATTTTGATTACCCGAGATTGCTCTGCCATCCCTGTGAGTTATATAAAGCCTAATATTAAATGCCACACTAGACTAGTATGTCAGTAACGATATCAGATGACTTCTCTTACGTGAAGCAGTGTGACAGCTGAGCAAGTACACTTCGTCAAATGTATGTGGAAAAACTTGTGTTCAGCAGGGACATTTCATTGCACACCGCTCTCCTTCTAAAAGTTAGAGCAGGGCAGAGGGCTTCAGTTAATGGTTGCTAGACCAGAATGACCTAATTGGAAGCCCATTTGGGGAGAGCGACAGTGGACATTCGAGTCTGCGTTTCCAGAAAGGATCAGCCAGTGTTGGATGCCTAAAACTGTCATCTGTGCTTTACAGCATGCTTTTTAATATTTTTAACAGGCGGTGCTTAAAAGCAGCTAATTTACTGCATGTCTCAATAGCAGTCTGAAACTATTGAGCATCTAGCAAGAACAGAGAAGTAAGTGAGCAGCTCTAGAGACGCGGCCATCATTTCAACGTGTGCATTTGCATATTCCATCTAATGCCTGAAGTCAGATGCCTAAAATTAGTAGATTTATTTGGATGTGTGGAAATAATTGTAATTTGTTTCACAGCAATCAATTTGTGATGCTTTGATTTCCCTTTCTACAGAATTAAATTATTAAGGGGCAAATATGATTTTCAAGATACTTTTTATCATTCCCTCTGCTTGAAGTTTTGTCAAGTTTGACACACCATAACCCAACATTCAGCCATGAGTAATAAATATTAAAAAAACCCCAATCAAATAAAAAACAAATTAAGTATGAGAAATGCAAAGAAACAAGGGACAGAAGGTACCTAGCCAGGAAACGTGACCATAACAGGGGCCATATCCACTAACTATCTGCATCATTTCTCATGGCAACAGTGGTGTGAGTTGGCAGGTTGTGACCATCAGGCTCTGTATGGGGCCATGTATGGAGGGCAGGGAGCAGGATGAAGGGTTGTGCTGTTCTTCAGAGATGCCTCCGTGGTCCTCCACCCACAGACCAGCTCTCTGGCAAGTCCGGTAAGGCACGGGCTATCTGGAACTGCAGAGACCCCTTCCCAGCACAGACAGTGGGGACTGCAGCACCAGTGCTCAGCAAGGGACATTTGCTCCACGATTTGAGGCTGGTAACAGTCCTGCCTGAGGCAACGGGGAGAGGAGAGATGATCATCTGAGTCTGCTCCAGCTCCTCGGCTCCCTAACCAGAGCTCTGCTAGGATGGAAAGGATGTGCTTGGTATTCAGAAGAGGTCTTACAGTACACCTGAAGAAGGAGATGGCTGTATTCCTCCTGAGCTGCCTGGTGGTGACCCGCAGCATCGTGATGCACCAGAGAAAGCAAGCCAAATTTTGGTTGGTACCTGAGGCTGGCTCATGCCAAGCCCAGGGAAACCCCTTTGCCCTGCACACCCAAGAGCACGAGGCCACCCCTGCTCCAGCAGCGAAAGCAGCAGGGCTCCAGCCTACACTTCTCTTGCTTTTGGCGTGAGTAACCATGTTTTTTTCCCTCCTCTGCCCTCATTTTGTCTCTCTGTTTAAAAACCTTGCTTTTTATTTTAGCAGAGCAGAAAAAAATCTGCTTAAAAATTAGCTTCAAAGCCCCTAGTCACTGCACAGCTACAAGCACGGTATTCATTCTCAGTCTTTTTTAACCTTGATTTTTCTTAATGTTTTAATTTTTTTTTTTTTACAACCGGGCATGGAAGGACTGGACTGAGCAGAGTATTCCTGTAGTCAGACCCTGAGCTGTGCCATGCCTGCATGCAGCCACTGCTGGAAGCACGCTCTGCCGCCGTAGCACGCCCCGGGACAGCCCCGTTCTTGCCCGGCTAACCTGTCGGCACAGCACCTTTCCGTGATCTAGCAAAGCTGCAGGATTTCCACACTAGCTTGTGGCAGCTCTTTGAGCCCCAGAGGGATCAGTCCTCGCTGTGGCTGCACATGTGGGGGCACTAAAATGAGGGGGGAGCAGAAGAGCTGGTGCAAGTGCAAAGCTGCCCTACAGCTGTCCTGGCCAATTATGGGCATAACTCAGCGACATCTGAAGTTTCCTTTGGCTCAGACGAGACCCTGAGTGCCAGGATACCAATGTCAAACGTTTTTAACCTTCAACCAGCAATATCGCCTCGGTACCTTGGTGAGAACGGGATTTCTCAGGAGCTGTGCCTACCTCTGCTGCCAGAACAGCTTTGCCGGTGGCATTTCGGAGCTTCTACCTCTGATCCCAGCCAGAATGAAGGGAAGGAGGAGAACAGGAAAGAAAAAATGATGTGGGAAAAGCACGCTGGCCCTGGGTAAAGGGTGTTCCTATTGGAAGTTGACCTCCGTCCGTCTATCTGTCCCTCCCTCTGCATGTGTGTCCCCTGGGCAGAGGTGTGCATGGAGGATATCTCAGCCGCAGTCTCTCCCTCTGCTCCTGCCGAGCGCTCAGCAGGCTCTGCCTGCGCCGGGGCACTGTGGGGTGGCAGGAGGGGGCTTTGCATCTGGGCGCGTGAGATCTTACTGCCTGCAGAAATGAGCTACAAAGCTGCTGCTTAGCTCCAGGCCTTAACACATTCATATTTCCTCGTAAATATAACTAGCAGGTGAACTACAAACTGAGCTTATGATGGGATTCTGGCTTTCATTAAGGAATTTTGTACCTATTTAAAAATATATATGCAGGAGCATGTTGCTGATTATTTTAAGAACCTATGCAAATTTATTGATTTGCAGTAGGAAAAGCTTGCTGTGATGTGTAAATTAAGCCATTTAAATCATCCTATTTGGTAACTGAAGCACCAGCTCTGTTTACTGAATGAGTTAATACCCTGTTACCCACCATAGTTTTATAGTTGCACTTGTGGTCCTTGCTAGCTGGCTGGCTGTTCCCCTCCTTGTCTTTGCCAGCAGATAACCCTCGCGCTCTCTGGGCTGGGGTTTCGTCTGTTGCTATTTTATGGTGCCCCAAATTGTTCCAGCTGCCTCATCGGCCAGGCAGGACTGGCTCTCCTTGGTAGGAGAGGACAAGGTGGCCTTGTGTGGGTGGCAGGATGCAGCCAGGACAGCAGTGGCCAAGCTTTGCTGTTGATCGCTACAGATGCCTTAACAAACATCTCTCCACAGGCAGAGTTTCTGCCTAAATTCTTCTGCAAAGTGCAATTAGGGGTATATTCTGCTTCATTCCCACCCTGAGTCAATGGCGGGTCAGATGTAATTGAAGCCTAGACAGACCCTAAATTTTTTTCATGGCCTTGCACATGAACAATTGGAGGCTGCTTTAAGGATAAACCAAGCGATGTATTAACACATAAATCCTGCAGATAGTTATATTAGTTCTCAGGCAAACACACACACGCAGCCCCCTGTATCTGCTACACCAGAGCTCGGCAATTGCTACCTGAAGTACATAATGTTTGAAGATACGTGGGGTTGAGGTCTGAGGTAGCCTAAGAGGTTCCTGGGAATCCCTAATTTAGGCTCTGCCCTGAAAAGGGGTGCTGCATGACAACAAGTCAGATAAATGAGGGCTCCTTTAACAGGTGCTCTTAATTAATCAATGAGTTGAGAAGAAAATTTTCTCTGGTGGATTGGCTTTTCCCTTCACCCGTGTTTGATGCTAACATCATCATTTACGCTTTCACTGAGTTGTTCTCAAATCTGCTTTTTCCTAACAACGGAATAAGAGTCATTCCGTAACTGAGGGATTATTTGTTGCAGGAATAATGCACATATCATCCATCCAGGAAAAACCACCCTGACTTTTGAAAGCCTTGCACACAATGCATGTAGCATTTGTCCATTTAGAAAACTACAAGCTTTTAAGAGGACAGCCCATTGGCTGAGTCAAGTGATACTAAGATTAGCGGCTCAAAAACATAGCCCAATCCTGGTAGGCAATGCCGCATTCTTTCAGGGAAAAGACAATGTTCTAAAACTTCCAGATGAAACTGAAAAAAAAATTTCAAATTAAATGCAAATGTTAAAATGCATGTTTTAGTTCTCACATTTTACAAATTTAAGAGGTGCTGAATTTTACTGACAGTTTTCTTGGCAGCAAGTGAATTCCAAAGATGCACATGCAAATATTTGTCAAAACTGAATTTTCAATTTTGCATGCATAAGGATTACTCCAGAAGTGCTGGCATACTCCCGTGCTCACAGAAGAAAACTAGTGTCATGTGGCACGTCTGGCCAATCACATGAAAACTGTGCATTTTTAATTTTAAATATTCTGATTAATCCATAGAGTAAAAAAAAATATATTGAAAAGAAAGTCACTGAATATATTTGAATAACAAATAAATTCAAGATGGTGTGATTGGCTTATATATATTCCCCGAGCAAGGAGAGACAAAATTAATCAAATAAATTATTCATTTTGAATTATTTGTTCAGCTCTGTTTTTACAAGTGGAGGCCTAATACTGATGTCTGAATTTTGCAGTTGGCTACAAAAGCTCTCGTATCGTATATCCTATCCTCCTGACAGCCACCGCTTTGCTTTGGGTCTGACTCCTTCACACATGAGCACTGCATTTGCCGTGATGATGTATTTTCTGTGAAAGACTTGCTAAAAGCAATTAGGTCTCGAGTAGCGGGCACTGAAAGTCCTAACGTGCTTGTTGACCAAAAGACATTAGAAATGTAATGTTGCCCGTTTCTACTAAATCATTGCAACACAAATAGCACCTCTCTGCCTTGGCCTTTGAGCAGAATTAGATTCAGGTTAGAGTGCATCCGTACACTTACCCCGAGAAGCACTCAGCGCAGCTGTCCTAATTGCACCCCAGATATCTAGACCGTATTTAGATAGAGGGTTTAATGGCTCTACTACCAAAAGTCCGTTAGCCTTTATTACATTTATTTTCATCAGAAAAACTAATCGTTGTGTTCTCTGTGATAAATACAGTAATTAAAATATAATCCTTCTTTTTTTGCTAGCTATGCGACGTATGGTACTTGTCTACAGACTTGTTCCAAGCTCATATAGTAGGGAAAGCAGAAAGTTGAACTATTTAAGCATAGATCAGTCTTCTGACATGAATAAAGTGCTGCACTGCGAGCCAGAAGGGGACAGCGAGTTGCTAGGCAGGGCTGCACGCTTCCTCGGCAGCAGAGCTCTGGTACGGGGACAGCAAACTGTCCCCTGTGGTCGATGGGGAGGTGAGGGTGTGCCGGGGCGCAGCAGAGCCCCACCATGAAGGACAGGGGTCTGAAACTCGCCGGAAGCCTCAGGTCTCACCGTTTTTGGGAAGCAAAGCAGCAAGGTGCTAGAGCATCCCTCTCCTCCGTCCGCTACGGGCAAGCGGCGGAATGACAATCAGTGCTGCAGCACCGTCTCGCTGTGGCGAGTTTAAAATGCTAAACTCTCTGTCTCCGCTCCAAAAGGCGTACGCGGGGCTCAGGGCTTTGCTGGGTGGCTGCCAGCCGTGTCCTGCTGCCCAGGCAGCAGCCGGGGCCGCCTGGGTGCTGCCCCAGCCTGGGCAGGGGCCAGGGCTGGTGTGGAGGGGCGCTGCGATGGGGCCGGCGAAACCTGGAGCAGTATGGTCAGCTCGTTTCATAAAAGCCACCAGATGATCGTGAATTTCGTTGCCAAACCTGACGGTATTTGAAAGGCAAAAATGCACGAATGTAAGTGGCACTGTCAGCTCTCTAAAAATCATATTTTCTGCAGTCTGCAATACTTGTTCTGTTCCATATGTGGAGGGATTTTTATGAAATGTTCCAGGCAGAAAGTGAAAAACTCGGTGGTGTACTGGCACGATAAAGCTATCTTGCGTGAATGCAGTGCTTTCCACTTAAAGTGACTTGCATAAGTGGAAATATTATCCCCATTTTGCTGATGAAGAAACTGAAGCCCAGCGTTTCCTTTGAGTCACATCCAGCGAGCAAGGATAAAGCCAAGAATGAATGTGCTGACACGCAGGATTTCCCCATTGCCACCAGACAGGTTGTCTCCATCGAGAATATTTCACTCTGACTTTATAGTCGTCTTCTCCCTGATTAAAGCACCATCTTACTAGCCATTTTATTTCCACAGGATAGAAAAAAAAAAAAATATTGTCTGTATTTGCTCCAATCTGCTCTCCAAAGCGTCTCTTACTGTGGCGGGAGACTTTGCAAGCTTTACTTGCGATGATTGGGCACAGCTGGAAGAGGCCATGTCCTAAATTAACTGATGCAACTGGTGCCTGCAGTAAATCTGTACATGTGCAGGCCTACAAAATACGGAAGCCAGCAAAATGTGGCTCCTGGAAGACTTATGTTGCCTATAAGGAAACATTATAGCTTTGGTTAGAATTGTTAACAATTCAGCAAAACGATACGAGACGTAATTATGTAAGTTATTGATCGATGCATATTAAGAAAGACCTCCATTTATAGGTCATTATGAAGCATTATTGAAGCCTCCAAGTGCATCAATAAAATCATTTATTTCTTCACATGGATACTAAAGAAGACTTAGAAAGATGCCATGTGCAGAAAGCTGCTTGTGCCAGTAAATTATATTTACATCTGCTGCATATGGATAGACGGGATACAGGCCAAGTATGTGATGGTGGGAAGCAGCTTGCTGCTTCTGTTTTGGGAAAGTTCATCACGGTTGAAATTTTGGACAAATTAGATTCTGAATCAAACTAGAGAGAGAGCAGTAGATGAGCTCAAAACTTTGGCTGCTCCAGAAACTCCATTCAGAATAATATACTATCTCACGTGTCTTATTCTTCCATCAAAGTTTTTATGACATTTTTTGATTGCTGGTGGGAGCAAAAGAAGAGAGAGTATCTTGCACTGAAACAGAGAAAAACGTGTACAATCCGTTTCACTCAGAGTTTCGTGTTTGGAAAATGGAGGACGCAGAAGAGGTCCATGTTTGCTGCAGTTTGGATACAACTGCAAAAAAAGTTAAGAAGGTATGAAAGTCAAACAACGCCCATGGTGAATCTGGTCTTCTGTGCTGGTTTGTGCCCAAACTCAATATAGAGTATAGATAAATCCAAGTAGACTTTTTGGGCAAAGTGCAAGGCTTGGAGATGAAGGATAGAGGGAGGCACTTTGTCCTCACAGACAGATGAGTGCAGTAATTTCCCTGGCACAAAACCAGAGCTGAAAAGAGACCTCCCAGGAAGGTTCCCCTGCCTGGTTTTGCACCTTTTTTAGGCTCCTGTGCTGCTGCCACCTCCCTCCGTCTGGCAGTGGCTGGGGGCCAGCAGGGAATAGCTTGGGGTGTCAACATCAGGGGCCGAGGTCCGACCTCCACCCCAGCGTGCCCCCTCGGGAGGAGCTTACCCTGCAGCAGGAGGGGTCCAGGCAGGGGCTGGGGAGGCATGGGCAGAGAGCAGCTCTCCTTTGCTGGCTGTGCATTCATCCCTCTGGAAAAGCAAGAAGCCGAACCTGCCTCCTTGTGCTGCACCCGAGATGGGGTGACAGCACGCTGTCCAGAGGGTCTGGCTGGTGATGCGGCTGCCAGTTTGCTGATCTGAATGAGAAACACAGCGCAGACGCTGGCATTATTTTCCGGCAATGAAAAAGCAGCCTTTTCTTTAGAGAACAAGATAAAAACTGGCTCCTGCTTAATCTCCAAACCACCTGAAGTTGGCTTGGCAACTTGAGCGAGCAGAGACGCTGCCCTATAACCCACACGACGTCTGAGATGAAGCTTGGTGGAGATGGTAGCACTGCCCTTCCCAGCTAGGGCAAGAGGGATGGGCAGGGGCTGCTGCCTGCAGTCCTTTTGAAACTCACAGAATCACAGAATGGTAGGGGTTGGAAGGGACCGCTGGATGTCAGCTAGTCCAACCCCCTTGCCAAAGCAGCTTCACTTAGAGCAGATTGGACAGGAACGCATCCAGGTGGGTTTTGAACATCTCCAGAGAAGGAGACTCCACAGCCTCTTTGGGCAGCCTGTTCCAGTGCTCTGCCACCCTCAAAGTAAAGAAGCTTTTCCCTCATAACTCCTGCAAGTTGCAGTATGTGTGGGAAAACCTAAACACAGGAGGGAGGAAAAAAGGGAGGACATTTCCATTGCTGTGCCAATAGTTTGATGACTTGTTAAATATGGAGAGCTGGCTAAAAGGGCGTCAGGTGCTGACAGGTGAGATCTGTGTTAATGTGACCACACTGTCCCTCACTTGCTGGGAAGGAAAGCCCCCTTCGGGGGCAGTGATGGCAGAGGGTTTCAAGAGGTTGGGGTGGAGCGTAAAACGGGGCGCCTACAGCCACCTTCTGCATGTTGTGTGCACGGCAGCGTGGTGGCAGCGCCCTGCCCCACGAGCAGCACGCCTGGCTTTGTTGTAAAGTCAAGGACACTTGCTGATCCCTGTGCTTTCCCTGGTCAGGCGGACCCCAATCCCAGCACAGAGCACCCTGCAAGGATGCCACCACCAGCCTTTCCTGCCTGGGACGTACCCGTGGATTCTCCCACAGCACACACCTCTGTTTCTCCCACAGCTATTTCACTTTAATCTGTGTGCAGAGTCAAGCCCAGCCAGTGACAGCTCAGTGTAGCAGATCATAAGCAGTGAAGATTTTGCAAATCTAAAGTAATATTTTCCTACTGCAGGTACGGACTGAAGGTCATTTCCCAAGCCCTGGCAGGGCACCTGCGGCGGAGGCCAGAGCAAACCTGACTCTGCAGGCAGTCTTCTGCCTTAAACTCAGTGACTCCCTGGGAGTGAAACTACAGCAAGCCCCACAGCGATCTGCAGAGGTAAATACATATTTCACAAGTAAAATGCAAATGTGCCTGGTGTAGTCCCCCAAAGTGCTCACTCCTGCTGCTGTCACTTGTTTGCGTCTATCCAATTGTGGATTATGTTTGCCTCTCAAATTTAATAATTTTGACAAGTTAATTTCAGCCTGTTCTTGACAAAGAAAAAAAAAAAAAAAGAGTGAAATGCTCTGTCAAGGTAATAGCGTGATATCGCATGGCAAGCTACTTACATTTCAAGACTATTGAAAATGTTAATATCAAAGTGTATTTTGTTTGCCCAGAGAAAGGAACATATAATGTCTACTCTGCTGAGAAATGAGTGAAGATCCTGGAGCAACCAGTTCGTGTGCTGTTGGAAGGTGGCACATTTAGGCTAAACCAAACGGCCTCAAAGAACATAAAACAATAATAGAAATTCCTAGATTAGCAATTTAAGAATGTTCTGGGCATTTCCTTTCTGGGTCAGCAATACAATGGCTATGGCACTTTAGGTCAGCCCAGCACAGGATAAGCAGCCAGAGAAACCTTTGGAGAAGTTGATCCTGCAGCCTGAGCGAGGGCTGAGGCTGGCTCGTCGGCTCTGCTCCAGTCTGGGCTTTGCACTGCCCTCCTTCCCCTCTGCCTCCCTGGCCACGCTCTTCCAGCCAAACCGTGGGAACAAGTGATATTTGTTTGGATGCACGGTGTCTGCATGTGTACCAGTCCCAGCATAAGGCTGTTTCTTTGGGTGAGGGGCACATCCCCTCTCCCTCCTGGGCTGCTGCCACCAGTATGTTTTTTCTCTTAAGGGGGAGGAATAGTTGAGCCTGTGACTAAAATCCACCACACCAGAGGTGGGGCAGCTCCCAGCGGGTCTCAGAGGAGCCAGCATGCACCCTGCCGGGCTCCGCTCTGGTTTTGGGGCTCCCTGGCAAGCCCTGCTGGGAGAGCAGCCCCCAGCTCCCCCTGCAGCCGTGTCCCCCCCAACACCGTGCTTCACACCCCTGCGTTGAGGGTTTCTGGCTGCAGAGGGAAGAGCTCTGGAGCTTACCCCATCCAACCCCCTCCTCTACAGGTGATGAATACTTTGGTGTGTAAATTAAAGAAAATTTAAGAAAAATTGGCTAGAGAAATTAAAACTGCCTCAGGCAGCTTAGCTTGTACAGCGACACATACAGTACTTAGCACCCTAGATTTCATTATTCTTAACAGCATAACTGGAGTCCTATTTTCACACATTAAATATTCTTGGATTTTTTTTTTCCCAATGAGCAGACATACAATTTTTTTCTCTGCCATCAACATGCATGTTTTGTCCTTTCAGAGACTTTCTTCAAATTGGAATACAGATTAGTATTACCTATGATTTAAAGAGCTCTAACACTTGGTAAGGCCTCGATTCCTGTTTTTTATGGAAATACATAGCTGTGGGGGCTATGGGGAGCTGCTCTCTGCTTATCACTTCTGAGAGGAGAGCTGTGCAAGACGACACTATTTTCACATCTCTTGGATTTCACAGGCAACATGAAATTTGACTGTTTGCCATGAAGAAACAGTGTTTCTTAAGTAAGGATGGGCATGCTCTTGTGCTCTCCCAGGCCTGGTCTGCAAACCCCTGGGAAAGGAAAGGGAAAGGAAATATCAAAGCCTACAAGAGGCAGGGACCAAACTTCCAAGGCCAAGTGTAATCTGCCTGAGGTAGCGGCTAAGGGTGTGTAATTAGGAGACTGGTAATATTTGAGATTTCCACTTACCACTGGAAAAAGTGAGGGGAAAAGACTTTCCCAGCAAGCCCTATGGCAGGCAATATACTGGATAAATGGCCTGCTGTGTGGGTGATAGCTCACCAGAATGCCATTTGCTAAAGCAGACTCGGGGAGACTGCAAGCAGCCGGTCTGGATGGTGAGTTTTGGTGAGTCCTGTCACGGACTTTGGTGGGGTTGCCAGCGTTGCCGTCAGTATTATCTTCACATTTGCACTTCTTGGATTAAGACAGTGTAATGAAACCTTGTGCTTCAGGGCTTCGCTCGGCACCTTCGCAGTCTGGGAAGGCGGTTTTTGCCTGCACACCTACCTGCCTAGATCTTGCTGGGCTCTTTGTTTCCTCATGTCCTTCTGAAGCCCTAGAGCCTTTCAGGATGAGATTTGGGCAATGGAGAGCTAATCAGCAGAGAAAGGAGCCCAGGGAGTCTGCCAGCTCACCAAACCTTGGTGTCTGCATTTGGTGGGGGGGGCCTGAGCTGCTTGCTGGACTCCTCTGGGGTATTGTGTAAATCCCCACGGACTGGAAGTGAAGCCCAGAGCCATGTGGGGCACCTAGACTTAGGTGTGCTAGTGTGGGCCTGAATCCTCTCCTTGGGACTCAACGCAGCTGCAAGCCAGAGGGTCTACTGCCACTTCCCACTGCCTCCCACGTCTTGCCTTCACCCAATGCCCCTGGGAGCGTGGGTCCCCGCTGCTGCCGCGCTGTCCTGCATTCGGAGACACCGGGCTACCTCACGTGAAGTGTCAAGTGGCGCTAGGCGTTTATGGTTAGGGACACAAATCCTTCCCTAATTGCCTTGGGACCAGAGTGGATGAGTGCTCTGGTGCCGAGTATCATCTTTCCTAAGATCTGCTTCAGGTGTCTGGGTCCTACTGCTCATTAAATTTAAGCCTCACCTGCTGGGATGATCTGGGCATATCTCATTTAAATAATTCTTTGCTGTTGCAGGGGGCTTACGTATTACTGGCAGCTTTGCCTTTCTTGTTCTCAACCAGTGGAGCACAATTTAATCCGAGGACTTGAAATACTTTAGTCTAATGAAGTCTTTGAGTTTAGTGCATGGGTGAAATATAGTAACCTACACAGTACAAGAGGTCAAACTAGATAAACTAGTAGTCCCTATTGGCCCTAAATTATGGAATTCACAGAGTGATTTCTAATAATGAATGCATTTGTAAAACTTGGATGCCTTCTCATGAATAATCTGCAAACAGAAAAATGACTTGTTTTGTTAAGCAGACTGCGACAAACAGTTCTTCCAACTTTATGCTATGCAGACATGTATTTTTGGATATTCTTTGGGGGAAAAATCTACTGCAGCCAAATCTACATAACCTGCAAGAAAAAGAATCTGAAACAAAACAAAAGATATATGTAGATTATGAAAGGTAGAGAATCAAGATGGAATTCTAATGTAAATGTATGTCATTATCAGTAGAGATCACTTGTAAAGCACTATTTTAACTTGAAGAGCTGAGAAATGGAATATTAAAGCAAAAGTCTTTTTACATGTGCATTTAGAACAAAAGCTACCCTGTCATTAGAAATGATATATAACAGTTGGATGAGGGTTGTTGTTTTCAGTGTTTGGTTTAAACACAATAAAAATGAACAAAATTAAAATGTATTCATTGATGCATGAGGATGAAGTCAAGATCAGAAGTACAATTTCCTAATTTTTAGATTTATTCAAAGACTCTTCCTTTGTATTAACTCCTACAGATGTTTAATGAATGCTTAAAACCAAACACTGCTTTCTCCCCCCCCCTACTGTGTTCAATGCATTTCGTACAGGCAACCTGATAAAAAGAATATCTGGGAGGAGGGGAAGGCAAAATCAAAGTTGATGTATCAGAACATCTACTGCATGTCTAAACACAATGAAATTTGAACCATGTGGGTGTATTCACTCATTTTAAAGAATGTTCATTGATTTTAGTTTTATTATGTTTGCAGTTGTGGTATGTTACACAAAGACCATTTTACTGATCTTTATGATTCCATAAAAGCCTACAACAATTTGGGTAAAACTGGCTGCGCTATATTTTTTTTTTTCTTTGTTTCTGCTGTTAGGCTTTATGCGTAGCTCTAGGTATAATGAACGCATAAAGCTTTGTCCTCTTCTCACTGAAAACTACAGGAACATTGCCACAAACTCCGAGGCATCCAGCCACAGGGTGTATCCTGGACCGTTCAACAGAGGTTGAAGCCTGGTTTGGCCATGTGTGGAGTTGGTCCACAGACAGCACAAAGATGACATGAAATGAACCTGTGGTAACAACAAATGCAGAGTGCCGGAAAAAGGTATCAATATCTAGAAGATATAAGTTGGTAAAGATCTCTGAGCAAGTTTCCATGAGATTTCAGAGATGTGATGCCGTCTTCTGATGAAATTCTCTCCTCCAGCCGCCTGTCCAACAGTCCACATCCCAGTGTGCTCTTGGAAAGAATGATAAGCCTGATGAAAAGACAGTGTTCAAGCAAAACTATGAAGCTTTCCTTTTTCCGTAGAAAGAAAAGAAGTGAATTGTAGTCAGAGGAAAAGTAAGACACAATATCCAAGAGTGTGAGGTATAGCCAGGGAACAGTAAGAAGGACTTAGAGCAGGGGAGTGGGAGTCCCGAGAGTTAGGGGTCTATTTATAACTGTAGAGATCCCACTGTGTGGACTTGGACAAAGTGCTCCAGATTGATGTGAATATCAGTAGCGATACATAAGACCCCTGTTGGCTTCCATAAGCTTTGAAGTATGTTTGAACCAGACTTCAGTGGCTCAGTATGTACTGCACTACCCACTCCTGTTCGCCCAGGCTGAAGCACAGACCTCCCACATGGAGCTGTCAGGCCAAAGCTTTTTCTCTCCAAGACCCAGAGGAGGCAGAACAAGCGTACAAGATAGTGGACAGAAAGGCTTTTGTGCTCAGAGACTGGACTTGCCTTCTGCCATGAGGTGAGTCCTCCTGAGCCTTCCCCTCTCTTCTGCAAGGAGCTGGCAGTCAGGAGAGCCTCAGCGCCAGGCACTGTGGGGTCTGCACCCAGACAAATCCATTGTTTCCTTCTTCTAAAAGTGGGTGGGCTGCACCTCCATGTACAGCCAAGGTTCAGGAGGCACAATTTTTGAGGGACAAGACTCCACTTGGTTGGGCACTCGTTCTCTTGGGTGCCCAATGCAATTCTCTGGGTGCAGCAGGGTCTGTTGGACACACCAAGACATGGAAATTAACCCTCCTGTGCCAATTAGCCAGCACTTGCAAGGAAGTTTGATGGGACGGGGCTACTATGCAGCTAGAAGCAAGAGGGGACAAAAGACCAGTTGCTACCAGGAGCACATGGACCACCAGTGTAACCAGCACCTTCCAACCTGCTGTTTGCGGCTGTGAAGCTGCAACTGTTTTCCTGTCCATGAGTGAGATTTGACACTAGGGTTTCCTTTCACCTGATGGATGAGGCATGTTTCCTATAGTAAGTTGACTAGGTAGTGGATCATCGCAGACACATTTTTCAAGGGTACTTTTAAGTTTGCGCCCACAGGTTTTCCACATGGACCCACTTTTCACTCGCGTTCCCTGTTTGTCAGGAGATAACAACCCAACCGTGTTACATCCAAACTCCTAAACATTGAGATAAAAAAAGATTTCCTGTGGAAGGGAGCTTACAGTCTAATTAGCTGATGGTGTTTCTCCTCAAGCAGTTTGTATTTACAGATTGAAGGTTCAGGTGAGTTTAAGTACTGGCTTTCACCATAATGAGCACCCAGAGCTCAGCTAAAGTCGGTCAAAGCCCAGGCTGTCCAGACCCAGCTTGTGTGCCCTGTTATACTGGCCACTGTGGAGACCTTAAACTGTTGCTGTTACTGCTGATCCCATCTGGAGAAATTTCAGTGTAAAAAAATAAGCTCATGTTTAAAGAGATTGTTCTCTAATCCTGGCATGTTTCAAAATCCTGTGTGAGATTTAGTTAAATCCATGAAGGGAAAAGAGATGAAATTCTAACCTCAGTATCCGCAAAATTCCTAAACGCAAACGGGTATTGCACAATCGTTAACAAGCTTATCTCCATCTCACAGACATGCCAACATGTGCGCACACCGTCTGTGTGCCGCAGGGAGGTGTTGCACGCCGAGATGCTGGGCGACATGCTGGTGTGCTTGGGATGCCCGTGGCTAGACACCAGTAAACCTGTGCTGGCGCAGTAAGTACCATTGCTGCCTCACCTGCCTCGCTCTTGTTTTTACTATTGGCTAAACATGAGCTCATTTTCAGCTATCATGCCAGGGCTGTTGCGTTTTAGAGTCGTGGATATGCAAGGATTGTAGCGTGCTACGTGGGAGCTCGGGTTGTGGGATGGGGCTGTGTGGGGCAGCTGACCCCTTACTGGCAGCTGCACACAGGTGTGATTCATTATCACCCAGATTACTACTATCAAGGTCTTAACTGAATTCCTGGGTGAGGATAAGGGGCTCAAGAAGGAAAGTTTCTGGTTTTGTGGCACAAACTTCCTTCAGAAACTCTGGTTCAAAGGGCAGCATCAGCAATGTAAGTGTTGTGGGTGAGGAAGCCCAACGCTGTGGTCCTCCTGGCCTTTTCCCATGCTATTCTTTATCTTTCCCAATTAATTTCTGGAGTGCTTTTACTACAGCAGTACCATTTCAATAGCTGTGTGGGGTAAGTCAGCAATCCTGATGCAATGGCACTGCAACATGCTTCCATTATATTTTCCAATAGAGACTCTTAAGGCTTCAGACAGGAGATATACGTGGCTTCTTGTATGTGAACCAGTCTCTTTCAAGACTCTGACTTGTGTTCTTAAAAATGTCCCATTTAACCCCAAAGCAATGAAGTTGAGGGCTATAGGTTTGCTCTAACTACCTCGTTAATGAATTCTTCACCACCACTGTGTTCCACACATTGTCAAAACCAGGAGCTTATGCTTCAGTGGGAGGCTGGGTCATCCTAACTAGAGTCTTTCAACTCTAATTTTAAAATTTATTGAGCATATCAGTAATTTCATCTGTTTTTAAAAGATTCAATTGCTTTTTTTTTTTTTGCTTATTCAGAATGTTGCTGATTAGCCTCCACTTTTGAAGTGGTTTCATTACTACGTGGATTTAGTTATGTGCACAGGGTGCTCGGTTTCCTTTTATAGGTTGTTCTTATTTTGCAGGGCACGCACCACAGACCCTGCATAATTTTGCTTAATTTTGAACAAACAATCCTGGCTTGTGTGAGAAATACACTTATCTCAGGTGATGGTTGTCTCAAAGAGCAGGAGTATAGCCTGTAAAAATGTCAGAGCTGTGGCATGTGTGAATTATGTCCTCACACTGGCCTTGGTCTGCAGGTACAGTCAGAACCTGGGCTTGTGAGTGCAGTACAAAGGGAGAATCTTCTCTTCATGTAGACAACCCCCATAGCCAAAAACTTTCCGGTCTCCCTTTCCCTTGGTGGGGATACCGCAGTTGTATATGATTGCCTGATAAGCCAAGGACGGGAAAGTCCTGGTGCAAATTCTATTAAGCAATGTTCCAGGGGAGGTTTTTTTTGAAAACATTGTTCCTTGCATTCACTTGTGCTCTTCCAAAGGCATGATGCTATGGAGAGCACTAGCAGGTAATATTTGTGTTAACAGGATTCAAATGCCCTCTGGCTTTCAGTCTCCGTTTTGCACCCACATTTAATTGCTCCCAGATTTTTGCGCCTGACTATAATTTAGTGCTGGTGTGAATGTCAAGATGTAGCCATTTAGCTCACTGATTTGTGGGAGCAATGAGGTAATTTTATGCCTAGGTCCTCTCATTTGTACCTGCCAGCAATGCAGAGACAGTCTTTCCTAATCAGGCACTAAAAGTTCTTCTTGATTCATCTCTGACTTTGTTGGAGCCATTCCAGATTTAAGCCAGCGTAGTTCATCTCAGGATCAGACCTATTAAGTGTTTTCCAATGAGTAATATACTGTGTCATTCTTCTGCTCTTAAGGATTTCTAAAATCATGGAAGGAATGATGCAGATCTGGAAGAGACAGGGCTCTTCTGACTCCACTGGCACCTTCTCTCCTCGTCCCTGACTTTCAGAGGTTTGTCTCTAGGTGATATTTCTTTATTTCAATTTCTTTCCATGTTGTGCTGGAAGCATTAACAAATGGTGAAGTGTGATACTGTTGATCCAGTGCTCTGTGTGGCCAGGCAATCAGGACAGAAATAATTAACACAGAAAGTGGCCTGCCAGTATCCTGCTGAATGAAATTGGAAGGAGTTCAAATACAAAAAGATTTTTTAGCTTACCACTTCTGGGCTACACGTAGCAATAGCCATTTGGAAGGACAACTGCCAGCTTCCATTTCAGATTGCTTGACAGCACTAACTAGAGCACTAAGAGCATCGTTCCACTTCAACGGGAGCCGTTAGCTAGATTTTAGGTGTGGGGCATTATTTCCAGACAGGAGAAGAGATCAGAGAGGGGATCAGGTGTTGCTCTGATGCAGTGTAAGAGGGTGAATTCCTCTGAACACTGGAGGAAACACATGGGGGGTGCCTCTGGTTTCCAGCCTGCCAGTGAGCCGCTTGCGATGCCCTGGCTGTGTGGAGACCCCCTGCTCCCCCGGCTGCCTGCTCCTTCCTTGCTGCTGCCTCCCACCACTTCCCTGACCCTAGGCTTGTCCATCCCAGCATGCCACCACCCAGGGGAGATGGCTGGGCTCCTGGGCACAACCATGCAGCTTTGTCCCAGCTGTGTTGCAGTGCCTGTGCCTGTAGGGTGGCACAGGGGGGACTCCCGCAGCTCTCTGAAGTGAGAACCGCTCTCCCGGTTCTCTGTCCTCCAGTTTCAAAGATGGCTGATGCAGCATAAAAGAGAACAAATGGTGGCTGTACCAATTAAAAAATTTTCCTTAGGAGCAGTGATCTCGCCTATTGGAGAGGTGATGATCCCTTCTTCTAGCATTTTACATACTGAACATCCACAGCCATGTTAAAGCTGTGTATTTGCTTGACACTGCTGTTCTTTAGCTCATTTCTCTGGCTTTCCTCCCATCGCACTTGCAAAGCCCTCCTGCTACAGCCATCCCAAAATCTTGAGGACAGGTGTCTCACAGACAGTAAATCATAAAACACAGGATAAAAGTTAACACACAGGATACCGCGGTCTAACACCCTTCCCATGCAGGGATTAAGGAAATAAGGCAGAACCACAATGCTTTACTTGCTGTAAACTGGGTATCTACACTGATAAAATTGCAGCTGTACAGGCTAAAATTAGTTCTGTCCTGGCAAGCACAGAAGCTGCTACGTACCTTTCGTGCCCTACAATTAACAGTGCATTGCTTTATTTCACATCTGCCTACATCAGGAGTATGCTTGGCGCTTTCAGTGTTTTCACAAACGACAAATGAGTAGATGAATAGGAGAAACAAGGGAAGAAAAGAATTAAGAGAAGCAAGCCTCTGAAATGGTTTTCCTCTGGAAATTGTTCAGACTAGTGGGCTGAGACGCCTGTGGCGAGACTGCGTTACTCCACGGTGCCTGCCAGTTCGCATATACAATGAACTGCACAGCACTTCTTCCAGGATCCCCAGTTTTGCCTCCTCATAGTCATCCTGAGATGGTCCATTTGTAGCTCTGCTGCTGCTATACATCATGAACCAGCCATTACCCCAAGGTCTTATAGCCCATGACCTACTCCGTAAAGCCACCAGCCACTTAAAGAGAAAAAGTTCCATGCAGAAGCTATGCGTTGTTCATGTTTACAGGTAAGTCTTGCCCTTCATTTATTTTTGCTCTGTGGCTCATCTTTTTGAGCATAAAAGTGATGGTCAGCCTCCTCTCTCTGTTATGAGGAGGAGACATGATGAAGACCGAAGAAAATAGGAAGGAGCATTGGGATCTAGTTGATTATTAACTACTTCTGGTCTTCTGGCGAGACCAGTGTTTCTCCCTTGCTTCCTATCAGACAAGTTCTATTGTCTTGGCCTGGAGGTCTGGGGAGCTTTGCCTCTTCTTAGAGCCAGGCATGGCTTGAGGCAGTTTATTAAAATAGTGCCACAATTATTAGGAATAATTCGACTTGAGGTTTTTCCATGACTCTCTCACATCTCCTTTTTTCAAATTTGTACTGAATGCATGTATTTGATTTTTTTCGTGCATCCCGAATTCAAGTTTTAAAACTGACCCTGCTTAATTTGACCTTATCTAGCTAATTTATCACTGGCTTGCGTTTCTAAACAATGTTAAATGGAGTACATTTCCTTGTATCTTCCCAAGTAACTAAGTCTCCTGCAAAATTCAAACCATTAAAAGTGAGAGTGATAGAAGAAGCTCCAAGAAATGAGTGAACTTAATATAAATATTCATAATCATGTCAATTCCACTTTTTAAACAATTTCTGAAATGTTAGTTTGCTCTAACGGCTGGTCAGAAGCACAAAGGTTAGGTTAAGCTTCCTTCGTTAATGGTTTGGCTCAATGCACCCAGCAGTATAATGTATTTTATCAGTGAGGGAAATGATATTGGTTTAAGAGGTTTCATGTAACAGTCATATCCTGGCCAAATGTAATTTTGAAAACAATCAGGGCCATTACGGCTCACACAGAAAGAAAGATAAAGACAGATAGCTGTATATGGGTTTTTAATAAGTAATTCACCCTGGGTCTTGAAACATCAGATTGCCAAGTAATATTATTAATGTATAAGCATGTTGGTAAAATCATGTATTCTTTCCCATTGGTTGACTATAGATATGTTTCTGATGCAAATATCGTGTAAGTGTATTGAATCCAAGCTATGTAAATAGACTATATAGTACATCCATCAAGCAGTTGACTTGATTATTCCACACACTAAAGAGCGTTTTCTGACATCAATCTACATTCTGCCTAAATAGAACATTTTTCACCAATGATATTATGCATCATTTACTGTATATTTGATACTAATTGTTCAGCATATCGATCACCTGTCACTCTGAGAGTTTAGTGATCTTTGCAACTTGTCCTGGCAACTTGGAAGTTACAGGCAGTTGGTTACCCATCGTCTGCAGTAGCAGACCGAGATTTCCCGGACGGCACTGAAATCTTGCCCTGGGCAGGCAGCATAGAGAGGAGAGTTATGCGGTGGGTAAGGGCCTGCCAAATTGCTACTTGAAAAGGAAAAAAAATGACACCATTTTGATTTTCATAGAGATGAGGCTATGACAGCACGCAAACACTCTACAAAGATTAACAGATGTCAGTCACTTAGTCTCCACCTTTCTGTTTGGAAGGAGGTTTTTATTAAAGGGACAGGACGAGGACGGACCAGTGCAGCAGGAGGACAGGGAGGGATATGAGGTACTGATCCACCCTTTACAGTGATGCATTGTGCCATTTTGTTTCATGAGTGCAGGATGCAGAAGCTCTGTGAGCTTCTTCTCTTGCAGAAGTGGCTAAAGAGAATGGGGATATCCGTGGAGAGAAGGTCTTCATTTTTGCGTGCAGTCTGCATACATGGCAATCAGTTACCTGTCAAAGGACCATTCTATTGCTTGCTAAAGGATATGGCTCTAACTATCAGAACAGTTTCAACCACCTGATAAAATAGGATCTGTTTTAATATAAATATGTTGAACTCTGATCCATTTTAAAAATCTACTTCGTATATGAAAATGTGGAGATTTTTAAATAAATTTAAGTGCAGCTGGAGGGGGGCTGTTAATATTGACTGTTCTGTATCTGTCACAGCACATACATTATTGAACTAGAAAACTACTGGAAGCAAAGTCTTTAGAAATAGGAGAAGAATATATTGATTTAATCATTGCATTCTTTCAGCAGTTCCTTTATGACATTTTTTACAGTACGGAGCGTGGGCTGTCTACTTGCCACACACTTTATTCGCTGAGCAGGTCATGCCTTCACTGCATTTTCCTTTATATCCCCTCTGTCTTCCAGGCTTTTTGCTTTCCAGGCCACCAAAGCTCTTACCAAGGTTCTCATCCTCTCCTGGCTCAACTATCGTCACCTCTTTCCCCCCGTGGCTGTCACAGTTGTCTCCCTCAAGCCTATTCCACAATCAGCCTCCAACCCCCACCCCTTGCCTCCTCATCCTCACAAGCTGGCCACCAGCTTGCCCTTGCTCCCCATGGAGGCTTCTTTCTACTAGAACCCAGACTTAGGATTCACCCCATTGTTGTTTACACTTGGCCACGATATTCCCACCCCAATATACACAGCACAAGGAAGCTTTGTGGAAAGAGAGCTAAATCTGCCAGTTTTCCTCCTCTCCAAATCTCTGCTTGAGTTTCGGCAGTGCTGAAGCGCCTGTTGCCCAATGGGGAGGCTGAGGGGAGCGACTGGGGGCAGCTGAGCCGGGAGGGACTACGCTGAGCTGCCCACAGGGATGAGGGAGGAGGGGGCAAATTGATGTTGTTTTGCGATAAACGGTAAATTGTCTGGAAAACAGCGTTTCCAGGGAATCAAAATTGTTAACAAATTAGGGTCAGACTCAATAAATTTTCAGCCAAGGAAAAAAATAACTGGGAAGTGGCAGGTGGCAAGAGATTTTGAAAACCTTGAGACAATTCAGTCTGACATTTCAAAAAAACAAGCCTGTTGACTCTTTGCTTTGAAATGCATTTCTCAGTTCCAAACTGAACTGCAAGAGGGGGGGAAAAGTACGGAAAAGGATTAAAATAACCCCAAACGTGAAGCAACATTTTGTCTTGGGTTGAGTGACAAGATCTGACTGATCCGAAATGTTTTTACCCCATGGACTTTTTCAGTTGCAGAACTCGAGGTTGTGTTCTTTTCCCAACTCCACCCAGCGAGCCGCTGGTGACATGCACCAACTGTACTGAGTGTACAGACTGGCTGTTTCTTTCGCAGCCTGACCCCTAAACTTTAGTCATCTGTCTCTTCTCCTTCCCTGCGTTTTGCCTTTTTCTTAGGAGATCAACTCCTTCAGATGAAAGTTACAGTCTCCTTAACAAAGGACTGTGCATTAACTCAAAAGCTGAGCCAAAATCACCGATACGAAAAAAATAGTAATTGTGAGAGGAGATATTAGCAGTCTCACAATGGCTTTGCTTTTCTCAAAGACATGGTCCTACATTGCTTGTTCAGGGATGTGGTGTCCCTCGTGCTCCGGGAATCGGCAACCTCGGAGGTGGTGGCGGCTATCCATTTTTTTCACGAATTCCTGACTGAGGTCTCAGACTTCTCCAAAAGGCTTCTCTGAGTCATTCTGGGGACATCTATGACCCGTCATCAAGCAAGTAAAGGAAATTCTCATTCGGGAACAGAACTGAGTTGCCTGTGTATGTTTTGCTTTGGATCTTTTCAGCTGTCATTGTGGAGACCTTCTTCCCAGGGGTTATTTATAAAAGATGCTTTGATTCCGGCAGCATGTGGGTTGTATGCGTGTCAGGTAGCGCATGCGGTGCCCTCCCCGCAGCAGCTCCCTCGTTCTCTCTGCTCTCCCCTCCCATCCTCTGCACAGCACCTCGGTTGTCCCCTTCATCTCTGCCTCCCGGCTCCCTCCCTCCCACCCGCTGTCTCTGTCTTCTGACACCGAAGGAATTTGCTGGATCTGCAGCTGTTTTGGGAGGGAGAAAACTGTGTAGCAGCAGCTGCGGCAGCAGTCGTAGCAGCGAATTACATGAAGATACAGATTATCTGAGCACTTGTTTCAGAGAGGTACAGCTTATCTAAGATGCAGGCTCTGCATAAGCGGTGTGGAAATGACAGCAGCCCAGCATGACACTGCTGGGTTGGATTATTTGGGCCTTTCCCTGCCAGGGCCGGTGGGGGCTGTGGCCGGGGGGCTGGGGACAGCCAGCAGCCCTGCCTGCACCTCTGCCCACCCGGCTGGCCCCGCGCAGGGCCATGGCACCGGGAGCAGCCAGTGTAAGCTCCTCAGGGCAGGAAACGTTTCTTTTACTTACCCATGAGGCAACACGCAGAGCCGTGGTGGTTTATAAATAATAGATGTTTAGAAACACTCAGGAAAAAAAAATCCTCTGCAGACTATACACAGCAAAATGTTACCGAGGCATCCCTGAGACTGCCGGAGCCACAGGCACGGTGAGCAAAACCGTAATGTCCCCCCATTCATCTCTCTAACAGTCACCACTCTCTGCTTTACATAGCTGTTTACTTTTTCAGGCATCTTATGCCATAACATTAAGACACAACAGGGTGTGCTTTACTGGGACATCAATAATACATCGGGTGCGTTGTGAGCCATGACTGCAAAGGCTGAATGACTTCAATAGCCTAAGAAATGTATTAATGCTCCAGTAAACCACATCCGAGAGTGGTAATTCAAGTTTTATTTTGTCATTTTATTAATGATGCAAGTTACATGATATTATATGTGACGCTGCCTAATGGCACTCGTAGGCAATGAGGGGACAGTGAGCCCATGGGCAGCGCTGGGCGGATCCGCTTCTGTCCCCCGCGTGCAGGGAAGGCAACTTTTGTGACAGAATTTTGACTCACTGCACATGCTTTGGGGGAATATCGTGGCAACAGTAGAGATAGCCTGTGCAAATCTGCATAATGTATGTAACGACAAGGGTGGTAGTGTTATGAAGGGCACATGTACATATTAGAAATGGGAAGATGGATGATTTGCACGTGCTTAATGCTGTAACTAATCACATCCTTCAGTAGGAAAAGCTGGGCTCCTTGTTAGCAAGAGAAATTAAGAAAGATAGGCAGAAAAAGAAAGAAAATTATATCCCAAAGATTGCAAGAAAGAAGGAAGGACAGGCGCCGGTCTGTAAGAGGCATCTCACCTCATTAAGCATCTTAATTCCCTTTTATTGTCCATACTGCACTGAAGCCTACAAGATGTATGCATGATTTATAAACAGTGCTGTGCATCAGCTGAGCAGTTTTATTCAGGGCTCTGGAAGGCTGAGACACGTGCGGTGCTTGGGTTTGGGTGGGTTTTTCTGCAGCGTTCGAATTTTGCCTGATTTCATTCACGGTGTCACTTGGCGCTGCTATGCTTGCATGCTTTTATTTTGACAGATGTTTAAACACCTCTGTACCAAATGAAGCCAGGTAAATATGAGGCCACTTTACTCTGACATAATTTTAAAATTAATTCATACCTGGATAGACCTGCATTTCATTAAAGTCCGCTAAATCAGAGTCATTGATATCTATTCACAGCCAAGAAAGCTTCATGGATAATTTTATAGTTGTTTAATATTTTTATTTGTTCGACTTCACATATTTTAGGTTTTCTTATACTCTTAACTCTGTTAGCTGTACAATCATGAAGAAAATCTAAAACAACAATGAAAAATGCCGGTGTTCAGATTCCAAGATAAATCCAATAACAACTCTGACAGGATTGATTACAACAGAATCAGCAAAACCTCTAGACTCTTTTTAATGCGGTTTGAGACATAAAGAAGATAATGAAAGATGTTACTTGACAGTAGTAGGATCTATGTTTAGAGCTAAAAGCAAACCACTCTGATTTTTTGGTTTTGTTGTTGAAACATTTTTCCACTGCGAAATATGATTTTTTCAAAATTGACATATTCATGAAATTACATTAATTTTGATGACATTTTCTGCAAAAAAATGAATATTTTTCAAATGATCTTTTGGAAAATTCTATTTGGGAAAATGAGATAAAATCACAAACTAAGAGCACTTTGGAAATTAAATTCTTCATGTGTATTTATTGTTTTAACCTCATTTTACGTTATGTCACCAGCAGAATTATTTTCTGTGGTGGTTTTATAGAACCGAGTCCTCGTTGCCTCTTCTCCCTGCACCTTTTGTATTTGTGGGTAATTTTGTCTGCAAACATGCAATCAGCTACCATCTCTGCGCGGATGACTCGTAGATCTACCTGTGTGCTCACGGCCTGTCTCCTCTGGCCAACTTCAGTTCTGGGTTTGCTTCCCTGTCATTTCACGTAGACGACCGTCTGTCAACTCAAACTCAATGCGGATGAGACAGAACTTTTAATCTTCCCTAACTCATGCCTTCCCTGCTAGTCCCCTCTTTGATCACTGCGGACAACTTCACCACCCTACCTGTCACTCGGGCCCGTAATTTGTGTGTCGTCTTTGACTCAGACCCTTTCTCCAGTCCTCGCATCCAGGCTATGGCATAATCCCACTGACTGCTCCTGCTTAGCATCTCTAAGATGTCACCTTTCCTGTCCATCCCCATGGCTAAGACCCTTCTCTCGCCTCTTCTATGTCTCCATTAGTGCAATATATATATTTTATCAGGCCTTGACAAATGCAACATTGGCCTTTCGGTGCCCACTTAAAATGATACTGGGAATACTCTTTTCTTAGCCTATCAATCTCTCATTTTGTGTCCATCCCTCCTCTATCTCCTTTTTCTGTATTGCAGCAAATGTTACCTGTTTGTCCTCATTTTCGTGCTCTGTCACAGTCCACTTCCACTTTCAGATATCAACTGCTACTTAGCACTGCCAGCTGGGGTGACCCTGATGCCAGCCCCCATCACTCAAGTGCTGGGTGCCCAAACTTACACCCCCAGCTTCTCCCCACTGGCTCCAGCTTCTGAGAGGACCATCCTGCAAGCACCCGCAAGCTGCCTCGCATTCTTCTCCCAATCCCACAGGGAAACCCTCCGTGCTTTCCTTCCTTTAGGCTCTTCATTTGCTGCCTGTTGCTCAGTTTCACCTTGTGTTTCCCTCTATCCCATCATCCATTTTTCTGTGCCCCACTTTTGTCCTCTTGCCTCATTCTTATGTTTTAATATTTCAGGAGCAGGTACCATCCTTCTATTTTGCCTAATACTTGGAGGCTTAGCCCACAATCAGGTCTTATGGGGCAGGAGTCCATTATACTCGTACACACATACATACACATTGTGATAATATAAGCTGTTATTCTTTACTAATATTATTCATATGAGAATATGGCATGGCACATATCAACCCATGCCTTTTTTTGATTTATTTAATATTCTACTATTTTATTGCCTTTGGCCTTTATATTATTATTGTTATTTGAATAATTGACTTTGCCAGCTATTAAGTACAGATTTGAAGCCTCTCATTTTCTAGATCAAAACATCTCCCACTTCTGTTATAATGAAACACTTGTATTCTTGGACAGTCTGAACATGAAACTTAGGTAAGAGTCAAAGTGTTTCATTACAAACAAGCAAGAGATGCTTTGATCTAGAGAATGGGATTTTAAATATTAATTTTTCATCTTAAAGATAAGATCTAGCACAATAAAATGCACTGTAAATATAAAGGGAAATCACAGAAAAGTTCAGCTATTGTATTGTATAATGTGCGGAATATGTCTGGGAGACTCATTGCTCATGAGGTGCGTCAGAAGGCTCCCTGGCCCCCCCAGGCTGCTGGGAGTTGTAGTATTCAGTAAGCAAACCATCCTACTCTAACAAAACTGGAGTTTAAATCTGAGAGGATATCGCTGGGAGCTCACTATAAGGGAAAGGTCTGTCTGGTCCCACGCCACAGCTCGAGGTGGTGGTGGTCCCACTGCGCAAAGGGTGACCACAGAGAGTCTCTGTGCATCCAGTTAGTGCAACCCATGCCTGTTGCTAACATGACACCAGCCTGCAAGGGATGTTTGGGAAATCTCAGTGCAAACAGGTTTGCACTGTTAATAAACAAGTCAGTTCAAAGTTAATTTTTAAATTTTCCTTCTATTCTGGCACATTTTGAAATGCGGCTTGACGCTCTCATTTACAGTGGATGTGAAATAGCCGCCTTTCCCACGAACAGTTGTTTAGGTTCTAAAAGTTTTGACCAGCTCTTGCAAGTATGTAATTTAGATTTCCACTTAAAAGACACCATTTTGCTGTTTTGCTTTACTAAAAGCATGCACTTTAGTGTGGATATTTGCAGTGTCACCAGAAAGCACTAGGAGAAAAGTGCTAAAAGTTGCCAAAGAGAAAAAGGAAAAGTTACTGTGAAAGATTTATTCACCGTACGCACGTGTAAGAGCTACCTTCATCCAGAGATTTCCCCTAAGCCGTGGCCAAGGTGACCATTTCTTAAAGATCCCTCCTTTTTCCTGCTGAGAAACCTGGAGTGCTCTCCTCTTTCAGGGCCTGCGAGCTGCACAGAGGGGCTGAACTCCCAAAGATCCTTTTGGGAAGCGAGAGATGATGGATTAATACAGTTCATAACAATCTCCATGGAGACCAAAACTGGGGTGGCATCATCCAAACTGATAGTGATAGAAAACCCCGTTGGTGCTGCAGATTAGCAGGTACTGCTCTCAGTCGCAGGCTACCCTGGATGATGTAGTTTATCTCGGTGTAAATCAGATGTGACTCATCGGCAGACGCTGCACAGCAAAACGTGCAGAAAACTCACGTCAGTGCTGAATCAAAGCCTGAAACACGGATCATTATTTAAAGAGAGTTATGAGAACGCCACGAGTTTCGAGAAGATCAACACTGCTCAAGAAGTGAAAGCCGAGAATTATAGATATAATGATAGGAAGCCCTTAGGATTTATTAACTGTTTTGTTTGGACTTATTAAAAAGGAATGACACCCATTAAAGTATATCACAGGGATGAGCTATCTAGCAGCCCCCGGGGCTGTGACTGAAGGGGAGCTCTGCGATAAGGTGAGGGCTCTCTATTGCTTTCCAATGACAAGGCACTCAGCAAAACAAAGAGAAGGTCTTGCTTTAGAAATTTTTCACTCAATTCAAGAGTTTTCTCAAACAAGTATCATTCTACAAATACCTCAAAGAGCAAACAGCCTAATTCTCACGAAACACACATATCCTTAGGCATTAGTCTGAGATGTTTTGGATGTTTTTATGACAATGCAAAGCACTCTGTAGCCATGTTGTTTGAGGAAGATGTGCACCCGCACTGCAGACAGCTGCTGGCTCAGTGCGACCACCGAGGAGGGCAGGAGCTGGCCCTGCCACCGCAGCACAGCTCGCTGCCTCGCACGTGTCGGTAGCATTTACTTTTGGGAGCCTTGCAGTACTCAAAATGTTGGCATCGGTGTGGAGAACATGGACAAGTGACACACACCATTTTGGCAATTTCCTTTTTGCTGTCTCTTCACAGTGGTACTTCTTCAGGTTGACCAAACTGCAGACTGGGCCCTATTTCTGTATTAATACAAGTACTCATACTCTTCAAGTGCTCTAGGAATGCTCCTCTCCATCTTCCCACCAGCCCCTGCATGGATGTCTTGCAAGCTTTGCACAAGCCAGAACCACAGCTGACATGGCTGGGGCTGCTGCCGCCAGCGGGAGTGTCCCTTCCCATCCCTTTCTCTTCCTTCCTGCTGCCTGTCATCTCTTTCAGTGTTTAGTCACTCGTTGGTGTCAGCAGCTTTATTGCATGCAGATGTGAGCTGGGTACTCGGAGGTCTGATTCGAGAGCTGTACGTGCGTGCTGACTGGGTCCTTTCGGAGCAGCGTTTCTCGTCCCCTTTCCACGAGGGTGTGTTTGTCCCCCCACCGCTGCCTCCCCACAGCCTTACTGCCTCTGGGGTTTTCTGACGTGTTCCTTAATAAGCAAGTTCCAGTCACAAGCTAAGATGAATCTCTTCAGCTTATTTTGTTACATCTGTACCAGCCTTTTCAGTCATGTCAAAACAACTCTGGGATTATTTATCTCCATTCAGGAAATTCTGCTTTGCCAACGTACATTTTAGACTGTGTAAAAACAAGGCTCTTTCGTTTAAATAGTAACTGGGAGTGGGGAATTTGAAACACAGAAGTTCCGATCCTGCCTTGCGGGAGCTCAGAGAGCACTGCTCAACAGGTTATAAAATACTTCTGCAGATGGGGTTCCAACAGCTAACAGAGCTATTTGACCACGTCCCTTCAAATAATTGTTTCTATAATTCAGACAATTTTTCTTTTCAGTTTAAAAACAGCAATATGTTGAACCTAACCAGGATAGCTGAGACACAACTGGGGGTAGCCGCCTTTTTTTTTTTTGGAAAGTAATTGTCAGCTCCCCCTGTGATATGGGAATAGGAGAGTGTCAGACTAGAAATCCCGTCTCACACTGTTTTCTGCCACTGCCCCATGAGGACACTCGGTCCTTTGTGCATACATCCTTNTTTTTTTTTTTTTTTTTTTTTTTTTGCATTTGGGTGAGCTTCATTGCAGCTTATTGTTATTGAAAGTTAGAGAGAACAGATTGAAGACTGATTATAAGGACATGGTGTACCACTGGAAAAGCCTAGTTATATAAAAGCTTTGCCTGAGACTCAACTGCTTTGTGTTCTGCAAAAGCTACTGCAGACATCCCTGTTGTTTTTATTGATCTTATAGATTCAGTACTGGGGCATTTAGTGTTTAGCTTTGCTTGGAGACTTGCTTATTTTACTTGAATTTGCTCAAAATTCAACAGATTTAAATGATCTGACAGATTTTTGAATGCTGGCCTGGAAAAATAAATAAAAAGCTTTCTCATATAAGGTGAGCCAGCTGTCTCCAGAAGAAGAGTTATCACTCCACGCTGTCACCAGATTTCCTGTTGCCCAGGAACTCTGATTAGGCAGAAAGCCTCTGCCGGGGCAGGCAGAAACATTCCCCCGCTGCCGTGGGCAGGAGCAGCCACGAGCGCCACGTGCAGCCGAAGCAGTTTGGCGTGATGGGCCCCAAGACCTGCCCAGCCCAGACCCTCAGCAGATGGTGGTGGAGCTGGCCCCTTACCTTCACGTACCTCCACGTTCCTGCCCATACCTCCCCGTACCTGCCCACCGGGGCTTTGCTCCGCTCAGCCTGAGCAGCTCCTGGAGCTCAGCTGGGAATCCAACCCCAACCTCCTACGCTGCATACTCCGCTTTCCCGACCTTTGCTGCAGTAGCGTTTCCTGCATTTTTAACAGAAGTCTTTTAAAACTGTGATACTCCCAAGGATATAGAAGAGTGCTGTAGTTGTTATTTTACTTAATATTAAAAGGTTAAAAAGCCCATGAAAACATATAGCTGTGTGGAAATTAATGATGGTATCTCTTGTAAACTAGTGCTGTGTGTGTACCTATCCACTCATAATGTTTTAAAATATACATAGCAGAGTGCAGATAGTGATAACACATTTGATTTTATCCGCTACAAATATATATATATATATGTATGTCAGACAAATAACTTATCTCTCTTCCTACTCTCTGTATTGATAAAATCCATAGAGGATTTAATCCATCTGAGTGTGCTTCTCCATGTTATTCATCTCAACTGTGCACTCAGAAAGTTCAAATATTTAAATTGGTTTAAAGTCAGAATATTAATAGCTGTTCTTAGAAATTCAATAACAGTTACATTTTCCCAGTTGATGGATACTGTCACAAATGGCTACTGCAGAAGTGTACATAGTTAATTACTTTGCAACAATTAGGATCTTAGTCCAAGTGCAGGAAGACTTTTACTAGTATGTGTAAAGAGAAGCACTGAAGCACTTTCAGCTCCTAATTGCTGAAGGAGCATGCTAACGATCCTAGCTGATAAATCTTAAAGCAGCGCGTGACAAGCAGTATCACATATCACCTAGACACAAGGTCTGGGAGAGTTCAGGTTACACCGCCAACGCCCCCCCAGGACACGGGATTTGGTGTAGATGAACATTGTTTACTCTTAAAATATCAGTCCTGGTGAAAGAGAGGACTGCCAAGGAGAAATACATCTTCTGTCCAAAGGTGCAGGATTTCAATTAAAAATACAGAAAGAGAAACCACGTAAAACTTACAAAGAGAATTCAGCAGGCAAGGAAACGAGCCCTGTGCACCGTTACACTGCGACTAGCCACCTCCTCTTAGTGCAAAGCCAGAACATATGCTTCATTTCAAGCCCATTTTTAAATACACCCCTAATTATGAAATCATTACCAGAAACCTGCATGATAAGGAAAGAAGAATTATTATATTAACCTGGGGTCTTCAGTGCACTCGGAGGCATCACAAAGCAGCTCTCCTGCAGTCAAAGCCTGCGCACTCCCTCTTTTCTCTCATCCAGTGAGTCACTTCTTCCCTTTAATCTCCCATTAAAATCCTTTCTATCCTCTTCAGTTTATGACTCTGTTGCTGCAAGGTGGTTTGTGGCACTCGGTATGGCTAATCCTTGGGATAGCATCGTATTGAGAACAGAATAATTGAAAACAGCTTGAAGCGGTTGTAGTTAGGCACACAAATCAATGACAGATAATCATTTAAGCACAAACCAAAACAGACATTTACATGGAAAACAATCATGGCCTTGGAGTTACACCCCGTTCTTGCCATGCAAAATCTTTCATGGATTTGGCAGGGTATCCCAGGAAGCTAAACCCAGTTGCCAATGTGGCCATCCCCTGGAGACGGCGCTGGCAAACCCCTGCCGGAAACCTGAGCTCAGCTGTAAATAGCTGTAAATAGCTCAGCTGTCCAGCTTCGGGTGAAATAAAACCGCGCATCCTCCCAAGCTGCGTGAGAGTGTCGTGGTCTGTGCTGAGCCGCCCGGAGCTGTGCAAAGCCACGCAGCAAGGAATAGCATGGGGCCATGCCCCCCCTTTCAGGGTGCTGCTCCCATCCCAAGTGGCCCAAGGGAGGTGGGTTGTGCTCAGGTGCACTTCAGTGCGTATGGAAGTGCAGCAATAATAATAATAAAGAAAGACTCCCAAAGTAAACTGCTTCCTGACTCAATAGTGCAGATGGGAGCACATATTTGCCTGTCATTTTCTGATGACAATCATATTTATACCAGCTGGTTAAAATGTTTTAATAAATGATTACCTGATGAAAACACTTTGTCATGGCTACGGTGCTGGGGTTTGCTCATTTTTGCCACGATCCGAATAACCATTCAAATTAAAAAAGCAGAACAAAACCAATAAAATGACAATTTTAGATCTTTTCTTAGCACCTTCAGAAAGGCGCCCGGATACTCAAATCCCAGCTCACCTCAATTGGTAAATTGAAGAAAATGTGCTGGGGTTGTCATATGCTGTCTGTGGTCTGTCCTGGGGGACTGGAAGAGCCGAGCCTCCATCCCTGTCCAAAGGTCTGTTCCATAGCCAGGCGACCGAGCGAGCGCGGAGTGTCGCTCCCATAGCTCTGCATTTCTCTGGGTGAATTTTGCTACAACCGCCCAGTTTAGAGATGTAGGAAAATCCAGGGTGAATTCCCCTCCGCTTCTGTGTGAGGCCGGGGGTTACAGCTTCCCCAGCGCCCCCCGGCCCCCTCACTGCTCTCACGGCTGCAGTGCTCTGCCCGCAGCTGACTGCCCTGCTGCTGGCATGATGCACATGTACGTGCGCACACAAACCAGCCAAAAAGGCCTGGCGATCTAGTAAGATTTTATGATTTATATCCACTTATAAGTAGGCAAGTGGGATTTTTTTTTCCCTATTGTTTAGCCTTTTGCTTTAAAAATGTCAACATCTTCGCCAGAGAAGTTTCAAAAGTTTAGTTGCCAATTTTCCTTCTGCTTTCTGTGACTCTGGTGAAAGGGTATTATTTATCAAACTAAGTGTATATTATAATCTTTGCAAAATGGTAAAGATCAAAGACTACCTTGCATCAAGCAGAATTACGGTGCCATAACATTTTATCTTGTTACAGCTGATATCAATCACGGCGTGACAGCAAGCTACAGAGAGAAGGTTTTTTCAGTCGGTATCACTGACACACCGCAACATGTGAAATACAGCAGCCGGCTAGCATGTGCTCCGGGTGTGAAAGGGAAAAACCAGCAGCATAAGTAAGTGCCTTTGGTATCCATGTCATTAAGTGCGGCCATTTGGCAGCAAAACACGTGCACACAACTTTAATTCTGCCTGCGGCTCTTGCATCCTCATAAGGGAAGAGATAAAAGCCTCTATGAGAAGAGAGGGCTTGATTTCAAGTGACAGTGGTGACATTTTCAGCAACGACCCCCGAGTGTGGCGGAGTCCGCCATATGATACTCCTGCCCCAGAGGCACGTGCATCGTCCTCCTCTTGCCTGGAAGAGGCGGGAATCCGGATCAGGAGCCAGGAGCAGCCGGGGCTGCCCGGCACGGGCCGGTGAGGCATGGATCCGGCTGTGCCCCAAACTGCAGCTGGCTCCGCATGCGGTGGCACTGCCAGCACGAGTGCTCTGCAGGTCTCCTGCGCCAGCCGCGAGCCACTTGCTCTCTCCCCACAACTCACGGTCGTATCTTTGTTTAATTTAGGTGTGAGAGTCTTTTCACAGTGGTCGCAGATAGGCTGAGGAAAGGAATGAGATTTCTCCCGCTCTTTCCCAGGACCCTGCTGAGTTTTACAGTTCCTGTACTTAAAGTACTGCGCACACTGTGTCCTCCGGACTTATCTCTGGGAACATCTGGTGGGGAACAGAAAGGAAAGGGGAATTATGAGAGGTCTGTCTCATACATATCCCTTCCGTTGGGGATTCATCCCTCCTCTGCACGTCCAGACAGAGCCCTATATACTTCTCCTTGCAATAGGGGCAAGTCCAACACCAGCATCTTTCTGTGCTGTGCCGACAGGCTGCAAAGCGGTACCTGAGCTCCCGGCCTGTGCAGGCCCCCCAGACCCTTCAGCAGGAGCCGGTGCTTTTCCCAAAGCACCAGTGGGGCATGCTCAGGTCTCTGTCTGCACCCCCAGACACAGCCTGCAGTCAGCCAGCGGGAGCAGGAGCATCCAGGACCATCCTGCCGAGCTGGCATACCACCCCACGCACACAGGAGTCCTGGGGCGCTGGGCAGAGGGAGGGTGCAGTTGTCTCAAGCAGCATCGAGTCTGGTGGTGACTGGAGCCCTTCAGCTTCTGTATTTGGGTTATATTAACATTACACTTTCATAACAGGCAACTTCAAATGGTCCTGCAATTGTTTCTTGGAGGCTTCAATCCGGAGAGGGAACCCTTTCAACAAAGCAAGGAGGAGAAGAAGAAACAAAGCAAATGCAGTCGGGAAAGTACAAGGGTTTGACAAATCTAAAGATCTTGGGTTTTCAGGATTCTCTTGCTATTTGAATAGAAAACTGCATTGTTTTAGACAAAGTGCCCGTCTTCAATTTTTCAGTCTCCTTTCCCTCTATTAGAGAGCCACACAATGTACTTGCCCGCCACTTACTAAAATGCTTCTAAAAACTTGAAGAATTATTTGAAAAAGGGCATTCCTATTTCTTATGCATAAAACATGCATGCATATTCATATAAAACATTTAGAAAAATTTGTACCAGTTATAATTAGCATGTTTTGTGCATCTATTTTCTTTGCTATTAAATAACAAATTTGTGGTAACCATAGCAACTGGAACATCACGTGGTACTGGTGCTATTTTGGGGATAACATAAGTACCTTTCTTAAAGAAGCATTCACACCTCTAAGCTATGAATTTTAATAATTTTCACGATAAACTATCTGTTGGGTGGATTGTATTCATCTCTCACTATAATGTTGATTTAATGTGGAATGCACTGCCTTGTTTTGCAGTGCCTGTGACCACTTAAAATCACTAATGAGTCCTCTTGTTTTGCAGAAAGGCAAGAGACTTTGAAGAAAGGCAAAAGAGAAGCTATGTAACGCATTAGTGGAACTTGCACTGAGGGGAAATGTACAATAAAATGAAGGATTTCTGTTATTGTTTCTGGGGAAGGGGCTAACATTGGTCATGTAGCTCTTCATGCTTGAATGGAGGAAAGCAGAAGGGAAGAGATGCTTTATCTTGGACTGGTATAGCTGCTACTGGAACAAGCAAGACATGTTGGGTTAGCCCTACTGGAAGATGGGAGAGGTCCTTAGGGACCTCACATGGGAAAAGACCAGCTGAGCCATCAAAGCCAATTCCCTGCCAGGGAAGTCAAGTGTGTTTGTCTACCAAATATCTGCTGTGCACACCACCACATACCACAGGCCTTCCCCTTATAGCTAATGAGGTAAAGAGCAAGAGACCAAATGCCACAACAGTAATGAGCCATTTAAAGAGATTAGGTGGCAACGAGGTCAGTATTCATGTGCTAGGCTCCCCCTAGAGCAGGGATTCTCTTAAATAAGATTTGCTGGAGTGCCACATTACAGATAAGCACACAATGCTTCAATAATCTCTGCCAATGTTGTGATGAATTGAGGAAAAATGGAAAAAGGTGGAAGAAATTCCCTTCAGTCTCTGAAATTGGTAATTCAGTTAATCGTGAGAATGTAAGTAGGATGAACCAAATAGGCACCTGTGAGAAATGAATGCTATTAAAAATATCCTGCCCACACTGACGTACTAATGAAAAATGCTGGTTGACATGATTAATTGTTTTATCGTGAAAGTGTCTGTAGAGATGAAACCCACCCTGAGCTGTCAGGATGGTGTTATCCATCTCCCAGACCAGAGGTAATGAGGAATCATTCACCCTGGGTGGCTCCTACACAGGTGATTTGGGTTAATACACATACTAAAGAGGCCATTAGGCCAGGAGATGACTCAGACCAAGCTTGCCTGCAAAGGTGGAGTTTGGGGCAGAGGAATTTTACCAGATGGTGAAGAAAAGCGAGGGGGTTGATGAGAAGAGCCACCAAACTGAGCTGTAAGGAGATACAGCAAGTATGTGCAAAAGACAAGGGTGTATGTGCAAAAGACAAGGGTTTGTGGGGATTGTGGGGCCAAACTGGGTTATGCCAGCAAAGGGGTGTGATAGCTATGAAGAGCCTCAGACCTGAGGCTGGAGCCCCTAGTGTAGGTGAGTGCTCGTCAAGCTGCAGGCTGGCTCATGGTAAACTGCAAAAAAAAAGTAAAATTTAAAGAGAACTTGAATTTTGTAAGCTTACCTGGGCCAAAACTTGCAAATCTGAGCCAGACTGTGGGAATTAACCTGAGTAAAGTTTTGCAAAGTGATACTTTGCCTCTGTCTCCATTTTATTCTGTCTGCCTCTTGCTTTCCCTCATTTGGTTGTGTCATTGGGAATTTCTTTGTAAAAGTTCATCTTTACTTACTACTAATTCTTCTCAGCATAACTTTTGTAGGAGAAAACTTATTTCTGTTTTCCCCTTATTTTAAAAAAGTAGCTTTTTATTATTATGAATAACTGTATATTGTCAAAATGTTCCCTTTCAGCCATTTTGGAATGAAGGATTTTGTTTCAAAAAGTGTTACAGTAAATAAATAGATTAAAAAAAAAATTTAAAGCAAACATTCTGATATCTCAAAAGTGAAAATTTTTAACTACCCTTAACTAACATTGTTTTCTGTGTTTGCTCTGCTGCACAAAATAAGTAATCCAAGATGGAGCAATCCTTTTTCACGCCTCCCTTGCTGAGCCTTTGGGGATTTGCAGTGCTTGTTTCGGGGAGGCCCTGGCAGGATGTCCTGTGTGGAGGCTGCCTGAGAGAAGGTCCCCTCAACACTCGCTCCATGCGTTGCATTATTGATCCTTTTTGACTTATCTGCTTGGTTCTCCCTTGCCGCAGCTCCTGCTGGGCGATATGTTTCTCTGCCCACTGCCCGTCCCCTCCACCGGTGGTTGGTGCATCGCCTCCATTTGCCTGTGCTGTGGAGAGGGACTGATCCTGGGCTCCAACGAAGGCAAATCCACTCCAGTCCTTCCCTTGCCTTCCGGTCTTGTTCTCCTCCAAATACCCGCTTCTTAAGAAAATCTTGGGGAAAAAGTCTAACGAGGCAGCAGCGCAGTTTTCAGCTGAACACATATGCTTCCAGGAGCCCTGAGGGGTGAAGCAAAAGTAAACCCATTAGAGGCAAAAAGGGAAAGTTGCACAATATGCTTTTTTTCTTTTCTTGATCCATGCTGTGAAATGGGAACTTCCCATTCTACTTTCTGTTCGGAGGGCAAGAGTAGGAAAGAAAAAGATTTGGAAGATGCTGGCAAGTGATAAAATACAAACAAGCTCTTTTTCTTATGTAGTAAATGAATAGCTTTCTGCCTTGCCTTTTGTTAAAGCTCTTAATCCAGCCTGTAAATAGGGACTTTCGCTTTGGACTGACTGTTTAGATATAAGACTTGGAGCTGATCTGAAGTAATGGGATCAGAAAATAGGAGATGTATATCAAAGAGAATGATGCATATGCTCATACTAGTGAACTTTTCTCGCAGCACTCCTCATATACTGTATGTAAATGTTCGGGAGTACAAAGTGCACTTCATTTTACTGCAGACCTAAGCTAAGACACCCGTTCTGAGAAGCCTGCCCGTTTGATCCCCCGGGGGGCAGCAGCCTGCCTGCCTTCAGGCAAAACACAGATCCTCTGCAATAAAGTAGAACGTGAGAGGCAATTTTGTTGCACGGCCTGGCTGAGGTTTACTAAACACTGGAAGAACTCGGCATTTAAGGACACTGGAAGTGGAGATTCACACTCCCCGATCTCAGAAACAGCAAGTTGACCAAGCAAAAAAGCCAGCAAAACAAGAACTTGGGACAGAGTGAACTCTTAATTAAAAACTAGATTCTCTTCAATGAAAAACTATATTTCATATTTGTGAAAGAATTTTTTACGCTGCTTGTTAAGATACCCAAGCTCTTACAATGTAGCTGTAGACTTTTTGGCCATTTCCTCAAGGGTGTGCCATGGCTTTCTGTGAGTACAGCCATGGCAATGCATTGTTCTTCTTGGGTTTGGAAACCCTCCAATTCGTATTCAGCTGCCATGGAAAAAAAAAAAAAAATCTCGAAAATTCATAGACTTGTCTTGTTTCCAAAGACACCTCTGACCCAGGCAATGTATTCTAAAATCCTTAATCATTTTCTACTTACTGAAAATCCTCACTGACTGAATAGGAATTTTTCCCAAGTCAGAAATTAAGAGAGAAGGGATTTCTATTGTGGTTCTTAAAGATTAGCAAAAAAGTATAGTGAGAATATAAATATAAAATATGATGCATATATTTTTCTTTTTACTTTAAAAAAAAAAAAAAAAACATAAATGAGTCTCTTGCCTTCCATTCTGTGTTTAGGAATATTTGGATGCCGTTTGATGCTATCTGTATTTTCCAGGGCAGCTTTTCATCAGGTTAACTTATTTGAAAAGGTGCTATGTGGCAGTGGGAGGGAAGGATTGGCTCTGCCACCACCCTGGCTTCCTCTGGGTGCCCATGAGCACCGGCATGGGGGCTAAGGGAGGGAATATGGAGCTGAGCGGTTCCGTCCCTCACAGCAGGGTGGGGGGCAGCTGCCCCAGGCCCCCAGCACTGCTGCTCGGCAGGAGAGGGTGCAGTGAAGCCCCCTGCAGGGCCTGGGGCTGGGCGCTCAAAGCACCTTTGCACCCATGCAAGGTAGAAACTTGCACTTTGTACCAAAAAATGGGAGTCTGGTGTGTCCTGGCTGTGGTGGCCTGTCAGGAACCCCCAGCATCCTTCGCAGTGGTGGCCAGCCATCTCCCTCCCACCATAAGTGGAGACCTGCTGTGTCAGCCCAGGCGCCGGTGCTGGGATTTGGCCAGTGGTTCCCTTGCCTCTGTTCCCAGTGTAGGGGGTCAGCATGACCCAGGTCCTGCCCCCATCAGACTGGGGACTCCTGAGGTTGTGCGTGCTGCCGGCTCTCCCCAAGATAGCCAGGAGTAAAATGGACAGGCTGGGGCACCAGGACATGGGAGAGTTATTTGACAATTAGAGCTTGAGTCTGTTAGCAGGTGCCGGTTCGTCATTGACATTGGCAGTGTTACGTTAATGGTTGGATTCGATGGTGTTAAAGGTCCCTTCCAATCCAGACGATTCTATGATTCTACTCAGGTAAATAGCTCTGGAGCCTCCAACATAAGAAGGACATGGATCTATTTGAGTGAATCCAGATGATGAAAGGGCTGGAGAACCTCTCCTACGAGGACAGGCTGAGAGAGCTGGAGTTTTTCAGTCTGGAGAAGAGAAGGCTCCAGGAAGACCTTGTAGCAGCCTTCCAGTACCTATAGGGGGCCTACAGGAAAGATGGAGAGGGACTCTTTATCAGGGAGTGTAGTGACAGGATGAGGTGTAGTGGTTTTAAACGGAAAGAGGGTAGATTTAGATTGGATATTAGGAAGAAATTCTTTACTGTCAGGGTTGTGAGACCCTGGAAGGGGTTGTCCAGGGAAGCTGTGGAGGCCCTATCCCTGGAAGTGTTCAAGTCCAGGCTGGATGGGGCTTTGAGCAACCAGGTTGAGTGGAAGGTGCCCCTGTCAATGGCAGGAAGGCTGGGACTAGATGATGTTTAATGTCCCTTGCAACTCTAACCATGCTATGGTTGTACTAGGACTATATTTTAGAAGACATTTGAAGCAATATAAAGAGGTAAACCTTCAACCAGCCTCATCAAGGCAATTTGAAAAAGTTTCTCACACTAGAGAGCTCTGAAAACAAAATGGTTTCTTCCATTTCTTGCTTTAATTTTGTGTAAACCAGGTGGAACTTTGCAGATCAATAGTTAGATCCAAGAAGGAAAAAAAAATATACCTAAACAAAACTTCTCTTCTGTTGCCCAGGTCTGCTTTACACATCTGCTTTAGCAGAAGTAAAGATCAATATTCGTGAAAGTTGTTGGCCTGAGCAGATTTTTCTTCCCCATTGAAAACATTATATGACTGAAGCAGGAAACCTTTAGAGGAGATAGTGCAGGATCTGGCCTCTGTTCCCAGAGTCTGAGGCCATTGGCATAGAGCTAGTTGCTGGTAATAATCCCAGCTCTTCCATTGAATGGTATGAACAACAGACTGACATCCGTGTGCACACTCTCTTTTTCTTTAAAGTGGTCTTTATCACTATTGTACACTCTTATAAACTGTATGGGTGAGTTCTTCTGCACTGCTACTGGATTTTGTTTTCTTCTTGAAGTAAACCTGGTATCTGTCAAAACCACAAGTTACATTATGAACATTTAAAATGGCTGTCAGTGTTTGTATTAATACATTTATCCCTGATCAGCTGAAAGCTGTGAAAAGTTTGCTCTGAATTCATCCGTAAGATATCTTTTTCTTTTTTCTTTTTTTTAATACCAGTAGAGGGGACGTTTTTATTCTACTACACAAATAGCAGCCACTTTATTCTTTTTTATTCAGTGCTTTAAGCAGTACAACCACTTGAATATCTTCAAATATACTTCAAATATAAAGCCATAGTATTTAAAGCATTTGGAATAAATACTTTATTTGACTTTGGTATCAGTATGACAGCTACTAAAAGGTGTGTCCTTCATAGCCTTTTTCAACATTATACTGAAAGGCCTTCATTTCAATCGAGCTAAATCTCAACTAACTTAACTAATAAACAGGAATATTGGGTGATGGCATGGCACCACCCCAGTCACTAATGCAAAATGATGAGGGAACAGTGAAAGGTCAGCCCTGGAACGGGGCCCTGCAGATGTAACCTGCTTTTCATATTGATTGTGTTTTCCAGTGGGCTTCAGGTCAGGTGCTGAGACCTCAGGGCTCGCTCTGTCTGCAGCTGTCTCACTGTTTTCTTAGCTTACCTGGAACAGATTCTGCAATGTTTCTGTACTGTTCCTCCCAGGATAAAATAGGTCTAATATTTATCAGTGTTGCAAAGGCATCGATACCTCCAAAAAGGTCGTTGGTGTTCCTTATAAGGAAGATGCTATGGACAATGAAAGATGCACAGTATGAGTCTGTATATAAAAATATAATCTTAAGGGTTAATATTTCTCTGCAGGATACTTATTTTTACCCATCATCAAATCCATTGTGAATTAATGCTTTTGTTTAGGTTATAAAGGTTTTACAAAAAAACAGAAGATGGAGGCACCTGTTTAGAGAGAAGGGCCACGTAGAACTATGTATGTTTTACAAAAAGCATTTGTTGATACAGAACAGATCAATATGTAACTGCATAATAAGGTGGAGAAAAGATGGGATTAAATGTTCAAATACATATACTAATTAGAAAGGACATGCACATCCATGTATAGAGAACCTGACAGTGAGAAAGTGACAGAAATTCAGCACTACAATGAAATATAAATGTCAAATTACAAGGATGCATGTAATAAAAGCTTGTAACTGTTAGGAACTAGACTCTGAATTCATGTGAAAGCTGTTGCCTTTATCATCTTCTTAAATCCCTCTAAGGTGTTCTGTCATTCACTGTCAAATTTTCTACGTAAGATAATAAGACGTATGTCACACAAGTGTCCAAAACTGCTTCTCTGCCATTGCCAGGACACACCAATATATTTGGGTGGGGGTTTTTTTGGTTTTTTTTTTTTAAAGCAACAAGAATATTAAGCAGGAGATCTGCTTAAGTATTAGCAGTCAATTACAGAATGCTTTTTTCCCTCCTTGGATGTGATAAAATCTAACACATGATGCCCAAAATGTAGGGGAAAAGGGAATGAGCAATGTGTGTTCAGATTTGGCTGTGTACTCAATAGGTTGTCAGAGAGCCATAGGATGCACAATAAAAATGGATGCTAACTAAATTTTGATGTGCAAGAGCATGTGTTTAATTTGCAAGATGTTTTGTTTAATTAAAAGGTAAATACCATTTATAATTCTTCTCACAGACTGTTTGAGAGCAGCAAAAACACCTACAGAGCTCTCAAGCCGCCTGAAGAACTCCTTTGATGCATCTGATCCATGGGGTAGGTACATTTAAATGAGAGCAGTTCACTACTTTATTAAGCGATATTTTTGGTTTTACACAATACTGGTTATTGCTTCTAAAAATTTCCAAACATCGCTTGCAAGATGTTAGCTGCGTGTGAAGCATGTAAAATATTCTGTCATGGAAGTGTGGTGAAAATCCCTCCCCGAATATAATTGACTTGGAGACAGCATTCACCCTGGTGCAGAAGACCTGCATCAAGCCAAGACACCACATAAATATGAAGGCATAAAACCTGTCTGTGCAAGTCCTGCTCAGACCCCTCTGCATACAGGGCAAACAGAACTGCTGTTGAAGCAATCGTGTCTTTGAGGCTTGCTTTTCCTGGCTCTATCCTCTCCTTCCATACACCCCTGCCAAGCTTGCAGAGCTTACGGTTCGTTTCCTTTAAGGTCTTGAGACTCAACACCCTGTTATAGCTTATGACCCCATGCTGTGCTTTGGGCTGCTGTGGTTCCTTCGATAGAACCCATCGTCTGACCGGGCTCCTTCTCACTCTCCGTGGGCTGAGGTGA
Source organism: Chionis minor (assembly GCA_013398295.1). Taxonomy (NCBI): domain Eukaryota; kingdom Metazoa; phylum Chordata; class Aves; order Charadriiformes; family Chionidae; genus Chionis; species Chionis minor. The sequence continues at coordinate 1,262,475 of VZSF01006093.1, read as the reverse complement.
GTCTGTGGCTGCGCCGGTGACAGGAGCTCTCCAGAGGCATCACACACTTGGCCAACAGAGCAGCCGAAGCCACGAGAGTAACAACAGTATCAAATGGAAAGGCCACACCAGTGCAGTGATGGGTGCTGTGCATGGTCATGTCACCCTATGGCATCTACACAGTCGTGCTCTGAAACCCAAGTATCTTCTGCCAGCTGCTCAGCAGCACTTTTTGGCTACGACTGGTGATAGAAAAACGTAGGGGACCTGCCTGACTGAGAGACGGCTACATCTCCTACCAGCAGTCCTCAGGGGCAGCATCTCTAGGTCAGTTTTTCCGGTGGGGATCCTGGCAGCTCTCATTTTGTTCGGTTGTTTTCACACTAGAAGAATGGCTGGGAAGAGGCACAGGCTGCTGACTCCCAGCTCTCTAATATGCTGAAGCCGGATCCTGCTCTGCTCAGAGGGTCTGATGGTATCAGCCTCCAGAGAATCGGTATCTGACACTCCCAGTCTGTTGTTCGTATTGGTTCGGTCTCAGCTGAGCTATTTCTAACAACGAAGAACATATCTGAGAGAGTTACAATTTGCTGTAATCATATTTTTCCAGTTTTTCTTTGTGATAATTGCTCCCATAAATATCGTTGCCTCACCTCAGCTCAACAGAGTGCTCTCTAGTTCCGCGCTGAGTCTCAACCCTCCACACTCGGATTGCTGAGGAAAGACAATGATATTATTTGTTATTACCAGGACCACTCCAGCTATGGGGCTGCTGGGGCTTCCAGTTTCTGTGTAGTATTAGCTGATCAAAAATTGCCGTCTGAAGTGAAAACTGCTGAAGAAAAGGTGCCAAATTGTGCACGTGCTTAGATAATAAAGCTTTGTCTGGGCCTTCAACCAGGCAAAGACTTAAAAACCGGAAGCCAGGATGCAGCTTTGCTGTTAAAAGTCTCTGACTTTACTGCTGGCCTCTGGGTTTAGTTTAGTAATAGGGAATGTTTTTAACATAATCAACAGGCTGCAGATCTCAGGAATTCCTGTTCTTACTGTGCTTACTGACTAACAGCTTTTAGGATAGATCCTTAAACTAGATTTTTGTAAGAGCAGGGGCTGTTTTTAACTGTCAGCCTAAGAGTCACAGATGCATTTGGACTTCAGAGTGCCAGGCACCAGGAGTACCCAGAAAGGATGCATTTGGTCTGAGAGCATGTGATGCGAGCAGGTGTATGTGAAGGAAAAATTGGTGAGAACCAGGAGTATTACCATCCCTGTTTTAAAGCTGGCAAAGTGTGGCAAAAGACTAAAGGACTCGCCAAAGTTACTTCTGTTGCCTATGGCAGACCTCGTGTTCACAGCAAAATCTCCGGATTTCTAATGTACCCTCTTAACTACAAGGCCATTCTGCCCCTTGAGAAGATGATATATAGGTACATAAATGTGCATTGATGTAATGCCAAGTTATAAACCACAAGCCTTTCAGAACTCATGTCCCTGATAGATTGCGAAAGAACTTGAAGTCAGGAGAATTGTGGTTTGTCTGACCTTATGCTAATCATTCTCCCTACTTGTGTCTTGGTCAAACTGAAAATGGATAGAATAATGAACCCTTTTGAAAACCGTAATTTCTGGGTGTTGGTCACGACCCAGTTTTCATAAGTTGCTAGGATATGGGGATAATCAGGGAAATGAAGATTCTATCTTACGAGACAAGACCGAAAAGCTTGATTTAAACAAAAGAAATGATGAGACGGAATATTAGTACACTGTGAGGGGAGTAAATATCAGAACTAATTAAGTTCAAGGACAAAATTGGCATCTGAACAAATGGATATAAATGGGCCCCTAATAAATGTAGGCTGGAAATCTTAAGAAGCTGAGTTATGAGATTCTGGAACAGCTTTCCAAGGGGAATAGTTAGGCCAGAGGAAGTAAGTGCTTTTTAAATGGATCTCGATCAGTTTACGAACTGGATATCATGTTGGAGCCAACCAGAGAGATAGACTTGGGCCACACAAGTCCAGTGTTCCCAGGTAACAGCTAGAACGACTTCGTGATATTCTGGAAAAATAAGTAGCCAGCCACAACGTATTTCGCATTGCATCACGTATATTTTGGGTTTTTTGGCTCCTCCATTTAGAGACTCTCTTCCATTCCCTCATTATCCCAGCAACCCAGCACTTGAGCTGTTCTTCAGCATTTCCAGGTAGTCCTTCCCTGCTCCTAAATGCCAGTGTAGGACTAGAGCTGACAGCAGCTCAAGGCAGTGTTGAGTGGGGAGGTGTTTGTGCTCGCCGTCGAGGGTGGGAGAGCGGGGATGGAGGCGAGCAGGGGCAGGTCGCTGGGCACCACGTGTGGCTTTCTTCAGGCGCAGCTGAAGACTGTGTGTGGAGACCAGCCCCTGGGGAGGGGAGGCCCTGCCAGGAGCCTGCTGGCGGCGTCTCCCGGGGCAGCTGTTTCTGAGGGCCGGCGACCTGCCCTGCTGCCACGAACAGGGGGACCGGGACGCCGGGGCAGCCCCCCCATCCCCTCCCCCCCTGCCACGGGGAAGGAAGGGGTGGGTGACCCGGCTCACCTGCCCTCCCTGGCCTGCCAGCGCCCAGAGCCTGCCCTCCTGGAAGCCCCCCCGAACGGGAGGCGCTGTCTCACACCGGCCACAGCCCCCNGCACGGCTTCCGCCCGGCGGAGGGACGCGGGAAGCGGGGCCGGCGGAGGGGCGCCCCCGGCCGGGCGAGGCGGTGGCTGCCGGGAGACAAAAGGCCGCCGTGTGTCCGCCTCTGCGGCAGCGCGGGGTGCGCGGCCGCTCCCCCTCCTCGGGCAGCCTGCGGCAGGGACGGGGTCCGCCGCCCTGGCCGCAGCCCAGCCTCCCCCCACCCCTCCCCGCCTGGCTGCGGCGCGGAGCTCGGGGCTCCCGGGAAAAGACCGCCTTGTTATGAGCGGTACAAGCGGTCCTGCGTGCCCAGAGCAGCGGGGCGCGGGCAGCCCGCGGGCGCGGGCGGCGCCGGTACCGGCCTCCGGAGCGGATGCTGGCGCCCCCGTGAGCAGTGTTAACCCCGGGTGGAAACCGGAGAAAGGAAATAAAGCGAGTCCTTACAAACCGCTGTTCGGGTGTGGTGGGTGAAAGAAAGGGAGCGGCCACCTTTTATTGGGCACCGAAGCTCCCAAATTATAAGTAACAATAACTAGATCGCTTTTACATTGAGGTTTGGGTTTTTTCTTTTTTGTTGTTGTTGTTGGGTTGTTTTTTTTCTCTGCCACGCAGCATTTTGTGCGTTACCGTGTAAGTGGTGCGGGGGCACGGCAGAGCGTGGCTGCGGGAGGGGCTCCGGGCGGTGCCCAAAGTTCCCACTGTCCCCGCAGGAGCAGAAAGCATCCCTTTGGGATAGGGGGCGCCGGGCTGGGGCGGCGGGGAGGGGTGGGAGAGAGAGAGAAAGAGAGAGAGTGAGGGAAGGAGGGGCTGTTGCCGGGCTGCCCCCTCGCAGCCGCCGCAGTCCTCTTGGCTTCCCGGGAGGTTCCCCTGGCACCGGGAGCGAAAGAGGCAAACTCTTCAGTTGTGCCCGGGGAAAAGTTGCCCGGCTCGGGGGAGTCGGGCGGGATCCCGAGCGCCGGCACCCGCGCTTGGCCCTGTTTGGTGTTGGGTTCTTGCCTCGCTCCTCGACAAGCCCGCGGAAAGGGCAGGCTTTGCCTAGGAAGCTTCTCGTAGTCGTATGGAGAGAAGGGGAGAAAGAAACATGTCTTCAGAGTGGCACCTCGCCTTGTTCCGTCTTCTGCTCTCCTGGCCGGGGTCGGAAGAGGGGCTGAGGACAGCTGGAGCAGTGCTCCGTGCCCTGCCTGGTGCCGGCTCTCCCCGCTCGTGGCCCCTCCTAAAGAAACACGTCCGAGCCCTCGTGGTGAAGAATCAAAGCCAACAAAAGTTGGATCTTTTTCGCCAAGGGGGCCTGGGGGGCGCCGAGCCCGGCGGCTCCTGCCTGCCGCCCGCTCGGCAACGACGGAGCGCTCGCCGCGGCTGGGACTTGACCTGCAGAGGGCAATAGTTGGACGCAAATGCTAACAAAGGCGGCGAGGCTCGTTGGCTCGGCACCGTGGCCGGGACCCAAGAATGCTGTGTAGGTAGGCAGCAGTGCTTAATTAACGTATATTGAAACAAAAGATCGGGTAAATTGTTTGATTTGTCTTTAGGCTATGTTTTCAGGGCTAATCTAATTCATAACTGTTAGATTTATTCTAAAGAGATTAACACAAACTTCCAGGAGAGGCATGCGGTTAACTCCAGAATTACCCTAAACACTAATTGTTTACCGGAACATTTACATCCAGCCGCTTGGATTCGTATTATTAGCGTGATTATTCTCTGCTAATCAGATAGGCGAGGTGGAAACGAACGGGAGCCTTCCTAATTGTTGTAGCGATTGACAGGGCGACCGCGCAGACTTCGGAGGAGGCGGCGGTGGTGGCGGCGGCCGCCCGGCGCCCGGCGCGGCGGTGAGGGGCGCGTNGCCCGGCCCGGCGCCCTTTCCCGGGGCTGGGGCGGGGTTCGCCTCCCATTCGTCCCAACAGCGCTTTCCCCCGCTGGTGATGGATTTATTAGGGAGTGGAAAAGAGCAGCCCGACGGGCGCGCTCCGTCTCCCCGTCCGCCTGCGTGGACGCGGCTGCTGTAGACGTCTGCGGCTTGTGTACATATACTGCTTTAATAATTACATATACGTCTCTGTAAGCTCATTATTCAGGGAAGACTAGAAAACGCGAGCAAATTGGCGTGTTGGCAGCAGGGGTGATTGCAGGTCTGGATGCACACTCCGTCTCTTCCCAACTCGCCGCCCCCTTCCTCTCCCCCCTCCCCAAATCATATTTATCTGAGATTATGTCAAATTTCAGTGATCGGAAATGTCTTGCCCAAAAGCCATTCCCGCTGGAAAAAGTCAAAAGGGTTCCTGGCATTAAAACGACCTTGCGTCATTCCTGATGAAATTAGCAGCGCTGCGTGTTTAGAGCTTTGCTATGGATGCACTTTGGTCACAGTAAGAAGTAAGAGATTTGGGGTTTAGCCCCCCATCTGAGCAGGAGCCGTCTGCTTTCACTAGCTGCGAATCCCGAGACCGGCACTCGAAAGCGCCTTAGATCCGCAGTCCATTTTTTACTTGTCTTTAAGCGCAAGCAATGGGAATTGCTAACCTCGGCTAAGAAAATTTCATTTCCCCCATCCTGCTAAACGGTTCTGGTCGACATATGTTTGTTATCAGAGAGAGGTGCTATGAACACAGAGCCATTTTCTTAGCAGCTCTTTGACTCTGTGTTACCATAGTCCCACACGGCATTGGTCCTTTCCCGTTGGGAAGTCATGAATAAGAGACCATGAAGCTTGCACGTCAGATCTTCCTCAATTAATCCACCATTAGCATGTTTGGGATCCTCTACTGGATGGTTAACAGCAGCTTTGGTAACTGTATGCTGTCCATACCCAATTATGCTCTGCTAAAAATGAACTCTGCAGAACAACCTTCCTGAGCTGTCAGTGTCTCCCGTTTTCCTATTTTAACGCTTGTGTGTAGTGGCAGGCGACAGATGGTGTAGATCAGATCGATTTGATTGCATTAGGCGATTTTTTTTTCCTCCTCTCCCCCCCGACTCCTTTTCTGGAAGCCCACATTCATCTGAGAGGCGATCGCCGGGGACATGGGAAGCAAGAGCAGCCGCCGATGTGTGAAAGCAACGAGACATGGCCAGCCAGAGGCGCCGGGGTCCCTTCCCGGGGTTTGTTAACATGGTAATCCGGCACCAGGAGAGAAAGCTGCTTTCTGCTGCCCAGAGCCCGTTCCCCATCACACATCAGATGACTCCCTGGTTTTACACACAGTTGGAGTTCTGCTCGAAACCTGGATTTAAAGGGTAAGCGCTTCAATAGAGGTGGATTTCTGGTGGTTACTCGGGTAGGTGGCGAAAGGAGCAAGCTCCCAGCGATTTTAAAAAGAGGCTGCCTTTAAGCGGGAATGAATATTTTCTTCCTTCCTTCCTTCCTTTTTCTTTTTTTTTTTTCCTTTTCCGCGCCCCTTTCACCAGCGAGCCCCCGAATTCAGAACAATTTCTCGCCCGGAAAGACCTCGCGCCTCTCTGTTGACGGATGGGATCGATATTCCCCCCTCTGAAATTTGCTTTCCGTGGCAAACCCGAGCTCTGCTCAGAGCTCCGCTCCTGATAGCTTAATTGTTTAATTCCCTCCACCCGTTCCCCTCCCTTTCCTTCCCCCCCCCCC